>CAMAPF010000992.1:600000-1142202 GCA_945859915.1 Cuscuta epithymum | reverse complement strand
TTGCCATGCTACTGAAGATAAGGCACATTAGGCCTGTCATTCATGTTGAATGGCTAGCTAATGTGGTCCTTGCCCCGAAAGGGTCCACATGGAGGATGTGTGTGGACTACTCTGATTTAAACAGTGCATACCCCATGGACCCTTATCCTGTGACGAGGATTGATCTGCTGGTGGACGAGACAGCCAGATGTGAGTTACTGAGCTTCATGGATGCCTTCAGGGGGTATCACTAGATCTTCATGCACCCGGACGACGCAGAAAAAACTGCATTCGTCACCTCGGATGGCATGTTTTGCTACATAGTCATGCCGTTCGGGTTGAAGAATGCAATGGCTACCTTCCAGAGAATGATCGGGATGCTCTTCAAGGAAGTACTGGGAGTGACCATGGAAGCCTATGTGGATGACATCCTCATCAAGAGCAGAAAGAAAAAAGACCATGTGCAGGACATGGACAAGGTGTTTGAAATCATGCAAAAGGCAAACATGAGGCTGAACCCCAAGAAATGTGCCTTTGGAGTCAAGGGGGGCAAGTTCTTGGGGTACATGATGAGCGAACGGGGAATTGAACCGAATCCTGAAAAGGTGAAAGCAATTATGGACATGGAGGCCCAGAGGAACTTGAAAGAGGTCCAGAAGCTGACCGGTAGGTTGGCAGCCCTAAGCAGATTTTTGGCCAAACTGGCTGATCAGGCAATTACATTTTTCTAGATCATGAAGAAGGCCAACCCGTTCGAGTGGACAGCTGAATGTCAGGCAGCCTTTGAAGATTTCAAGCTTTATTTGTCTTCTCCCCTGGTCCTGACCAAAGCGGATCCGGGGGAACATTTGTACATGTACTTGGCCGTGGCTGATCTTGCAGTCAGCTCGGTGTTAATAAAGGAGGATGAGGGTGTGCAACGCTCGATTTACTTTGTGAGTAAAGCCCTGAACGGGCCAGAGACACTCTGATAGAGAAAACCATCTTGGCCCTAATCGCGGCTATGAAACGGTTAGCGCCATACTTTCAGGCACATCCAATTACCGTTTACACAACCCAACCACTGGCCACCATACTGAGGAACCCGATGGCAAGCGGGCGCATAACTAAATGGGCTCTCCTGATCGGGCAATATGAGGTTAGCTTCAAACCTCGCCCCACCATCAAAGGACAGGCTCTAGCGGACTTCATTGCTGAATGTACCGCTCGATCATCGGAGGAAACACCGAACGAGACTATGATGCATGATTGGTGGGAACTGTACGTGGATGGAGCATCCAGCGCTAAGGGATGTGGAGGCGGAGCTATAATCACATCCCCCGAGGGGTTCAAGGCATACTACTCTGTACACTTCGAATTTAAGGTAACTAACAATGAGGCCGAATATGAGGCCCTTATTGCAGGTTTGAAGTACGCCAAAGCCCTGGGTGCTAACTGATTGAAGGTTCGATCGGATAGCCAACTGGTTGTAAGCCAAGTCAACGGGTCCGCGGAGGCCAAAGAAGAAAGATTAAAGGCTTACAAGGAACTGGTCGAGGAGCAGATTGACAAATTTGAACAGGTAACGCTCGACCAGATCTCCCGAATTGAGAATGTTGAGGCAGATATTCTGTCAAAACTGGAGCATGCTGCATTGGATGACCGGGCTCTAGGCATCCCTGCACACATCCAGAAATTTGCGCATAGAGAAGTGTTGTCCACTCTGGCAACAATGGTCCTTCAGGTAGATGCTATTTCATATGCAGTACCAAGTTGGGTCACAGACATGACCAATTACTTGAAGGACGGGTCCCTTCCAATTAATAAGAATGATGTGTACAACTTAACGAAGATTGAGAGGAAAGCCCCGATGTTTGAACTGGTGGATGGACAACTATACAAGAAGACGTTCGGGGGGCCATACTTGAAATGCCTCCCTCCCGTTCAGGCAACTACTGTGATGGAGGAAATACACGAGGGAATATGCTCTAGCCATCAAGGGCCAAAAACACTAGCCAGGAAAATCATCTTGCAGGGATATTACTGGCTGACCATCCAGCAGGATTGTTTTGCACACACCAGGAAGTGCAAGGTCTGCCAACTCTACGCACCGGTTCCCGGACGGCCTGCAACCTTCTACACCCCAATGACCATTGCATTACCGTTCACTAGGTGGGGGATCGACTTTCTAGGCCCCCTACCTACTGCTTCGGGAGGGAGGACATACATCATTGTGAGAATTGACTACTTTACCAAGTGGGTGGAAGCCGAACCATTGGCCAGCATCACAGATTTCCAATGCCAACAGTTTCTATGGCAAAACATCATTTGCAGGTTCGGGCTTCCCGAGCAAGTCGTCACAGATAACGGGAGGCAATTTGTGGGCAGGAATTTTGAAGACTACCTCATCAAATGGGGAATCAAGCACTCCAGAGCATCTGTGGCATACCCACAGGCGAACGGCCAAGTGGAGAACATGAACAGGACCATTATGGATGGAATAAAAAAGAAAGTAGAAGACTACTCCTCCACTTGGCCCGAACAGTTAAATTACATCCTGTGGACTTACAGGACAACTCCTCGAACGGCTACAGGAGAGACGCCGTTCGCCCTTGCCTATGGATTCCAAGCGAAAGTACCAACGGAAGTCCTGGTACCTACACACCGAACGATACACTACAATCCTAAACGGAATGAGGACAACTTGCGTGCTGAACTCCATTTCATTGAAGAAAGAAGGAACCTTGCAGCCCTAAGAATAGAGGAATATCACCGAGCAACCAAGAGATAATTTGATAAACAAGTAAAAATCCGTTCAATACAAGTAGGAGACTTGGTCCTGAAGAAAAGGGAAAAAAGCAAGCCACTAGAAGGTGGAAAGATGGCCCAGAACTGGGAAGGCCCTTATCGGGTGGAAAAGAAATATGGGGTTTAGTCCCCCAAATGTCATTATTCTATTTTATCAAAACTTGTTAAATGCGTCTTGACAATTACTATACCAGTTTTGATAGTTTGCTTACCCGATTCTCATAAGAAGAGTTTTTTAGCCGCGGAATTGGCCGGTTTATTTACAAACATATCACTAGGCTATAGACCTATAGTTTGTTAACATCTACTATAGTTTATTCTTTCTCACCCTTTCACACAAATATTCCATCCATGTATTAAATCTTAACTTGAAAAGAAATGGTAAATATTTAGTTCTTCATGAGTATCGGTTGATCTGTAAATCTATAACTTTTGCACGAAACATGCACAATAAACTCCTAAGGTGACCATGAAAAAAATTCCAATAAATAAACTCCTAAAGTGGCCATTGTAATCCCCAATGAGATCCACTAAAGGGTTCATCATTCTTTGCTCTGTTAAGTGATGTTCTGTTATACGTCACATATCACATCTTGAATTATATGAACTATGATTGTAGAATTTTGTATGCAATCGCGTGTGAAATTATGTAAGTATGCTTTGTGAAATTAATTGTTATGCGGGCTAGGTTTATATGAAGTAGTAAGTCAATACTGTGTATATGACTTTTGTGTCACTCAACTTTTGTTGAGTGTGTAGCTTGTATGTCTTATTTGATGCTACACATAGGTTGCATCCAATGCTATGAAGATTCAAGCGAGTGATCAAGAGAATATGATGTCTTACTTGCATTCACACACTCTTTTCAAAGTTTTGTTAGGTTAATACTTTGATTTTGAAACCTATTTTGCTGACTTGTGGCCACATAAAATTTACCCTTTTGGATATCATCCGTTGCTAAATTTTCCATTTTGCGACTTGAAGTTTTCATTATTTCAAATAAATCTTACTCTACTAATTGAATTATAGTTAAGTTTTGTTTCCGAAACATGCTAATGTTTGAGTGATTTGAGTCCAACTGGATAGGCTAACTTACCGTCCGGTTAGAATCGAATGAGTGTTATAATGAGTAGATGAAATGAACAACAAAATTGATATGGAAAGTGGAACATTATTGTGTTTTAATTATGAGTACTAAAGAAAGATAATGATTGAACAATGTGATGTGCGGCACAATATTAATAAAAAGTTGGAATACATAATGAGATTTATGCTTATTGTGGAGAGTAGTGAGCTTACAACAATAGATAGTGACATCAATGGAGAAAGGTAGTAAGTCTATATAGGTAGTACAACAATAGACAATGACGTCAAATGGAGAAATGTAGTAAGACTACAAAGATATTACAACAATAAACACTGATATCAATGGGGAAAGGTAGTAAGCCTACAAAGGTATTACAACACTAATGACGGAACAGAGTGAGATAGATGAGGGAAACAGTTAATTAGGTTTAACGAAAGAGTTGTATTAATTTTAGATCATTTAAGATATTGTTACTTGGATTGTTTTCAGTTCCAAACCAGATCAGACCATAAGAGATCAGAACAAACTTAAACCATACTAGACCAGACTTCCACAATTGTAAACTACACAAAGACCAAACATTTACTAGACCAGACTAGATAAAAAGCAACAAATGGTTCACCATATCAACCATATCAACAAATGGTTCACCATATCAACAAATGGTTCCACACTTTTGTCGCTCTCAACATCCTTGCAGCTTCCATGTTTATCAATTAATTTACTTCGTTGTTGATTTACAATACCGACGAAGAAGAAGTTCATTCATCATATTCATTTTTAAACCTATGATGCTCAAATTCATTGTCACAGAAATAGTCAGAAAATGAAGATGAAGATAATACTACAGAACTGCCAATGCCAATACTTAAGGTGGAATTCTTTAGGTAAGCCAAAGAAGTGGTTTCATGCCTCTTGAGAATGTTGGAAAATTTTTTCATCTTCTTTCCAATTTTATCAAGCGGTAATAAAAGGACTTGGTCAAGCTTGCAGATTCTTACATAAAAGCACCATATATGTATATATATATAGATTTTGGTTCAAATGAGAACACTCCTTAACGTGAGAAGTGAGAACAAATCTCAATCATCCAAAATGTATGCCTATTTGCGATCAAGTAAAGGCTAGTACAGGGTATTTACGTCTTACACTTGTTAAACCAATCCTCCAATTAATACGTTGTGTGCTAATAATGGAAACATTAAATTGTATTAAACTCCTCACGTTGGTTGACTTTAGCAATTATATATAGAAATTTCTTCATGATGCAAATGAAATACGTTAGTGGGTAAGATAGAAAAGCAAATAAATTACATAACGGTTCATATGTGCATTACAGAGCAGCATATATGTATAGAACAAATAAATATAAACATCTCTTGCTACCGCACAAGAACTTGTATTTAGCACACAAACAAATCATGTAAGGGCTTTAAGTTTTATAAAGCCCTTATGTGCTAAGGTATTGCTTTGTTTTTACTCATTGTGCATTAGATATTGAATTTTGTGATTAAAATACTTATTCTAGTGTTTTCTTATACTCATTGTGCACTGGACACTTGTAATTGTGCGTTAGATATTTGTGGTTGTGTGTTAAATACATGTTTTTGTGTGCGGGTAGATGAAGATGTTAGTTGTGGTTTATTGTATGCATATTATACTTTTTTTAAAAAAAGATTATATATTCAATATTAGTGTCATATGAAATATAAAAAACAGTTATTTAATTTGATATAATTTTTGTTAAAATCAGATTATAATTTTAAAAGTTAAATCAATTTTAAACTAAATATATTTATTTGGTAAGTGGTTTTATTTCTACCTATTTTTTTGGTAAGTGGTTGCCACCAACGGTTACCCCATTAATAGAATCGTTGAATATTACTGTTGTGCCCTTTTGCTAACCTTCGTATAAATTAGAGAGTATAAGGGTATTTTTAAAATGCTTGCACTCCCACCATACATTGGTGCACCTCATCGTTTTATGACCTTTAATTTACTAAGATCTATGGTTAAGATTTGTTCTCATTTCTCACAATAAGGAGTGTTCTCATTTGAACCGCTCCCTATATATATATATATATATATATATATTGGTTCAGGTGAGAAATGCATCTAATGTGAAAAATGAGAATGAATCTCAGTCATTGGATTTACGAAGTTGCACTAAAATTGGCTTTATGTTGCAGTAATATTTAAATTTTGCACATGTTGCACTAGAACTGTTTCATGTTGCACTAATATTTGACGGCGTTGCACCGAAATAGCTTCATGTTGCAATAGACACGTGTAATACGTAATTTTCAGAAGTATTTACAGAAATGCCACTGTGTTAGATTGCATATTTCAGTGCATCATGAAGTGTCTTTTACTGCAACTTAGTCGAATCCAATGGCTGAGATTCATTCTCATTTCTCACCCAAAGGGTTCTTCTCACTTGAACCTTACCCTATATATATATATATATATATATATATATATATATATATATATATATATATATATATATATATATATATATATATATATATATATATATATATATATATATATATATATACATATACATATATACACACATATATATATATATGTATATATATATACATATATAAATATATGTGTATATATGTATATATATATATGTATATATATATATATATGTTAGTAATTACTTGTATAAACACTTCATATTTGTTGGTCCCAAACCAATAGACTAACGATCAGCTAAAATGGATTCATCGAATAGAAATAGAGAAGAAGGATTCCGAGAATGATCGAAAGATAAACGAACAAAGAAATCCTTACTTTCTATTAATATTGAGAAACGTACAGAGTGAAGTTTCTATTGTTGATTATGCGTTGATTATTCTATCCATGATTATTCGGACACCCGCACCATACGCGCATATATAAAGGTGCTGATGTAGGTTTCCGTAAAAGGCCTAAAGCCTGGAAATATGGGCCTAACATATTTGGTCCCATTCCTATTCTAGCTTATTTATTACATAAGGATAATACCATATAAGGCTATAATTAAAACAAAGTAGTAAATAGTAAACAAGACTTAGACAAACTTGAATCACAATACAAATAATCTTCAACAATCTCACATTGTTCTCACATTGTTGTTCTCCTTCAATTGATGAATTTTTTTGTTGAAGTGTCCATTTGTTAATTTTAGTGACCCTTGATGTAATTGAAGGCATTTTCATACAATTCCTCAAAAGTTCTTCACTAAGTAACATATTCTTTTTCCCACCGTGTTAGACAAACTTGCCAATTCAAACTGACACTGTACTCCTCCAAATAAAATTGGCTATAGAAATTCGCTAAAATTATTATAAAGTCTCATAACAATTGATCTACAAACCTATCACTTCCGCACGTGACTTGCATAATACTGGTGCTTAGAGAACCGAGAAGAATCAGAGAGGGAGCCACTAAAACACTTCAAGTAAAATAACTTGAAATCTAAATCCTCTACCTTTTCGCTTTCATCGTTCTCGCAGCTTCCATGTTCAGCAATTATTTTACTCTGTTGCTCATTCATTAATAATGATGAAGAAGAAGTTCATTTATCATCTTTAGTTTCAAAGCAATCATGCTCAAAGTCATTGTTAGAGAAATGGTCGGTAAATGAAGATAAGACAATATGACATAACAGCTACCACCCATACTTAGGGTGGCCAATTCTTCGGGTTATCCTAATAAATCGTGCCAATGTGTCATGCCTCACTATGGCATTGGAAAATACTTTTCATCTTCATTCTAATTTTATCAGGCGGTAATAAAAAGGACTTGGTCAATCTGTGGATCACGGACAAAAAAGCACAACATATATGTTAGTAATTAGCTATGTGAACACTTTGTCTGACATTTTTGTTTTCCTTCAATTGATAAAATGGTTTTGGTGAAATGTCCTTATGTAAACGTCAATATTTTATTTGTGTCTGGATCTTTCAAATGAAAAAAAGGGAAACATGTAGTTCTTCATGAGTATCAGTTGATCTACAAATATATCACTTTCGCACGAGGCTTGCACAGATTTTGTTCCATAGCATTCACCTAATCGATTTTGGTGGTTATCCTACTGGGTATGCAAACTGACCAATGAGCTTTAGTCTGTTAGCATCTACTATGGTTTATTCTTTCTCACCCTTCCACGCTCATTATTTGTGTATGAAATTTTCACATGTAAAGAAAAGGGAAACATATAGTTCTTCAAGACTCGTGAGTATCAGTTGATCTTCATACCTATCATTTCCGCACAGGACTTGCCCAGTACAAGTTCTTAGAGACCCGAGAAGAACTAGGGAGGGAGCCATGAAAACTCTTACATTAAAATACAAATATAAACGTGACCATCATAATCTCCTACGAGGACTGCTAAAAGGTTCCACATTTCAGTATCCCAACTTTTCACTCTCATCATCCTAACAACTTTCATATTCATCAATTATTTTACCGTGTTTCTCATTCATTAATAATAATGATGAAAAGGAAGTTCATTTATCATCTCAGTTTCAAAGCTATCTTGCTCAAGGTCATTGTCAGAGAAATAGTCAACAAGTGAAGATGAAGACAATATTACAGAAGTGTTATCGCCCTATTTGGGGTGGAATTCTTTGGGTTAGCCCCATAAGTGGTTTCATCTTCTTTTCAATTTTATCAAGAGCTAATAAAAGGACTTGGTAAAACTTGCGAATCCCAAGCATAAACACACAACTTATACGCTAGCAATTAATTACCTATATGAACACTCAATCTCACATTGTTGTTCCCCTTCAAATGATAAAATGTTTTTTTGTTAAATGTCTTTTTGTAAATGTCAATAGTTTGTTTTTGTTTGGAACTTTCACATGAAAAGAAAAGAGAAACATGTAGTTCTTCATGAGCATCGTTTGATCCGTAAACATATCATTTCCGCACGGGACTTGCACATATTTTATTCCCGGGCATTTGCCCAATTGACTTTGATACTTTTCCTACTAGGTTCACATAAGAACGATTTTTTTAGTTGTGAAACTAGTCAATTTATTTGCAAACCTACAGTGAGCACTAGCTATAGTCTGTTAGCATCTACTGCGGTTTATTCTTTCCCTCTATTTCACGCCAATATTTTATCAGTATATGAAACTTCATGAATATACAATGGAAACATGAAGTTTTTCACGAGTATCGATTGATTTCCAAACCTATCACTTTCGCAAGGGACTTGCACAATACAAGTTCTGAGAGAACTTAGAACTAGGGAGGGTTCCATAAAAAACTTCCAGTAAAATAAACTCCAAATGTGACTATCATAATCCCCAACGAGGTCCGTTAAAAGGGTTCCACAATTTTGAATCCCCAACTTTTTCACTCTCATCATCCTGACAGCTTTCATGTTTAGCAATTACTTTACTCCGTTTCTCATTGATTACTACTGATGAAGAAGAAGTTCATTTATCATTTTCAGTTTCAACACGATCTTGCTCAAGGTCATTGTTAGAGAAATAGTTAGCAAATGAAGATGAAGGCACTATTACACAACTGCCATTGCTCAAACTTGGGGTGAAATTCTTTGGATTAGCCCAATAAGTGGTGTCATGCCTCTTGATGGCATTCAAAAATATTTTTTCATCTTCTTTCCAAATTTTTAAGGTGGTAATTAATAAAAGGGCTTGGTCAAGCTTGCAGATTCCAGGCATAAAAACACAACATATATGTTGATAGTTACCTATATGAATAATTCGTCTGACATTTTTGTTCTCCTTCAATTGGTAAAATACTTTTGTTGAAACATCCTTTTGTAAACGTCAATATTTTATTTGTGTTTGAAGCTTTCACATGAAAAGAAAATGGAAACATGTAGTTCTTCACGAGTATCGTTTGATCTGTGAACCTGTCACTTTTCGCACTGGACTTGCATATATTTTTCTCCTCGACATTTACTCAAATGATTTTGGTGATTTTCCTACTGGGTTCACATAACTAGTGGCATAAGGACTTTTTTAATCACAGAACTAGTCGGTTTATCTACAAACCTATCTCTAAGTTGTAATTTGTTATCATCTACTATGGTTGAATCTTTCTCACCTTTCACGCCAATATTTTATGTGTGTATGAAACTTTCACATGATAAGAAAAGAAAAATGTGTAGTTCTTCATGAGTATTGGTTGATCTTCAAACCATCACTTCCCACGAGACTTGCACGGTACAAGTTCTGCGAGGAACGAGATGAACCAGGGAGGGAGTCATGATAACACATGGGTAAATTAAACTTCAAATGTGACCGGCCATCATAATCCCCAATGAGGCCCACTAAAGGGTACCATATTTATGAATCCCCAACCTTTTCACTCTCATATCCTGGCAGCTTCCAAGTTTAGCAAATAATTTACTAAATCGCTCATTTATTAATCATGATGAAGAAGAAGTTCATTTTTTCATCTTCAGTTTCATAGCATCACGCTCAAAGTCATTGTGAGTGAAATAGTCACCAAATCTTTATACAATATAGAGTAAAAAAAATGTTACAATTATTGGAGGGAAAATTCCCGCCCTATGAAGACACAACTATAAATTACTATCTGGCCGTAAAGAGTAAAGACAAGCTTTCAATAAATTTCTTTCCCTTTATACATTCAAGTTGGTAAATATAGGTACAAAAAATATGTGGGGTAAATCGATATCACATAAATTTTTACCATATTTTAATCTCTTAGTACGTACCACCTTCGTTCTCTTTTAAACGGAACATTGGACTTTTCACACTATTCACATGTTTTACATTGACTTTATTTTATTTATTAATGTATTATAAATTAAATGTTTTTTTAATTCCTCTCATTTTAAATTTTCAAAATCTAATCTTTTTAATTTTTTTACTAATAAAGAATGAAAGATATTAATGGTCAAATTTGTACGTTGAAAAACGTGAAAAAGTACACTGTTGCAATAAAAAAACGGAGGAAGTAGGGATTATAAATTACTCCCTCCGTCCCTAAAAATTGTTTCCGGTTTCTTTTTTGGGCCGTCCCAAGAAATTGTTCCACTTTCCCCTTTTGGAAAGTTTTTTTGTGGCTACAATTCATTTACCTTTTTCTTACTCAACCATAATAATACATTTCCACTTTATTCTCACTTTCTTAAACTCCGTTCCAAGTCAATGCGGGAACAATTTTCCGGGACGGAGGGAGTATAATATATTGAGAGGAGGGTGTAAAAAGGACAGGTAAATAGGTTGTACGGTAAAATTGTTATGGATGGTGAATAGTACTCCGTATATAATTATGGAATACGGAGTAAAAAGCAGTCCTTTCCTCATGCGTTCAATGCGCGGAGACGAGGATATATATTGACAAAGAGTCCAAGTGAAGAAGAAAGTAAAAGCAGGCCGCTTTTATAGAGAAAAAGAATTCATAACCCAACACAATACAACAAATCGGAATGACATATTATCTTGCACTTCACGTCTCTCTCTCCTCTTCATCCTCAAATTATCAATTTCAAGGTTTCTTTCTACCTTTGCCTATATATATGTATGCGTATAAATGTAGTTTTTGTTTTATTATATCTAGGAATCTATGAATGTATTTTATCCCATGTATATTACGGTATAACAAGGTAAAATACTTCTCCTTGGATGGTTCTTGTTTGTCTTTCTCGTATGGGTTATTAAAATTGAAATTTAATTTCTCGCAAAAAAAATTGAAATTTAACTGCCTTACCTTGTTTATTGTTTCCTGCCGTTTCTCTTTTCTTTGTGTAGTATGGAAATGCAATGATTCTAGTTGATTTTAGGACATGGACACATGGTTTTGAGAAGGTTTTTGCTTATGTTTATTACGGAGTAATGTTTTTGTTAATACATTTTACATGTTTTGTGTCAGGCTGTTTTTCTGCACGAGGATCACAAATGAAGGAAAAGTGAAAGAGAAAGAAAAGTCTATTTGGATTTGGTTTGATGGTTGTGAAAAATGTAGGCATTTGGTGTTAGGGAGAGAAGAAGTTTTTTTGTTTGTTATTAGACTATATGGTATTTAAGTCAAATAGAAGAAGAGGGGTAATTTTGAAAGAAGAAGAGGATATTTCTCTTTGAGCATTGGGTGATTTTACAATGTCATTATCGTGGGCTGATTCTATTTCTGTGGCCAAAAGAGCCACCGCGGCTCCATCTAAGGCCGCCTATGTGCCACCTCATCTTAGAAACCGAACTCCATCACTGACCCCACTTATCCCTTCTCCAGCTTGTTATGCAGACACTGTTTCATCATCAAGAAATGAAAGGCTTGGTTATGGTGGTCAACCTGCTCGTGGGAATCGCTGGAATGGTTCCACAAATGACTTCCGGGCTAGTTATGGTGGTGGAAGTAGTTGGAATCGTGGAGGGGAACGCGAAGTCAACCCTTTTGGAGATGAAGAAGAAAAACCTTTGGATGAGCATGAGAATTCAGGTATTAATTTTGATGCTTATGAGGACATTCCAGTCGAGACAAGTGGAGAAAATGTGCCACCACCAGTGAATACTTTCTCAGAGATCGATTTGGGGGAAGCATTGAACAATAACATTCGAAGGTGCAAGTACGTCAAGCCCACACCCGTGCAGCGATATGCTATACCAATTTCACTTGCAGGACGGGATTTAATGGCATGTGCTCAAACTGGTTCTGGGAAAACAGCTGCTTTCTGCTTCCCCGTCATTAGTGGAATTATGAAGGGTCAATTTCCAAGACCACCTTATCCACGCCTAGCATTTCCTCTTGCTCTTATTCTTTCTCCAACTAGGGAGCTTGCCTGCCAAGTGCGTTTTTAATGTATAGCTATGTGTGATATCTTGTGAGTTGGTCTTTTGAACTAGGTGGTCTCATGAGTTGTTTTGACATTTTACTGTGCAGATTCATGAAGAAGCTAGAAAATTTGCATATCAAACTGGTGTCAAGGTGGTTGTCATCTATGGTGGTGCACCCATGAATCAACAGGTAATATTCTTTCTAAAAAGTGTCGTTTTACATGGCTTGCGATATCATCAGGCACACACAAATTAAACTAATTGGAAGCTTCTGCATTGGCCTTTTCTGTCTTCTGTAATCTGTAGATTTGTTTGAACCTCATTTGTTCTATTTACATATTAAGGCGTTGAAGCTTCTCTTCATTGGTCTCTTGAGGAGCAACTGTTTTGCTGCTGTATAAAATATAGAAGCAAAATTATTTTCCTAAATATTGCTGAAACATAGTTACTTTCTTTAAATATGACCACCTTGTTTTTATATCTAAAATAGCATTTAAGTCATATATTCTTTCATTCCTGCCAGAACTTGCTAGTTTACTATTCATGTTTATTACTCCCTCCGTCCCTTTTTTTTAGCCAATCACTATTTTCCAAGTCAATGATGCTTAACTTTGACCGCTTATATATTTATACACGATAATATTGATAATATGAAAATGATATGAAAATGTTCTTTGTTAAAAGTACTATCATAAAACTATAAATTTATTAAGTTCCACGGATATATATTAGTTAAAATAATGGATCAAAGTTTATCATCTTTGACTGGAAAAGTCAAAGTTGGCTAAATAAAAAGGGACGGAGATAGTACTTTTTAGTTTTTGCTTATAGATATCAATTTTTTATGAAATTCAGTTTTTATTTTGCGATTCAATAGAACATTTATTGTAGTTTCTAAATATCTAAATTTTAAATACTAAAAATAATTTCAATATTCTTTCAAAAAAATAATTTAAATATTGTATAGAGGGGTTAACTTGATCATCGTAAACCATAACTCGCAATGTCCATTAGGGTGTAGGAAGTACTATAGAAGATCATGAATTAAATAAAGAATACCATTAAATAGACTAATGGAGAACGTCATAAAATTAGAAAGATAACTTTGGTTATCATATTTTGGGAAACACTATAAGTTTTAGTCATCATCATCATTACCCCAGTGCCGCAAAGGCTCCCACCTACGGTGGGGTAAGGGGGGTCAGATGTATGCAGTCTTACCCCTGTACTAAAGCACAGAGAGACTGTTTCCGGATGACTCATAGTGAAAATCTCGTCGAAATTTCATGGACTGACTATTGCTTCATGAAAAAGAAGCGCAAACAGTACATTTAGTGAGTTATTTTGCTTTATTCCATCAAAACTTATTCCATCATAAGTTTTAGTCATCTGTAAATAAAATTTTATTTAACCACACACAATCATGAATACCTCTGTTTTCAAGAGGTATTGGCCTAGTCCCCCTCTTATTGTACTTCCCATGATTTCAATAAAATCTGGTAAATGCTGCCCGACATTTACCCCACTGATTTTGGTGGTTGGCTTTCCGGGCTAAAAAAAAAAATGAACACTTTTTTTGCTATAAATCAGAAAGATTGGAAAATTCAAATGGAATGAGTATGTCCTTTATTTGAAATTGACATTCTTTTTCAATTGAGCATGCATGACCATTAGTTGAGAATGATTTTCAACTAATATATGCATTTTGCAAGTAAAAAATATAATTTGTTTATTGAAAAAAGAAACTTTTAATATGTCTTGGAAATATTCGTTTCTCAAATGTAGAAAATTGGGATACCAGACGGCCCAGACTCCACATTTGGGTAGCGGTAGGGCTATTCCAGACTTTTCTCTTGTGAGCTGCCCCAGAATCTCACCTATATTGCTTATATTTGGCTAGTGAAGAGAAGCTAAGAAGCGAGAAAAAGAGTGGAAACATAGTAAAGAGAGAAATACATTAGAAGAGAGTAGATTATTAGTGTTGTTGTGTCTAAAAGATAGAAAATAAAGAGGAGAGAAATACTCCATGATTATTAGTAGAGAAATACATTAGAAGCGAGTAGATTATTAGTAGCTCTTTTTAGCTTGTAAATATTTCACTAGTAGTATGCAAGGTCTTGCAAAATCCTCCATATGTGCCCATTGTTGTAATGATTTGTTAATCAATCTTCTCAATTTTGCATGATAGCTTCGTGAACTCGAGAGGGGTGTGCATATTCTTGTTGCCACCCCTGGTCGGCTAGTTGATTTGTTGGAGAGGGCAAGAGTCTCTTTGGAAATGATTAGATATTTGGCTTTGGATGAGGCAGATAGAATGTTGGACATGGGTTTTGAACCTCAGATAAGGAAAATTGTTCAACAGACCAGCATGCCTCCACCAGGTCTACGACAGACAATGTTGTTTAGTGCTACCTTCCCGAAAGAGATCCAGGTTTAATTTCTGTAAGAAAAATAATTTATGCTCATTGGTTCTTTGTTGTTTCCTTATAGGTCGACCTTGATGATCAAAATAAAAAGTTGGATAATTTTTAAATGGACATTGGCACAGACTGACCTAATGGATCAACAACGACAATAATACCCCCCTGCAGCAAAGGCTCCCACCCATTTTGGGGTAGGGGGTTGGATGTACGCAGCCTTACCCCCTGTACTAAAGCAGATAGAGTCTGTTTTCGAATGTCCCCATATTTTCTATTCTGACCTAATGGGTCAAGAATAGAATATTTGGGACACTATTAATTATGTTTTTCCTATTATTAATGATCTACTCATGTGATATAGATAAACAACTCTCTTTGGAGATGATCTTAATGACTTGCACTTCTCGGTTTTCCTTTGTGATATCAAGTTATATCATGTAAATTAATGGCATCTTTGCAAATTTATCTGAATGCATGTAGAGATTGGCAGCAGACTTTCTATCAGATTATATCTTTCTGGCTGTGGGAAGGGTTGGCTCAAGTACAGATTTGATCGTCCAAAGAGTTGAATATGTTCAAGAGTGTGACAAGAGAAGCCACCTGATGGATCTCATTCATGCACAAACGGAAACCAATGCGAATGGAAAGGTAATGATGCATTTGTTAGTATTTCAGTTTATTCATCTTGATATTTTTTGCAATATTGATGGTTATTTTGCGTGCTTGTAATTGTATAGCAAGCTCTTACCCTCGTTTTTGTGGAGACAAAGAAAGGAGCTGATTCCCTTGAACATTGGCTTTACATGAATGGCTTTCCTGCCACTTCTATTCATGGTGATAGGACACAACAGGTAATAATTTATTATGCATAACTAGCAAACGTGTTACTGTTTTATCAGCAACTATTTTCTTTCTCCGTTTCGTTACAAATAATGGTTCAATAAGCTTCTAAATGTTGAGTTTAACTTTTATCAGAGATAGATATATAGACGTACTTAGGTGCCTATTTTTGTTATGCTTGTGTTTTTTTTTTTTACCCCGGAAGGTCAACCACCAAAATCAGTGGGGTAAACGCCGGGGGGCGTTTACCGAATTTTTATTAAAAGCAAGATTATACAAAACCGGGGGGACCAGACCTTACCCGATGAAAAAACCAGAAGAAAGTTACTCTCTAATATAAGGAATTCCAAAAAAATCCATCCAATAAGAACGTCTAGCAAATAAAGGCAATTGATCAATACAAGAATAATTAATTAAACTGGAAACCTGCTCTTGGGCCAGATAGTGGGCAACCCAATTCCCTTCTCGCCTGACCTGTCCAAATAAAACTCCTTGCCTCTTTCGCATCTCTGCGGTTTCCTGAAAAAGATCCAGCCATCTTCTACCTTCTTCCCTTTCAATAAACTGAACCGCCAACCTCGAATCAGCTTGTGTAGTTTATACAATAAAATATATCCTTTCCAATGGATATTTATATTGATTGTAGCTCATACTTAGGAATGGATATATATCCTAAAATCTAAATTGACTCTAGCATAGCCTTAAGGCGTTTAATTTTTGTTTTTTGTACTAATGAGTCAATCTCCTACCTTCATGTCTATGAGGATTTAGTAATCCTATCAAATGGACATGTATTCTGTGTAAATAAACAATATGCTATCTTAGAAGTTAAAATCACTACACAAAATAAGTAGAGTAGTATCACATCAAGAAAAGGCACACCTTATAATTCATACTTTTTCGTGTTCAGGAAAGAGAGTATGCGCTCAGATCATTCAAAAGTGGCAAGACACCTATTCTGGTTGCAACAGATGTTGCAGCACGTGGGCTGGACATTCCCGACGTTGCACATGTCATCAACTTTGATCTTCCAAATGACATTGATGACTACGTTCACCGCATAGGAAGAACAGGACGAGCAGGAAAAACAGGGTTGGCCACAGCGTTCTTCAACGAAAACAACTCTTCAATGGCAAGAGCATTGGCCGAGTTGATGCAAGAGTCAAATCAAGAAGTACCGGCCTGGCTGTCCCGCTTTGCTGCTCGTTCCTCCTACAGTGGCAAGAATCGCCGTGGGGGAAGTCGCTTCGGCGGCCGTGACTACAGAAGAGAGCCCTCTTTCATCCAAGGCAATACTGACTACTACTCCGGGGCCAATAACTATGTTGCTTATGGTGCTTCTAGTGCCTACAGCACATCGACGAATGGTCTTGGGATGGCTAGTGCATGGGACTAATCGGTGACCCCCCCACAATTACTACATCACTCTTGAATCGTATATTCGTAGTTTAGTAGCAAGTTAGTCTCGCTCACGTTAGATTGACAATGATCACCCTCATTTAGATTCTTTTCTAGCAATTGAAGTCCCATTTTGCCCGAAGTATTGGGTTGTATATAATGTTTATGTATATATGTACTAAGCCTATGGTAGAATGTATAGAAAAGTATAAATAATATCGGTAGTTTCAATTAATATTGTGAAAATAAAAGATAAAGAGTTTTCAAAAAGATAGTAAATCAAATATAGAATTACTCACTTGGTTAGCATGTCTTAATCCTAAAGATAAGTTTTCCCTATGAATCAAAGCTATGAGACCTTGCAGAGTTAATATTCATGCAATTTTTCTTTTGTTGATTGAATGGAGTTGAAAGAACAACTCCACGTGTGAATATATGAAATGAGAACACAAGAATTATTTTCTGCCATGCAAACTACTAGTGAAGTTTGTAGAAAGATGGTTAAGCCTAACGACTAAGCCTAAAGCTCACAATTGTTTCACTTGGTATATAGTCTCATTGAGTTAGTTTTAGTTTTACCGGTTGCAACAACCACCATTGAAAGGCTTTATCCACAATAAATATTATTAAAACAGATCTTCACAGGAAGATGTGAAGTGACTATTTTACGAATATATTAGTGTGCTACCTCGAGAGATATTTTTAGAAGTATTGCTAATATAATGATACTATATAATATATATTATGCAACAAGTTTTAAATATGAAAGCTCGCGGGCTTGATTTATCGAGATTGCAATAATGAACCATTTAATACTTCAAATGTTTTTAATTGGACTATTTTTAGTTGCAGACCAGATCAGATTAGACCAGACCAAACATGACCATAATAGACTTGGATAATTATAAAATATACAGAGACCGTACATTTAACAGACCATTTCAGACCAGACCAGAAAATTTCAATCCAAGTAAAAACATTAGGATATAGCATATGATTACACCAACACATTTTAAATACTAAAAAGATAAGGGCACATTAGTTTCTGCCCAATGAACAAGTCTATATTAGCATATGATTACACCAACACTTTTTAAATACCAAAAGTATCCTTACTCTCATTCACTATTACTCCGTATAAGATTTTTAGATTTTAGATAAGTCAGTTTTTCTCAACAAAAAAATACTATACTTTTGAGCTTAAACTGTTAAACTTTTGGTCTTCAGTTTTCAAAAATTACAATGACCGAGTCCAACCGCACAAAATGTGCAATTTGAAGGAGTGATCCATTGCAATTTGGTTCTAATGTCACACGACCTAAGAATTCAGGTTGAAAAAGGAACAATATTTCACCTCTTTTTGGGTTTCACTTTTTTTCATTCAGGCAAGTCAACAAACAGCAGGCAAGTGCAAAACGTCGTCGTTAACAACACTCTGATAGCTCCGCTCCGTTGCCTGCATTTTCTCTGACCAAAACGGAGCGGTTAAGGACCCGAACGGAGGATGAGTAGTACGGATCCATTACCGTCAGCTCATGGAAATCTTGACCAGCAGATTGGTCAGCTCATGCAGTGCACGCCCTTATCCGAGCAAGAGGTATTCCCTTTTTTTGATGATTTTTTTCTTCCTGACTTAATGTGACATTTTATGTTATCTATAATGCGTTTGCTTCCATGTTTTAAATTGATGCCTGAGTTCGAGAGCATCTTCCTAGAATTTGCGGGTGCAATCTCTTTCTTTATTTCACTTTATTTTTCATTTGCATTCGTTTAACTGGGAATTATTGAATTATTACAAGCATTTGGGCATTCTGGGGTTGGGAATATCAGAGTGCTCTTAGAAAATCTTAAAGATATAAGGTGCTTAGTTTGGAGGTGAAACAGAGCATATTTTGTTCTTGTCCTTTACTTTCCTGAAATGCAAATGGAATGTGTGTGAAGAATTGAAAAAAAAAGTGAACACTGACGAGTCTTTCTTGTCTTTTTTATGGGTGAAGCTGATTTGAAGAAACAGTTAGATTATATTTTTGTGTTTTGGTATAGTACAACTATTGGACATGTATATTAACCAACCATTGCACAGAGAAAGGAGTGGGCTGGGAACTACAAACTAACAGTGCAAGTGTGGTTTGATTTATGTATTGGAGTTGCCTTCACTCTCCTTTTTTCTTTTCTCTCTCTCTTGAATTTGTAAATTAACTTAAGACATTCAAAATTTCATAACATGAGTAATGTGATGTCTTTAATCCAACCTTATTGTTTTCAATGGTGCATCATTTCAGTGATAGCATATACATAGTTTATTTTCTGGCTAGACCTAGTATACTCTATTGGTTTACTATCTTTAAATGTCTAAGACATATGCCTAAATTACAAAAAAATATAATGCAACTTGGGGAGGGGGTGTATCTTGTATGTATAAATTTCTGTTTTATGTTGTATTTACAATTTACAAGTAATTTTTTCAACCCGAGGTGGACGTATCTCTAGGTCTTAATGTCGATCTGCCACTAAACTTAAGTATGCTTTTGATGGAGCTGTGGAGGTTTTGTTGAGGTTGTCAGGTAGAATTATGGACTTGAAGCCATTGAAATATAGACATATTAAAATATAGAAGTCCCAGTTCTAGAAATGCTTTCAAACTTTCCTTCTGTTTAAGATTCTTATGGGTTAGACCTATTATTTCTACATACAAACATTGTAACAGTCTATGAATTATAAAGATGTGAGTTGAAATTTAAAAGTCACATCAATTTGTAGTTTTATTGTTCTGCACTTCTGCATAATATCAAAGACGGAGAGACCTATTCCTAAAATCTTTTACATAAACCTAATTTTTGCTCTCATTATGAAATATAAACAAACATGCGACAGCCTGCACCGCTTTGTTAAGAATCTTTACGTTTTGAATAAACAAACCACAACAAGCGCAGTTTCACTATGGGTCATCCGGAAACAGTCTCTTTGTACTTTAGTACAAGGGTAAGACTGCGTACATCCGACCCCCCCTTACGGTACCGAAGGTGGGAGCCTTTGCGGCACTGGGGTAATGATGATGATGATGATGATGAACAAGCGCAGTTTCACATCAGTATGTTAAATATAAAGCCCACAACTGTGCAACGCTGCAGCTGGTGTAGTTTCTTTCTTTATGGTTGTTCTTGTCTCCTGGTGATCCTCATGTGAAGCTTTCATCAAATTTCAGTAACTTGTTTTCCCAGTTTTGCTTTGTGACAAATGACAGACGTGAAACTCGGGCCTGTTACTAGCCTACTACTACTATAGATAAGGAAAATAATAAGGGTTTTATCGATTCATCAAAGAAGAAGTCGAAGGAGAAGAAAGTGTGAAGAAAGCAAAGATGTAGGAGAAGAAAGCGAGGGAGAAGAATAATTATGTTAAATGGTCAAGTATGTTCAATCTATTATACTGGGATTACTGGGCTCCATCTCATGCTCCCTTTGAGTACACTAATTAGTTTATATGGAGTGAAAAGTGTACTCAATTGCTCAATCTACGTCAAGTTAAGTCAATGTAAAAATAAAGTGAATTGAAGTTCGAGTTAAAGTTAAAATGAAGAGCAGTTCCAGAAGAGTTCAAGTTCAGTCTAATTTCCTACTATAAGTTCCAGTTTTTGGTGTTCACTACTTCACTATTAAGTTTCATGCTCCTAGCATGTTCTAGTTTAAAGTATATTTTCATATGCTCCATCTTAAGGGGTCTCCTGAATTTAGAATAATATCAAATAGCAAAGGATAGAAGTGTAGAAGTGTAAAGAGTCCTATTCAAGTGTTACGATTTCCTATTATCATTAGGTTTAGGGCTTATGTTCGTTCCCTTTTCATACTGGGATTACTGGGCCTAGGCATTGAAACTAATTATTTCTCCATATAAGCATTTTAGTAGCGTTTAGGAGTTATGCATTCGTAAATCAACATTCATATCAATAAAAGTAGTAGTTTTACTATCATTTTGCATTACCGTTTTTTACATGTCATGCCAGAAAGAGAATGTTTAAAATTCTATACTTGGTTTCCAATTTGCTACATTCATTTGAAGTACATTTTTGTAATAAATATCTTACTATCATTGTGTTTTTTTCTGAAGGTGAGAGCACTATGTGATAAAGCAAAAGAAATTCTGATGGATGAAAGCAATGTACAGGTATGCCAGTCTGAAGCTCTATATCAATTCTATTACAGAATATTTGGTAATGTATCATCTACTGTACTTTTTTCGTGAGTGTAACCATTTTTTTACTATGTTAAGTTTATACCACTGAATATATTGAATTATGAGTTGTCTTTACTCTTTACTCAAGGTGTTCTCAATATTATTTTTATATAGTTGCAAGTCATTAGCATATTAGCTACAAACAACTATGAATGTTATTCCACTTTATTTTTAAAAAGGTATTGAAACTTACGTGTTACACCTGGGAGAGGCTCTACAAATTCACATCGAGGCTTCTGCTTCATCCTGTCACAAAGAAGCTTATGCTTCACCTTTCATGAGGTGCTTAAGCTTGAGGCATACAAGTATACAACTCATGAGGTGCATAAGGCTTACACGGTTACACCACTAATATCATTTAATGACTAACCATTTTGCATGCAAAAGTTGGTTATAATTAAAGTAGTTTATCACTTTATCTTAATGAGACATATTTTTTCATCAAAAGATTTGGGATGATTTCTTTTAAAAAAAGCTTAACCCAACTTTAAACCTGGAACATTAAACGTTTGTTCTCTACACAAATACCTCCTTTTGTTCTCTTCTTGTTTGATTTCATATGTACGTTTCTACTTGACTGCTGTCTTTTCTACTCGATTGTAGATTATTTAAAGCAATCACAACAATTTTCTTCTTCTCTACTCTATTTCTTGTTCTTCTCTGCTTCTGTGCATAAGTTGATATAATATTTGATTACATTTATAAATGTGGAATGGTGTCATGGAATTGTAGTATTATTGATGACTTACTAAATACTAAATCATATTTATTTAATATTTTTATATTTGTGATATCTACATGCTTAAATGGATTATGATATTTTAAGTAGCTTGTATTTTGCCTATGATGTATGGATGCTAACACTTCAATCAGACTCGAGGTCTACGTCTCACGATGCTAAAGCAAAACACGCCCAAAGCATGTTTTAGCTCTTTTAACCTTAATATTCCCATTAAATTTCTTGCAGTTCTCATATAGTTCATTCGGAGTTTCTTTTTGCTAAGACATTTGTAGTCTTTGATCATGAGAGCATGGGGTGACTCCGTCTGACAGATTCTGCTTGTATGAACTGCATGAGACGAACTTAGTCTCTTACAGAAATGTTTGTAAGTCATAGTGTTATAAATTATAGATCTTCAATGTCTTCCTTGCTGCAGCCGGTGAAAAGCCCTGTGACCATATGTGGTGATATTCATGGGCAGTTCCATGATCTTGCTGAGCTTTTCCGAATTGGTGGGAAGGTGCTTGCTATCCTCTTTCACTTGTTGTCAATGCATTTCGCTTCTGTTAGAGAACCACACACTTGACATCTAGTACTATTTGGTGCTCTTTTAAATGAAAACACTAATGTGCCATGTAAAAATTCCCAGAATTTGAATTCACTAATTCTCAAATGTAGACAACAATATATTTTATGACTTGATCAAATTGATGGTTGGGTCATGGTTTATTGTTCTTCTATTTGGATTTAAGCTTTTTTTAATTGTTTAAATAACTATCAACATACACAATGCATGGCCTTGCACTGACATATATGACTAAACCTGTTTTGATAATTGTTTCTTACACCATTAGCAGTCTTTATGATAACAATAAATTTGGGCTATTCAAGTGGTTTAACATTGTTGTTTCAGGCATTGCCATTTAGTCTAGGTGAAAAGGCATGGAATAAGTGCACCACGCATCTTTTTTTTTCTTTTGATCTCTAACAAGTCATGTATTGTAATTGAGTTTTTACATTCTCACTGATGGTTTTGCAATTTAGTGGCTTACTTGTGTATCGTAAGTGTTGGTTTGATGCATCATGTAGACTGCAATATTGACTTCATTTGTCTACTTCTGATCATGCTTTTGGTTTTTGTTTATTTTTTTGGGCAGTGTCCAGATACCAATTATTTATTCATGGGAGATTATGTGGACCGTGGATACTATTCTGTTGAAACTGTAACAGTAGGGCCATGTTTGCTTCCATTCTCTGCTTTGTTCTTATTTTTCAAAACTGTAACATGTTCAATTGCTATTGAAGAAAATAATTTTCCAATTCTGGAAAAGGAAAACATGTACATTAGCACAAAATTACCACTTCATGCCACTTCACCTTCAGAAAAAGATGCTCTTTTCAAGCTTATTCCCTGGAGGACTTCATGAAGTTCTGGAGGCATCATCCATAAACGGGTAAACCTAAAAAGAGTTTCTTCCATGGAATGTGACTGGGTTGAGAAAAAGTGGAAGCAGTGTTTCTGGAGGAATCAACTCGCAGGCCCATTTTATTGTTCTTCAAAATTGGAGAAACTGGAACACATTCTAATTTCAAAAATTGGAAATTAGGAGAAGTTCCTTTTTTAATATCCAGTTCTTCAAATATCTAAAAATGGAGATATTTTCTTGTTAGTTTATGTCTCATAGTATATTTTCTCATAGTGTATATCAGTATGTAATGTGCAAAGCGTTTTCTGTGAATTTGTGGTGTATTAATATTTGGCTTTTGGTGATTTACAGCTTTTGGTAGCCCTCAAAGTGCGCTATCCTGAAAGAATTACAATCTTGAGGGGAAATCATGAAAGCCGTCAGGTATGCCTCTCCCAGTCTATCGTTCAATGTATACAAGTTATTCTTCTTTCTCTAATGTCATTGTAATGGTAGAATTTTCTAATTCTATTTATGGTTTGAATTGTTATTTAACAGGATTCTAATGACCTGGAGTAGCTTATTTATACTGAAATACTGTTAGTTTTTCCCACACATAAATGGTTAGAACCTAAGTAGCTTGTAAATGCAAAACGAGAATCAAGAAACGTGAAATGGGAAATGCAAAACGTGAGAAACAATATTTTAGAAAATCTAGGATACAAAATGTGGAAGAACGTGTGGATATAAAAAATATATGTGTGTGTGTGTGTGTATATATATATATAAACTTGTTCTTATATTTTAATATATGTATATCAGTATATATATATTCTATATATATATATATATATCAAATACAAACCATGCTTAAAATACTAACCTACAAACTCAATAATATGCAACACTTTGAACTTCAATATGCAGTACAAGTAATGTAAAAATGCACACTGTGAATTTCAATATGCATTACAAATAATATGCAACACTTTTAACTTTAATATGCAGTACAAATAATATGCAACACTTTGAACTTCAATATGCAGTACAAATAATGTAAAGATGCACAGTTTGTGATAGTTTGTAGGTTAGCATGGGAAGACTAGTTTGTATGTGATCTCACCCCTATATATATATATATATATATATATATATATATATATATATATATATATATATATATATATATAGAATAGAGATTTAAAGTAGTAATGTTTGTGTAATTTTTGATTTTTTTCTTCTTATTTTTTTCCTTCGATTTCATGTGCGATTCATGTTAGCCGACCTCAAACTCTTTTGGGCTTAACGCTTGGTTGTTGTTGTATCAGTATATAACGAAATGTAAAAGTCAATTGTTTTCTAACAATGCATTGCACTATGAAATGTTGCATAGACTACATTGCTACAAAGAGATCTCATAAAAGCCATCAATAAATCCACACAAAAGTACAGAACACTAATTTCCATTAAGAACTCCCACCAAATTACCAAAAAAAAGAAGTAAGACCCAGCATGTCTGAATTTTTTTTTAATCAGGGAAATGAGTTCACTATTTTCTTTAAATTATGGAAACAACATGGGAGCAAGATTATGATATTTTGAGTTTCTAATACATATCCAAGTATGTGAAATGGAAAAAAATGAGCACTCAGAGTTTCCGTGGTTTAGGTTAAAACTGATGTTGTCTTTCTTGCAGATTACTCAAGTCTATGGATTTTATGATGAGTGCTTAAGGAAGTGAGTATCCCATTGTTGGCAAACTCAAAAAATATTCACTGTAACCTTATTCTTTGAAGTTATAGCAATGTCTTTATGGAGGCTTTTGTTATGCCTTCAACGAATTGTTGTTGTAATTTGTTTGTCTTTTTCAAATCATTGCTTTAAATATTATACTTGTTTGTCTTGTTCAATAAGGTTTATTGATTACAACAACAACAACATCCAAGCCCTAATCCCAAAAGATCTTGTTCAATAAGGTTTATTGATTATGGAGTATATTTTAACTAAAAAGAGGGCCTGTTGCAGCTTAAATCGTTAATTGAGGTGATAAAATGCTGGCCAGTGGGCAGACATTTACTAATCAATGAGGCTTTATATGAATAATATATAGTTGTATACAATAGAAAAGTTAGGGCTCCAAATATAGTGCACACTTTCCAATGAAGTGGATACTTAAACATACATGTCATGCTATAATTTAGTATTCATTAGACATTTGTACATTTGTATTATTATATTAAGTTTTACATTAAAGGTTGAATATATAATTTAGTATTCATTGTACATTTGTACATTTGTATTATTATATTAAGTTTATACAATATAGAAGAGCTTGGTTTATAAACGTAGTGCTCAATTTCCAATGAAGTAGGTACAGAAACATACTACCTCCGTCCCATTTTGTGTGTCTTGTTTTCGCCCCCCCCCCACAATTAGTAATAAAGTGTTTGAAAAAGTAAAAGTTGTGGTTGGTATTTGAGTGACACTTATTTTGGGAGAACCCAGAAAGGAAAGTAAGACAAGTAGAATGGGACGGAGGGAGTACGTGATAGTTTCGTATGCCGTTTGTAATTTTTTACAATACTACGATAGTAATATTTTATATTAATCTCTCTTATCTCTTACCTTTCTTGTTTTGTTGTTGACTGACTGCCATTACATTTCACAGATATGGTAACGCAAATGTGTGGAAGACGTTCACAGATTTGTTTGACTATTTCCCACTCACAGCTTTGGTTAGTTTGATATTTTCTAAAATTTTCCTGGGTCGAATGCTTTTGACCTGTATATTTTTATATACTATTATCTGCGTCCTAGTTAAAGGACTCCATTGCAAAATGACATGGTTATTTAGACAATAATTAAATAAGGTAATTCAAGTATATTTTGAGAAATAGTTTCGATGGGTGTCTAATATAATGGGATCATTGATGATATTTGTGATGTTATAATTGTGTTAGTTTTTAATATTTGATGATTAAATTGTCATTTAAGAGTGTTAATTGTTTCCTAAAATAGAAATCGGAACCTTTAACTGGGATGTCCACAAAAGGAAAGTGAGAATCTTAGGTTGGGATGGAAGTAGTATTAAACTGGATGCCACATGTCTGCACTGTAACAATGCCTTGTTATTGAATGAAATGGAATGTTCTTGAGTATCCATATTTGTTTCTAATTGCAGATCATCTTTTATATTTGATCTAAGTTTATCTTTTCAAAAATCTTAAAGGTTTGAATTGACACACTAGTCACACATAGGTCACATGTATTTATAATGTTATTGGATTTTATTTCACTTTTCATTTCAATGTTTGAATTGAATCATTAATAAATCCTAAAACTGATTACTGCATCTATACAACTTTTTGAAAGCATTACTCTGAGAAGAGTTTGGGGTTGGCTATCATGGATCGACATATGATATCAGTTAAAAACAAAAAATAGAGAAAGTGGGAGACAAACAATACATTGCATCGGCATGTTGGCTTACTAGCTTTATAGTTTCGTGCTGAATAGTACTCTCTCCGTCACATTTTACATGTCTTACTTTCTTTTTTGGGTTGTCCCAAAATAAGTGTCACATTTCCTTTTTGGGTTGTCTCAAATCTCAACCATAGCTTTTACTTTTTCAACCACAACTTTTACTTTTTCAACCACATTATTAATAATTGTGTCAAACCAAAACAAGACACATAAAATGGGACAGAGGTAGTACTAGAACGAGTCTAGCTGTTTCCTGTTCACATTTCTCTAAAAAAATTGGGCCATCGTGCTCTTATTTATTTTGTCTAAGCTGAGTGCTGTGTTGTTTTTCCTTCTTTCCGTCTTCTGTAAATTGCTTTTGTAGGTTGAGTCAGAAATATTTTGTCTTCATGGTGGCTTGTCTCCTTCTATTGAAACCCTTGATAGCATCCGTAATTTTGATCGTGTTCAAGAAGTTCCACATGAAGGGGCAATGTGCGATCTTTTATGGTCTGATCCTGATGATCGATGTGGTTGGGGAATTTCTCCAAGGGGGGCTGGATATACATTTGGCCAAGTGATTTTTACTAGCGCTCACTTTTCCTCTTTTTGTTTTGTTCTCATTTTTCCTATTTAGTGGTATATGATGTTTAATTTGCTAGTCAAATTAAAATCACTAGCTTGCTATTTGACAGGATATATCAGGGCAATTTAACCATACTAACAACTTGAAGCTTATTGCACGAGCACACCAGCTGGTTATGGAGGGATTCAATTGGGCTCATGTAAATATTTTTCCCTATCCTTTGCTTATTACTGTTGTTTAAATTAAGGGAAAACAACACTGGTAATGTTTGTACATGCTTTATATGGTTGGTGCAGGACCAAAAGGTTGTAACCATATTCAGTGCACCTAATTATTGTTACCGGTGTGGTAATATGGCATCCATTCTTGAAGTTGATGATTGCAAAGGGCATACATTCATTCAGGTCTGGTTTGCCTTAGTTTTACCTTTTTGTGTTGTTCTCAGTTTCTTCATGCTCACTTCAGCTACCGGCTAGCTTTGTTTATGAGATTTTGGTGTAAGATGATTTTTTTGCTCTGGAACTGTACCTTTTTATTTTTGCAGTTTGAACCAGCTCCAAGGAGAGGGGAGCCAGATGTAACCCGAAGAACGCCAGATTATTTCCTGTAAAACTTTTGCTACCTCCCAAAGAGTGGAGTTTTGCTTTGAAATCTTCTCTTCAGTAGAGTAGTGGTAGCTCTATGTATTGGCTCTGAAACCTAAAGTTAGTAAATATTGATGTGGTTGTATTAAAAAGCACCCATATGGCTGCAGAACACTTTTTGATTCATTTTCATGACATTCAAAGAGTTGATGAAGGTGGCTGATAGCTGCTGCTTGCAATCTATTCGCATAGAAGATCTTTTAACTTTTTTCTCAACCGCCCAGTTTTTCATTTTCAATGTCAAGTTGACATATTTTGCTACATTTTGTAGAGAGTAGATGTGCTATTATTCATGTTCAACAGTAAAATATGAACCAATTAATTAAAATATAAAGATATCGGACTCTTCATCCTATTAACTTATTAAGATTGATTGACATTATCAGATGAACTTTGAATTTAAACATGGTATCAGAGCTAAATGGTTGGGGTGTGCTTGCACAATGTTGGCTTGAAGAATGTTATAGGCTTTGATTGGTTGTGCTTAAAAGGGCACCCAGGTTTATTGAGAGGAAGAGTTGGGTTCTGAATAGGTTAGGTCTAGGTTTAACTGAGGAGAGAGAACATGGGGCAGTACATCATAAGATTCATAACTCTCTAATCTGTCCCATTTCAAATAAGTTTTTTTTTTAAAATTAAGGTAACGTTTCAAATATGTGACACCATCCCAAATATATGTAGCACACATCACGTTTTTGTGACATCATGCTTTTTTTTTAGCATCTTTTGGTATAGTTTGAGATAATTTTCGATACCATTTGATTCTTAAATAATGTACATATTAAAACAACGTATAAACTATAAATCAATACTAAGACGTTCAATCCTAAAAGTTCTATTTTTCTCGTGAAACATTAATGGGGGTGGACTCGGGCCGGGCGGCCCGGCCCGGCCCGGGGCCCGGTGGGTCCACCAGTTCGGTTCGGCCCGGCCCGGCTGCTGGGCGGTCCGGGCTTGGGCCCAGTTTTTGGTGAACCGGCCCGGCCGGTTCGGGCCCGGTTCGGGCCGGTTTTTAATTTTTTTTTTTGAATTTTTTTTTAAATTTTGGGTTGGATTAGGTATTTTGGGCCATTTGAGGTGGTTTGGGGTTGAGGGGGAGGGGTTGGGGGTTAAATAGAAGAGCCAAAAAAAAAAATTAGAACCGGTTAGGCCCGGCTAGGGATGGACCCGGGCCGGGCCGGTTCCGGTTCCGGGCCGGGCCCGGGCGGGCTTTTTTTCGGGTTACATGGGCCCGGAACCGGCCCGGGTTGATACCGGGTCCGGGCCTAACCGGGCCGGGCCGGGCCGGGCCCGGTTCAATGTTTTTTTTTTTTTTTTTTTTTTTTGACTTTCTTGTTATCTCCCTACCCCCCCCCCCTCACCCCCACGCCCCAAACCTCCCTAAAACACCCAGCCCTACCCTAGGAAAAGAAAAAAAATTGAAAAAACCAAAAAAAAAAAAAAAAATGAACCGGGCCCGGCCCGAACCGCCCGGGCCGGTTCAACAAAAACAGGGCCCGGAACCGGCCCGCCCGACCCGCCAAAACGGGCTAAAAGCCCGGAACCGGCCAACCGGGCCCGGTCCGGTTCGGGCCCGCACAGTAGCGGGCCGGTCCGGTTCCGGGCCGGTTCGGCCCGGCCCAGTCCATCCCTAGGCCCGGCCCGGCCCGGCCCGGCCCAGTTTGGCCCGGAACCGCCCACCGGCGGTTCGGGCTCGGGCCCAACTTTCCTGGCCCGAGGCCCGGCCGGGCCCAGGCCCGAACCGGTCCGAGTCCACCCCTGATTAATGGTGCGAAAGTTAGAATGTTCGTCATAGTTAATCCTTAACGAGCATAAGATTATAATTGCCAATAACAAATTGGGACAAATTTGAACCAAGAATATTTATCATAATGAAGTGAGTAATAAACTAATAATAGTTCATAAGATTTGATAATTTAGTATATTTGGGACGGTTCGGAACAGTTCAGTTCGATCTAGTTCCGGAATAGTTCGCATTAAAGAAACAATATCGTACCACATATTATATAAGAAAATTGGTCCAATGCGGTATGGTAATATAGTCTTTCCATTCTGGTACGGCTCAAAGTGGCTCTTCAATACAAAATGAGAAATTCTAGATCCCTACTCGATCCCAAGGCAATGAGGCATTGGCTTAGGAAGTCTAGGAAAGCGGCCAAGAGCTGGCTTAAAACTAAATTTGTACCCGGCCTTAGTTTCTTCTATAATTTTGAAAAATGAATAAATCTTTATCGTGGGTATCCATTAACCCATTTGCTTTAAATTTTCACATTATGGTTCTTCCAATGGTCAGCACTCAGCAGCACGTACTACCTTCTTAAAAGAGAGATTAAGTTCCAACAATTATCATAGCTACATTATTTAAGGTTTTTGGTAACTTTGTTCGTAGTTTTAGCATTTTGTAAATTGTAACACATAAAATATTTCATTGAAATCAAAAACTTGTATTTTTGATAGACCGAGTTACTACATTATTGTCAATTACTTATTATTCAATAGTTAGTATGTATATGAGCTAAATCACGTTTCTATATATTTTTACGTGTTTGTGCTTCATAATTTACTTTATAAGTATAAAGTTGTGAAAAAAAATTATACCCATCGAATACTCAAGTGCATAGTTATAATATACCTTGAAAGTATTGTGTATATAGTTTTTTAAATATAAAATACCAGATCTAAATATCTAATATAATTAAATAAGTAATACATTGCAATATTACACATACTATTGACTATAAAAATTAAAGAAACTATCAATTCAAACTACTTTACTCATAAGACAAACCCTTTTTTGAGTATAGATATCGTATGTAGCACATATGCATTAAGAATATTCAATGGCTCAACGGTTTGGATGTGGATATAGAGTTTGTACGCTCTTTTGGGGTACGTTTGAGGTCAGAAGTTCAAATCTATTAAGGTGGTTTTTTTTTTTTTTCCTTTTTTAAGAAAAGAAAAACTTTTTATTACAGTTGTATAACCACACCAAAAGCTGTGGTACAACTTTTAGGACTATTTAGAAAATTTCCTCTAATAAATAGAATTTACTTAGTTCTTTTATTTATAGGGATAAAACAAAGAGAGTCAATTTATGAACTTAATCTTTGTGTTAGTACGTAGTACTATTTAGGAAATTTCCTCTTTAAGAAATGCCTTTTTACTGCCGGGTCAAAACTGATGCAAATATCCCAACATAACTGCAATAAATAAACTTTTGTCTAGTGGGGATAGTACAAATAAAATGTTAATGATTGGATCATGATCTGTATCAATATTGACTAGTTGTACACCGCGCGATGCGCGAGGGGAAAATGCCCAAAATTATTTTTATTCAATTAACATAATGGTGTTAGTGATTAGTACATTTAAGTTATTTGAAATCACACACAAGTTTTATGCATATTTCTTCGCCTCAAAGGATGATGAGAAAGAAATGTGAGGGATCTCTTTGCCCGTAAGCGGGTAAGGCTCATTCTGAAACATCCTATAAAACATAATATCAATATTGTGCATGGTATTATATTAAACAATCTAAAAATGAGTGGACTGAATGAATAGGTTTATAGTGTAGAACATGTGTGCCATTCTGATGTTTGAGACCAATAGTCCTCAATATGTAGTAATTAAGAGGCAAGTGCAATAATGAATGTGGATTATATATAGCGCCACATGTAAAATCAACAATACTTCTGACAGAATTGGTTAATATTCCTCTCTGATAAACATACGAAATAAAATATTACAATAGTCGGATAAATATTACTTGGGATCGAGTCATCGAGTTGACGGCGGTGGCAGTTGTAACCAACATCTCCCGTTCATAGTAATCCTATATGTGTACATAGACATATAACAATAAACGACGAGTTAGATCAAACTTGTATCTCCATATTGACATTTCCATTTGACACATATGTCTTTATAGTAAAGGACATTAATACATATTAACATATGATCTCGGCATTTTGAAATAGTGTTGTTTTTTTATTAAAGGAAATAGCTTATATTAAAATCAAACGAACCAAAGTAACAAGCATGTCCCAAAACCTACATCTCCCTCTCTCTAAACAAAACCAAAAGCACATCCGTCCCCTCACGTCATGATCAGATATAGAATAGTCCACCCCGGATAGAGCGAGACTAATCGCTGAAACGGTGAGAGAAAAGTAGCTATTAGCAGCTGAGTCAGCCTGATTGCCTCCCAACAAAAACCTATCTAATGAAATAAACCAAGCCAAAACCCTACCCGTTTAGTGTTCGGAATAATAATAACAACACGATTCATAATTAAACAACTCAAAAAGAGTAAAACGGAATTAAATAAAATAAACTTATGGAGCAACCGAATCTGTATTTCAGGCGTCATCCTCCATGGTGGCAGTTCAGGAGGGGGCAAATCATCAACCCTTCATCTTCTTCCTCCAACATGCGAATCTCGAATTCTCCATGCCACTTCAAGCAAAGCCTTTCTCTCAACCCCTTAATCTGGTCCGCTCCTAAAAGACCACCTTCCACCTTCCCTTTGATTGGTGGCATAGTAGTTCGCTGACCTACTCCTACCGTCCCGGTTGAATATGGATAGATTCTTCTCTTGGCTGCGCAGAAACTGATCAAGCGATTGGAATCACTGATCCCAAACTTCCGCAGACTAGGGTTTAAAACCCTCACTGCGCCGACCGCAATGATGCCCTGGTATTTGGTAGTGTCACACTTGATTAGCTATTCGCCTTCTGAAGATTCTTTCGAAATAATGTTGTTATTTCTCAAATATTAATAGAAAGAACACATGCTTTTATATTTATAATAAATAACATACAAATAACAACAAAAATAATAGCAAATAACAATAATAACCATATTAATATTGATAATAATAATAATAATAATAATAATAACAATAAAAATAACAATAATAATAATAATAATAATAATAATAATAATAATAATAATAATAATAATAATAATAATAATAATAATAATAATAATAATAATAATAATAATAATAATAATAATAATAATAATAATAATAATAATAATAATAATAATAATAATAATAATAATAATAATAATAATAATAATAAAAGTAATAGGTCATGCCTAGACTTAAGTGGGTGTTTGGAAAATGACGATTCAGCCCAAAAATGGCAGTTTGACCCTTTTAGCGTTTTCAATAAGTATATTGTTGTTTGGTAAGTTGTTGTTTGGCCCTAACGTTTTCGACAGAACTGCTAAAGTGAAAACGCTTCAAATAGAAGAGTTTTGAGTTAGCAGTTTGAAGTGTGCCATTTTCTACTTATTATTGTGGCCAAACAGCTAAATTACCAAATATCTTTTGGCAATTCACCAACTTATTCCGCTAATCAATCCCGTTGACGTGATTGAATTCGCTATTGACAACTCGCTAACATAATCCGCTATCCGCTATGTGCTAATCGCTAAATGCCAAACACGCCCTAAGTTATTAGAAGTTATAAAAATAAAAAAGTGAATAATAAAAAATAATAATACGGAGTAATAATTATGATAATAAAAATAATGAAATATGCCTAAACTTTTTTTATCTTATCTCTATCATTTTGATGTGATATGGTTTGAATCTTTTTTATCTGATTTGATCAAAATAAGCAATAAGTAACAAGAATAAGACAAACAAAAAAACTTTCTAACAAAACTTCTTAATTATAAACAAATAGATGTAGCGGCCACGAGAGGTTAATAACTAAGGGGTACTTGGTGAGTACGTATATTGTACAACCGGCTGTACGGTGAGCACCGTACAGCCGGCCCAATAACAGACCCAGGGGGAAATAGCAAAATAATTCGGTGGCATTTTTGTAATAATGTGAAAATCGCGGTTTCTACTAAATGAGCATTAGTGTACTGTTATTGAGCAATAATCCAAATTTAATGAGTATTAAACGTCTAATAATGAGCACCATGTTATTAAAAGAAAGCTGATATCAGAACTAAAAAACGGTGGCATTTTCGTAATTTCAGTGAAAATCGCGGTTTTCGTTATATGAGCATTAATACACTTTTAATGAACATCAGGCGTATTCTACTGAGCACTAAGAGTCAAATAATGAGCTTCGTGATCTCTCCTTCATATCTTGTAATTCACTTTCTTTTTCTTTCTTTTTCTTTTATAAAAACTTATTAAATAATATCTATGATGAAATTCTATAAACTTCAATATGCAAATTTAATGTAATATGGTACTTTTGAAATATGCATTGATATGTCATTTTAAAAATGAGCATAATATTAGTATCAAACGAGCATACACAACTTTCAAAATGCGCACAATTCCAAATATGAAAATCGTAAGATTTGTCCGTTGGACGTCACGATATTTTCATTGAGCATCAAACCTCCAATATTGAGATGAAAATAACGGTTTCTGTTAAATGAGCATTAATGAACTTTTAATTAGCACTAGACCTATTCTGTTGAGTATTAGGAGTCTAAATAATATTGAGCATCATAGTTTCTGCTTCATATCTTCTAATTCACTTTCTTTTATAGAAACTTATTAAATTATGTCTACAATCAATTCCTATGAAATTCCATATATTAATATAATGTAATATGATACTTTTGAGATATTCATTGATATGACATTTTAAAAATGAGCATAAGATCATTACGATTGAGCATATGTAGCTAACAAAATAAGCATTAATATGAAAATAATAAGCTTTGTTAGTTGAGCATGAAGACATTTTTCATTGAGCATTAAACCTTCTCTATTGAGTATTAGAAGCGTGCAATTGTGTACTAATTGAGCATTTGTAAATTATAAAATGAGCATTAGTAAGAAAATCATAAGTTTTTTAGTTGATCGAGCATCAAGACATTTTCGTTGAGCATCAAATCGCATCTATTGAGTATTAGAAACATGCAATTGAGTATCATGGTTTGTGTTCTCGTATACGTAATTAACTCTTACTTGAATCTAATGTAATATGTTACTTTTGAAATATGTATTGATATAACATTTAAATATGAACATAACATCAGTACCAAATAAGCATACATAACTTACTAAATGATCAATGATATGAAAATCATAATCTTTGTTAGTTGAGCATCAAAACATTTTCGTTGAATATCAAACTTTCTCTATTGAGTATCTGAAACATGCAATAGGGTATCATAATCACCCCTCCCATGTACATAAAATAACTCTAATCTTATGCGAATCTAATATGTAACTTAAATTTTGAAATATGTATTAATATGACATTTTAAAATGAACATAAAATCAGTATCAGATGAACATATGTAACTTACAAAATGAGAATTGATATATAATTTAACTTACAATGAGTAATATCATAATTTTAAATTAAAAATAACATATAGTATTTTGTTCTTGAATAACAAATATAATCGAGTTTTTTTAATGATATTTACCCATGCACATTTATTTAACACTATACTCATTTTAGTATAATACAAAACTCATGTTAATAATTAACACATAATATACATATATATATATTAAACTAACTAATATTCATTTTAAAATTAAAAATAGAAGAACAAAACATTAATACATAAAATATTTTATAATGCATAAACTAAAAAAAATTAAATTAGAATTTTGATTAGAAAAAGAAGAAAAAGCATTGAATAAAAATTAAATAAAAAATACTTCGTATTACTCGGTAACAACAAAAGGAATGAAAACTGAAAAGTTACAAAAGTGAAAAGCAAGAAAAGAAAGTCAAAAGCAACGAAAACGAAAAGAAAGAGAAAACAAAAAACGAAAAAGAATAAAGTCGCATGCAGCAGCCATCAACGAAAAGGAAGGAAAATCAACGTAAGAGTGGCAGCGGAAAAAGAAAACCAGCAGCGATCATGCACCTAACGTTTACCCAGCGATCATGCACCTAACGTTTACCCTATAGATTGAACTTAATTACAAAAAAAAACCGGCTGTACCCAGAGCATGGTACAGCCGGCTGTACGGTATATATTACCGGTACTTGGTACTACGTTTTGCATACGACATAAGGTAACACATTGAAAAAGTAAAAATGAAAAATTTGTTGTGAATTGAAGAAGATGCATAATAGATTTAAGAGATAGATATAAAGATAAAAGTCCTGATATTCTTCTTCTTCTTAATATGTGAGAAATTCTGAATTTCTGAGTTACATTACAAAGGTTTGATCAAGCCATATTTATACTAGCTGGGCTTGGTGATGAATCATCAAAGACTACTTCTACATATTTTGCTGGCACTATTAAACCTAGCCATCTGTCTATATATGATTACAAGGATGGAAAGAAGTTTAATGTTCTGGTTATAAGGATGAACAATTCACACTTGTCATTCCCAGGATTTTACAACAAAATTAAATGAAATTAATAAATGGAAATATAATCAAAGCATCAAGTGTTTGCAACTGCTCTGCTTAAAAAAAAGCACTTTTGGAGATGTAAGGAAAAATTGATTAGTAGTAAAAGTTGATAGTGTGTGGAAAAAAGTGATTTTGAAAAGTAAAAGTTGGTAGTGTTTGATAAAATAAGTGTTTTTTGTGTAATAGAAAAGGGAAAAGCACTCTTTTTTAAGCCAAAAGCTGAGAAGTGTTTTTTTTTAAATTGTTGCAAACACTCCCGTAATAATCAACACAACCACGTGAACTTAAATGAAATTAATAAATGGAAATATAATCAAAGCATCAAGTGCTGGTTTTATTTTCATTGTTTGCTTTTACTTTTTTTTCATGGTTGGATTGTTCTGTTTTACTTTCATTTTTTATGTGCTGTAAGACTCTTGCATTAGGTTTGGAGGATGAGAGGTCTACGATAATCGTCATTGGCTTTATGTTGCCTAAATTAGGTCTAACGAGTTATGTTACTTTGTCAAATGTGATTACTTTAGAGTCTCGGCCAAGGGCGGATGGTTACACATGGTCCTTTTATTATCATGTACCTCTATAGAATGCTGTTTTATTAATTTAAGCCCCTACGATAAAAAAAGCATGTTATAATCCAAATACGAACGTCACTTAAAGCAAGTTGGAATTTGGAAACTTAACAAGTTAACAATTAACTTTAACGGAGGTAAGGATGAGAAATAGATTTAATGATGAATTGTACGATGAATAAAACAAATTGTACAAGTGCATCTGGATTAAGGTTACACCAACATTTTTACCATTCCTAAAATGTCCTAACCATCATTGGTTATTATATAGGTTATATTATTATTATTATATTATTATTATATTTTTATTTTATAAGAATATAAGATATGAATATGGTGATATTATATTATTATGTATATTTCGCAATATCTCATGTTTGGAGTTTCTCCCATCTAAATATTTTGACTTTATGTGTTCAATTACTGTGAACATATCTTGATTTTTTTAATATAATATGAAATTGATAATAAGTTGTGTAAAGTTTTTCATACTCAATAAGAAAATATAAAGGAATAATGACAAAAATAATGCTCCTGGGTTTTCAAAGGACAGAAATGTGACTACTTTATAATTGTTGAAGTGACGACGGCCGATGACTGCTGTCATTGGTCACTGAACGTTGGTAACTGTGTCATTGTCATTGACAAAGGATGTCACTGTGACATTGGTCACTGCACCCTTTAATATTTTTTAGTCTTATTTTTGGAACTTAGAAAAAAAACACTTTTTTTGTTCACATCTCTTTTTTTAGTAATATTTTAGGAAAGAGTGACATAAATATTACATATGGAGTATTGAAAGACAAAAATATGACTACTTTTGAATTTGAACAAAAAAGTGATCAATTAATAATAAACAGACAATACCTTTAATATAATTGAAACAACAAAACCCCAAAACTCCTCATCTCCTTCGTGCACCCTTGGGACTCTATGTGATCGACCAACCACACGACTCCCACCACCACCGCTGAACAGCAATCGTCACCAACACTGCACCACAATCACTGTCGCCACACTTCTTCTCTCTCCGGCAGCATCCGCTCGACTTCTCACCATCATCTCCGCCCGTCTCTCTCGTTATCTCCCCACTGTCGCCCCCACTATTCTTCTTCTTTCATTTCTCTAGTTGGCGGTTGGGGATGGAAACTGTTATAAACGAAGAATGTGACGATCATATCTACGAAGATGACGATCAATGACTGTAGGTGGCCGTCGATGTGGAACGCCACAATGGTTCAAGAGTGAAGAGTCAAGACTTAGTGTGTACAAAGAAATGTTTTTGTATACTCTTATACTCCATCCGTGATCCGTCCCACTAACAACGAGACAAGTCACAAGAGTGAGTGTCACGCAAACCAATAAAAAGTTGTTTATGTAGTTGATATTGAATTGATAAAGTAAGAATAAAGTAAGAATGATTTAATGTCACACAAACTTCACCAAATTTGTTATGAGACAATCTTAATGAGACGAGCCAAAAAGGTAAAATGACAATCTTAGCAGGATGAAGAGAGTACAACTAAATTACTCTCAAATGTTTCTCCTGTTGAAAATAATGAGTAATTTCTTATTTCCTTTTTAGGCATAAACATATGGTAGTTTTATTGCAAACAACTTGATTACATATTGTAAATTTCAGGATTTTTCATGACTGTGACGATTTTTTTTTTAGTTTTTAAAAATAAAACGCTAAAATATTATTTATAAAATTAGAACCAGATTAAAAGTATATATCGAGATATTGTTGGATTGAATTATGTTAATGAAGGCTGTCAATCAAGTAGCCGGTTGCCCAGTTTCCGACAAGGTTGAGCACCAATTTTTTTTCTTTTAATTATAGCTGCCGACAATAAAGTAAATTCCAAAACAAAAAAACGGATTCCATTTTGGGTGAACACTGTAGTTGGAATTGGCACTTCCAACTAGAGTAAAAGCCAAAAACAATTAATATATCCTATAAAACTCATTTCCATTGTCAATTTTTTAATACAAAAAAAAAATCTTCCTCTCTTAATATATTTAATACTTCTTTCTTTCTTAAATAAATGCAACCGTCAATGTTTCATACTTGTCGAGACACAACTTTGACCATTAATATATATAATTTTGTATTAGTAAAAAAATTTTAAAAATTAGATTTTGAAAATTTACAATGAGACAAATTTAAAAATATTATTTTCATAAAAAATATTAATACATTAATAAATAAAACGTAGTCAGAGTATAACATGTGATTAGTCTAAAATTCAACATGTTGCATTTATTTAAATATGAAAGTAGTATATACTATATAGAAATGTGTAGTGAGCGTAATACTGTTGTTATCAGTGAGGAGCTAGGGAGGGACATGAGGGGGCAAGCGCCCCCGCTTCGGGTAAAAAAAATTAGTACTACTGGTTACAATATACTTAATGCTCCCCTTCTTTTTAAAAATAAGTAACAATTAAGGATACTTTTAAATTAGGTGTTTAAAAAAGGCAAAGTCTTTCAGGAAACGCATGTGTCTCTAGGAATACACGTATTGGTTGCAGCATATAGGGGTGAGCATTCGGTCGGTCGGTCAAATAACCGACCGATAACCGAAAAACCGACCATGTTTTTTTATACCCCGGAATGGCAAACCACCAAAATCAGTGGGGCAAATGCCGGGGGTCATCTGCCGTTATTTTATTAATAATTCGGAAGAGTCCATAAGCATAAAATTTGGGGGGAGGGGGGGGGGGGGCTAGACCTGACCCAAAAATAAAAATAAACCGACCATGTTTTTTCACTCTAATAACCGACTGAAAGCCGACCGATAACATCACTATAACCGACCGAAAAACGTAGTTCGGTTTCGGTCAGTAACCGAACTGACAATAACCAACCATATAAAATTTTTAAGCATATTTTTCTCAAAAATTCGAATGCTTTAAATAAACATATTAGAAAAAACATTTTATACAAAAATGGATGAAAATAATTGATTTTTACACTACAAAAAAAAATGAATGAAATAATTGATCATATATAATTAATATAAAATGTTTTTTCTCCATTCATGAAATAAATAAGAAGAAATGATGAATTGAACTTTCTCATAATAAAATTAGTTTTTTTACGCTGCTGGTAACTTTTCTTGTGCATGAGTTTCATTTTATCTTTTTTGGGTCAACCACTAAATACTAAATACATGAAATTTATTAAAATATGAGGGATTTCTTTAAATATTACTATCGTACTACATACTAAAGTAAACTTAAATATGACTAAAGTTTTTTTTGAAGGAGACTAAAGTTAACATGAGTATACCATTCATTTACTATAATATAATATTGAACACAATCATGCACATTAAAATTACAATTATAGTCATTAAAGTAAGAAAAGACATATTTGTATCCACAATATTCAATTTGTTCATATATTTGACATTATTTCTTAGAGTAATTATGATATGTTATTAAGTGAAACATCATAGCATACATGAAATTTATGCAAATGTTTAGACGGACTAGACAATACTTCGGTTTTCGGTTAACCGACTAAAATAACCGACCGTTAACCGAATAACCGAGTAACCGACTTCTTTTAATATGTAATAACCGATGACCGGTCGATAACCGACTTTTTCGGTCGGTTCGAGTATCAGTTTTCGGTTTTATTGGTTTTGTCGGTTATTTGCTCACCCCTAGTAGCATATCACACTCGATCATTCAAATGCAAGTGTGAGTTGTTTAAGACCTTTAATAACACACGTGTTGACTTTTGGTGGTTATAGTGAGAAATAAAGTATTGAGTTTGACGATTATGTTTTCACATTGTGATGGTTCATTGGAATGGCTCTACATTTCAAAAAGATGATGAAATTTAATCACATAAATATAATCAGATCAAATTTAATCAGATAAATATAATCATATAAAATTTAATCAGATAAATATAATCAGATAAAATTTACCCAGATAAATATAATCAGATAACATTTAATCAGAAAAATATAATTCCATCAAATTTAATTAGATAAATTTAGTTAGAAAATTTTTAAACGGATAAATTTAAATCACATAAATAAATGTAATGAGATACTCCGTAATATTTAATCCTAAATCTAACTTCCATCTACCACTGTACGTAGTTCATACCACCCACCACCCACCTGTACCTCTATAAACGAAATAAAAAAAATTGCCTATCCAACCAATATAATTGCAAAATAATTGATTGTGGTGTAAACAATAATGTATGTAAAAAATCACATAAAAAACCTCTAGTCGGATTGGTGACTTCCAACAAGAGGTGGATTTTTTTTTAAATATTGTATCTCTAGTCGGATTCCTCACTTTCAACTGGAAGTTTTCTACTAATTAAGCCAAACCTAGCGCTAGTCGGATTTCCCACTTCCGACACCCGTGTTTTAAGAAACCCTGAATAAATGTGGCAAAAATATAGTCAATAACCAAATATTAAAAACTAATTTTTTTATATACAATAAGAACTTAATGCAATCTGAAATTAGAAGCACAAAGCTAATAGCAAAAACTAAAAAATAGTCGGTTAACACTAAAGTTTTTTTGCCATAGTAGATTGTCAAAATACACATTTCTGCCATAAACTTGGCAAAATGTGAATTCATCTTCCAAAACTTTGGAAAAAACGATTTTTTTAAAAAAACTAAGAAATCAGAAATCAGAACGGCGAAATAGAAGGCCAAAAACTAACAAAATTAATGTCAAATCCCAGAAAAATGGAAGAATAGAAGGAAAATTAGAAAAAATCAATAACAATTTCAGAAAAATTAGAAGAATGAGGGAGGAGGAGGATGAGGAAGAAGACGAGAAGAAGAAGTAGAAGAAGAAGAAGAGGAGGAAGAAGAAGAAGGAGATGAAGAAGAAACCTGGCAGCGATCCAAAGAGAAATCGATGAAGTAAATCTGGTGCGCAGAGAGAACGAACGATCTGTTGCGGCACAAGGCAGGCAAGGATTTCGACAGCGATGATGGTGCGCAAGGATTTCGGCAGTGATGGCGTGAAAGAAGTACCATGGCAATGAATTGTGCACAGGAACGATCCATCTATGCGCAAGAGAGAGAAGCAGATCGGGAATGAATCAGGGGCAAATGGGGAATGTAATTTGACGTATGTTTATAATAGGAGTAAGATACTCCTATTTAGGGTAAAAAAAACATACACACTCCTATTTAAGAATTTCCCATATGTTTTACTCCTATATGAGGCAATTTCTCGAAGTTATTTAATACATATCTACTAATGAATCAATATAACTTCTATGATGATATTAATATGGTAGAGATTGTGATAAAATAATAATGTTCGAAGTATGCTAAAGATGTTTTCACTTGGATTAATTTCAGATTTAAAATAGCTTGAATCACACATCATCATACATTAAAACAACAATATTAAATCAGGTCATTTCTAAATAAATTAGACCATAGTAAAATATACATAATAACGTATTATACTAGGGTATACTTGAGCAAGTCAGGCTACACTTTAACATATCACATTATATCAAACTAGATTTAAATTAGACCTGCACAAAAGCGGGTTCGGGCCGGGCTCGGGCCGGGCTTTTCATAAGTTTTCTGCCCATCGTGTGTGGGCAGGCCCCGGCCCGCAAAAACAGGTCTAACCCCATGTCCATACCCGCCCGTAAGAGCGGGCCGGGTAGTCCACCGGGCCGCCCGGCCCGGGAAAACTTTAAATTTTTCAAAATTATATAATTTATTTAATACTTTATAAATAATATTACAACATTTAAAAAATTGCTAATACAGTTATAATGTATATGGGCCTTTCATCATATACACAAAAAATATTTACACAAAAATAATAATGAGAAACTATATCTAAAATTTAAAATTCAAGCACAAAGTATTATCTTTAAGTACAAAAATAGATATTATATTGGTTGGACTATTTGTTAAGAACTAAAAACTTAAATTTAAACATAATAAACTATAAATATGTATACACATAAACTAGTAAATATAAATATACATGTGTACATGTAATTAAATACATAAATTAGTGTATATATATATATGTATATACTAAATGTAGCGGGCCGGGCTTATTGGCTCGAACCGGCCTACACCCTAACACAAGCCCGCCCATATGTTGTTCCATGTCGCCCTATAGGGCCCGGGCCGGACCGGTGAGTAAAAATATATGCCCAAGCCCGCTAATTTGTGCGGGCGGGCTGTGACACCGCACCCAAACGTCCTTGAAAATTCAATTTAAAATTTAAAGTTTAGGTATTGAATTTCCTATTGTCAAACGATTGTAAAACGATTAATGTTTTTCGTAGTTCATGATTGATTATTTTGCAAATTACCTGGATAGTCTAATTTTATGTCCCTAATATCATTTATGTCCCTCTTACTTTCTCTTTTCATTTTTAATTTTCCTATTTTCAGTTTTGGTTTTTTATTTCAGATTTAGACAGGTTCCGCTAACCTAATGTGTCTATTCACACTTCCGTCTCCCGCGTCTCGTCTCGCCACGTTCCTTTTCTCTCTTATAATCGAGTATCTCATCCAGAGGGATGAGATCTATGACTTGGGAGTGAAGCTCCCAACCGGCGATTTCCTTCGAATCGGTGGCTCCTGACCGGCGATTTCCGTCGAATCTGAGCGATTGGAAGACAACCGGGACATGCTGTTGGAGCACAGTCTGAGACAGGCGACGGAGTTCTCGAAATCATGATATGGATACTTCGTGGGTGCGCAGTCCAGCTTTAACTCGTCCGCGCGTCCGGCCTTTCTTCCGACACCGTCTAGGGCTGTAACCTTCTGGCGACTAGCAGCCAGTTTTCCAGCACATCAAACTAAACCTATGAATATGCTCGAGGTCGATATTGGGCGGAAAATCTAGGCAACTCATGATGGAGCTCGTGAAACGGTAACCTGCCCTTGGCATCAGGATTCACAGTTCTGGAATTCAAAGCAATGCAACTCCAGGTTTGATGTTCTTAATCACAAGCAAATTTTTTCGATTTAAAATTAATTGCACTGAAGTTCGCATTTCTGAAACTAAACATAGTTTTGGTTCCCTCAATTGACATCTCCTTCATTTTTTATTGAATTTTTACACTTTCATGAAGTATTATAAGCAGAATCAGTTTGATGAATGTCTAGATAGAAATTCAGAGGCAATTCTTGAGAATTATATGGATGATTTTTGAAAATTGCGACAGGTTATTTTGCATTCTGTGAAGCAAGTTACTGCTATATTCAACTTATTATGTTTGATGATCAATTTGGATGCATGCTTCGTTTACGGTTTATCTACTGTCACCAAGTTTGATACTCATATGTTTCTACAAAATTCAGTTAAGAGGTATGCAATAAAGCATATAAGCATATTTATTTAGTGCCTATTGTCAAGTGAAGCTTAGTTTGTCATTCATTTTGGACTTAAGTTAATACATATGGTGGAATATGTGATAATTGTTTTTTTAAAAACTCAAGTCAAAGCTTCTTATTAGATGATTATTTTGCCACATTTTATTGGCGGTGAACTGTTTGTACATTTGGACATCTCGTCTTAGCTTTACTATTAATGATATGGGAACCGTTTGTACATACTGCCACATAATGTATCCTATATCACCTCAGATGATAATTATAAACTTTTGACATTCCTCTTGGATGCTTGAAAGTCATTTTTGAGTATAAAAAAAAAGATGAAATGGGAATATCCAAGTGTTTTCTGCTTCTGTGATCCGTCCATTAAGGGTTGACTACCCAAATGGGAAAGTCATTTTTGGCATTCCTTTAACTGATTTTCAGCTCTTTTTTTAATTAACTGGTGCTAACAGGAAGCAGAATTAAAACAAATAGAAGAAGAAACAGCAAAAAGGGTTGAAGAAGCAATCAAGAAAAAAGTTGAAGAGAAATTGAACTCTGCGTATGTGAAGCTTGAAATTGATATAGGTCACACATTGTCCATCAGTAGGAGTCCTACCTATAAGACTGATCAAGGTTTAGCGGTAATTAAACAAAAAAATGATGACGCCATTGGCCAGCACTCATGTACATGTATATATGCTAAAAAAATAGTATACTGGTATATTATTTAATATTGTTGTATTATAACTATACTTCTAGGTTTGAATTTGGGAATATAGATTGAATTATGTATTCATTGTTATACTTTTATTTTTTGTTGCTCTTTGTTGCATGATGTTGCTTTTTGTTGTATCATGTTTCTTTTTGTTGTATTGTGTGTCTTTTTGTTACTTATTATATGTTTATTTGTTTATTGTATATTTTTGCCATTTTCTTTATTTGGAGTTCTATACATTTTTATTCTTCGGAATAAAAACCCAACAGACAGACTACTCCATATAATGTTAAACTTGGAATTGTGCATCTTGTTTTTCTTTGTTGCATTTTGTTGTTTTTTGTTGTATCCTGTTACTTATTGTTTTTTGTTGATTTTTAATATTTACCTAGGTTTATATTTATCCAGGCTACATCTTTGGTGAATAAACTCATAATCACATTTATTGCACACCTAAAAGATAAATTTGAATTTGTGTATACCAACAACCACAAGAAATAAAAAGAAACAATAAAAAACAAAATATTGAAAGTTATAAACAAAATGAAACACAATGAAACTCAAAGAAACAACTAATTTCTTGTAAACCAACAACTAATTTCTTGTATACCAACAACTAGTTTACTTTAGAATTTTAATTTTAAACATTTTGGTATTTTAAAAAGTTCTAATTATTTTTATCTGTTTTTTATTTGTTTTAAACTAGTTGTAAAGGTTCTCATGATAAAACGTTTCAGTTATTTAGACAATAATTAAATTAGAAAATTCGGGTATATTTTGTAAAATAATTTTAATAGATATATAATATAATGGGATTTTTTATAATTGTAATGTTATAAATGTATTATTTTTAGTATTTAATGATTAATTTTTTATTTAAGATTGTTAATTGTTTTCTAAAATAAAAATGTGGTCCTTTAATTTATATGAGACGTTCAAAAAAGAAAGTGAGAATCTTTCTATGTGATGGAGGGAGTAACATTTTTTTTCATATCTTTAATAGTTTCAAAGCATTTTCATCTTAATTTATATATTTATTTCTGAATTTTAGTTTTTAGTATATAAGATTTCTTGCACTTTTCTCGTTTTTTTAGTTCAAATATTTAAAAATTTTAATTAATATATATTTGCATAGTCAAGTTTCATTATTTTTACAATTATTTAATTTTGACTACCTTTTACGATTTTATGAGTCTCCTTATTTCCTGAATTTTTAGTTGTGCTTTAGTTATGTTTTTAATATTTTCATGTTACTGCATTTGTATTTTGTAGTGTCTGATTTTTTTAATGTTTTGAATTTGAAAGTGCTATCTTAATGTACTCCGTATAAAGTTTCCACGTTCTTGAATTTCTTTACGTACTTCGATACTTGTTGCTACAATCATTTTTCCGTTTCTTCAATTAACACCGTTTAAGTTCAAGGTCTAATAGTGGAAAAAAAACCGCGCCGGGACTGTTTTTGAAAGAAAAGTTGAAACATGAAAAAAGTGATATTAATTCTCCTTTTAAGTCTGCTTCCGAAAAATTCCCTTGATTATTTTACTGTTCAAGCTCGTATATTAGTGATGGACTTTCAAATACTTATTTGGGCCATCTTAATAGATATAAGAACCCAACATTATGTAAATAACGATGCATAACCTTTCGATACAAACTAAGGGAAGTCGGGCAGCCCAAACTTTATTTTCGGCACAACCTGCTAAAAATAGTAAGTGTTCAAGAATGGCCTCCTAGGCCCACTCGAGGGTGACCCACATGGCTTGTAGTCAAGGATATAAATACAAATGTCATAAATAAGGGATATGATGATTAGAGAAGAATGCAAACTCATATGGTCTCATCTTTGACATTATTGAGCTAAATAATGAGAGTAGAGTTTTCTTCTATACTTTTCATCATGTAAATTATTGGGATTTTCATACACATATTAGAGATCAATAATATGATGTATAAAGTTGACTTGGTCTGAATAAATTGGAATGGGTACAAAAGGCATCTTATGATAAAGGATAAAACAATAGGACTCATCTTTCCATTTTTGGACCTCAAAATAATTAGGGAACACAAGGGTGCGTCCCACATCTTCCTAGCACCTGCAAGACAAGTAAAATAAGGTTAGATGATGGAAGGGTGTGGCCATAATTGACTTGGGAGCTGAACTTGACAAAAGAAATGAAGGAGGGAGACCCACCCATGTCAAATACACCTCATGGAGACCATACCTTCTCTCACATTCATTCTCTTCCATACATTTGAAGGAGATAACATTATTTGATAGCCTTGAGAGCCTCCTACCACATATCATTCGTACTCCATAAGTCTTTTGAGGAGTAGAGCCACACAAAACCAAAGAAAGCAAGAGAAAGGAAAACTGTCCGCATGGTAAATTTCCAGTGCGTTGGGTTGCTTGTTTGGTTCATATCTCGAGATATACTTACCCAAATAGGGCGTGTGAGGTGCCAAAAGAAATCTCTCAAGACGAGGAATCCATAAAGGTCTGTTTTGCAGAAAACGGAGTCGTGGAAGGCCTTCAAATCATCGACGGAAAACACAAACTCACAGAAACGGTTTTGCCTCTTTATAGTTAGAGAATGATTTCGCCGGAAAACACCCATCTTGGGGGTTGTTTTTGTATCATCGGTTAGTAGTTGAGCTAGCACCTTGAGGGGGCTGTTTAACACTCATTTATAAGCAAGGAATAAGTTCTCAAACTTTCTTGGTTGAAGTCTTGAGCATTGGATTGAGAAGGAAAAGTGTAAAGCTCATTTGAGGTGAGGATGACCGACTATATTGCTTATAATTATTGGGTTAATTTCATAAGGTTGCCTAAGTAAATTAAAAGTGATTTGCATGGATTATTAATGGTTAATAATGCCTAACGAAATTATTATTATTTATAAGTGGAAGATGCATAATATACAAATTTATGAATATATTGTGTATGATTATGTGTTATGAATATGATGGCATGATGGTTGTATTAACTATGAATTTTATTGTGATAAATATACTTTTACTTCATGTAAAGAAGTCATGAAAGAATAAAGGAGATATTTTGATATTAAACCTAAATTATATTTGTGTGAGGAATTTAATTGAAATGAATAAGCGACTATGAGTTAGGAACTTGGTTATGCTAAGGTCAAATGACTAGTATTGAAATACTAGTCGGAGATGTTAGTTCGAATGTTTGTTGGAAATAATCTTAAGAGATTGAATTGTGATGAATACGCTCAAAATAGCCTTAAGAGATATTCTTAAGTTGGACTTTGTGAACTCTAAATTACATTAGGAGTAAGCCTTAAAGGTTACTAAAAATGGATGGAGTCTAGATTACGAAGTTTGATTAGAGATTAGATAATGTGACTAAGAGCGGGGCTCTAGCACGTAGTAGTGATAACTATGAGCCGAGCTCTAGCACGATGTAGTATGACTATGAGCCGAGCTCTAGCACAATGTAGTATGACTATGAGCCGAGCTCTAGCACAATGTAGTATGACTATGAGCCAAGCTCTAGCACAATGCAGTATGACTATGAGCCGAGTTCTAGCACAATGTAGTATGACTATGAGCCGAGCTCTAGCAAAATGTAGTATGACTATGAGCCGAGCTCTAGCTTTATGTAGTATGACCATGAGCCGAGCTCTAGCATAACGGAGCGTGACTAGAAGTAGGGCTCTAGAGCGTGAAACGATATTAAATGAATGAGGTTAACTATAGTGTAATAATACCCTAGATTGAGGGTCTTAGAAATTGAAACATTGATTATACTTAGTATAGTTGTCATTGTACTTTTCAAATGCTTCAAAGTACTGACCTCCCCTTTACGGGGGGGGGGGGGGGGGGGGGGGGGGGGGGGGCACCTCACAGTTTCAGGTAGAACTTGAAGGTTGCTACCATTGCCGTTGGTTCGGAAAGATTTAAGGAGAAAAGGCGTGGTTCGCGCTTCCTCCGTTTCCATTTTAAAAACAATGATATTGATGCTCATGGATATTATTATTTTTGAATAATTATCTTGGGGCTTGCATGCCTATGTTGTCAAGTGTGGCATAAACACTTGTAATAAATGTTTCTGCTGCTTCAATGAATAATTTGCATTATGTTTGTTTATGGATGTACTACGTGTGAATGATATTCCAGACGCCTCGTATAGTATGAATGTGTTGGACTGTGGTTGACTATTCGGTACTGTACGGCGGGTTGTTGACGTGTCCGGGTAGGTCCGGGGTGTGACATGGGCTGGGCGGGCCGGTCCGGTTTTGTGCAGGTCTAATTTAAATAGATCATACCAGGTCATACCAATCCAGAATATGCACTCCAAGTGAAAAATCATACGAGTAATTAATAGTGAAAAATTAATAAATTATATATTAGTACATAAACATAATCTCAGAGCGTTAATTGACTGTCATCAATTTTTGAAGTAAATAGTAATAAATTTTAAGTAATGCCACATTGCCACTCATTTTCTTTGGTGACGTCATAATAAATTACAAACTATACTAATATATTTTACGAGTGATTTCATAATAATTTGATTTCATAGTTATTTTATGCCAAGTACCTTGTGGTTTAATGACATTACCGCGACACTTCCAAAAAGGTCACAGGTTCGGATTTCATCCCAATTTATGGTCTTATGGATATTGACCTTAACATAACATATACTATAATAGGTTAGAAAGCTCTGTCAAAAAAATTCCAAAATTTTTATGCATATAATCAAAATATGTTAATAATCTATATGATATTTTATGGGAAATTTGTCCAAATGTGACATATTAATCATTAAAAATATTAGTGGTAAGTAAAAGATACGGAGTATAAATAGTATGCACAAAAAGGCCATGACAAAATTATTTGTGTCATTTTAATGTAGATAAAGTAGCAGCTGTCAAAAATGTAAATGAAGTAGATGTGTAATATGGATGTTTTCTTTTGGACTGAAATTTGCTGGTCTGGTCTGGTCTGGTCTGATCTGGTCTGGTCTCGTCTGGTCTGAACTGGTCTAGTCTGGTCTGGTAAACGTCTGGTCTCTGTGTATTTTATAACTATCCAAGTCTGGTCTGGTCTGGTCTGGTCTGGTCTGGTCTGATCTGGTCTGGTCTGGTCTGGTCTAGGACTGAAAACAGTCCAAAAGAAAACATCCTATGTATGGTTGCGATATATGTAGCGGAAGTATAAATATTTAATTTTAAGTATGAAAATTATATTTGTAAAATGATAATTTAGGAAATGCATTAATGAAAATCTCCAATATAATAGTTGATGAAAAAACTACAAGTAATTTCGATATGAAAATTATTGAAAAAATAATTGAAAACTTTCATTATTTATGAAAATAATTGTATTTTCAAATACCATGTTTGTTCCTAATCTATTCGTGATCCCCGTTGACGTTTTTAAAATAAAATGTTACTCCCTCCGTCCCATTTTACCTGTCCTACTTTCCTTTTCGGGTTGTCCCAAAATAAGTGTCTTCTTTCTTTTTTTGGAAAGAAATATGTAGCCTACACTATTTCACTTTATTATACTCAAACCTGAACCACAAATTTTACTTTTTCAACCACTTCATTAATAACTGTGCCAAGTCAAACTAAGACACATAAAATGGGACAGAGGTAGTATTATTTAAAAATAATATATATGCTATTAAAATAATATGTTTGATATCCAACCAACTCTATATCTAGAGATGTATTGATTTTACATTGATTCATGTGTAGGATAGGCATCATAACTACCATTAGATGGCATAAGAAATGAATCAACGACTGAAAAATGTTCATTTGTACTCCTTATTAATTAGTTTATCCCTTACAATTACCAGGTTTAAGCTTCTATGTAATCATAAACTACGTATGATGTATCTAGTGTTTATACTCCGTAAAACAATTACATACACATTACATATTTACATATATATTCTGTTAGAGCATCTTCATTAATGTTCCTCAATTTTATGGTATTTTATGATATGTTATTGTCATGTTACTACCACATAAAAAATCTAAAATAATCTTCAAATCTATCAATTTCTTCGACATTTTTTGGTCAACTAATAATAAAAGTCAATGCTCCGTATCGATAATTAATTCAATTTTTAATAATTAAAATTTACAAATTTAGAAACTACATTAAAATCTCTTCAAAGTTGCAAAGTCCAACTTAAATTATAAATCAAAATTAACACCCTAATTAAGCGAATGAAATGAAACTGTTTGACCAAGAAAAGTCGAATTTGCAAATCAATTTGGGACGGAGGTAGTACGTAATATATATGTGTGTGTTTGACTCCATATACCAAGTACTGCCTCCGTAACTTAAAAACCTTCCCATTTCAAAAGTAGGTAGATTAAGAATAGTGAAAGATGATATGAATTATTGAGGGTATGATGGGAAGATAGTGGAATAATGTGATGGAATGTAGGATAAATCTAAAAAAAGTAGTTGTAATAGTATATTATTTTTAGAATTATTGAGGGTATGGTGAGAGATTTAGAAGTGGGAAGATTATTTTTGTTACGGAAGAAAAAGGAAGGTGGGAAGATTTTTTTTTGTTATAGGAAGTATGTTTTTTTAGAAAGGTCTCGGTTAAATGTCAAATCAGAATTAAACATAACAAAATGCACTAGCATGAAGATATCAAAATGTAGGACCATAAATCATCCAAAGAAATAAAAAAATTACAAACCCACTACTATAATATACTACATATATTGATATATACACTCATGTAGTAATGAATAAATATTACAAAAACCATTTGTTAGTTTTATACTACGTATTTTCGTATGTGATAATACATACAGAGTATCCCCTCCGGTTCACATTCTTCTTTACAGTTTCACTTTACGGTTCTTAAGGAAATAAATTTGACTTTACTGTAAAATACACTGTTTGGCACAATTTGGACACTGTTTGAACACTATTTGGCACTGTTTTGTGTATATTTGTTTGCCAAATAAGATAAAGAAGGAAGTGTAAAGATGATTCTGGAACGGCCCAAAAAGGAAAATGTAAAGATGAATGTGAACCGGAGGGAGTATAGTTTTAGCAATCGTTGATTTTTTTAAAGGTTTAGAAGACCAGTTATCTAGTAAAATATGAGAAGTCGGCGTTTAAAAGCATCCGAGCTATGTCTCTAAAAAGGAGATAAAGAATCTAAGGGCATGTTTACGAACAGAGATTTTTTCCTGTTTTCTACTTCTGTTTTTCGTTCTCCAATTTTCCGTTTTTATTTTTCAGTTTTTCTATCTCCAATTTTCTGTTTCTATTTTTTAGTTTTCCATTTTCAAATCTGAAAACATGTTCATCAATTTTTTCACTCAGTTCTCCAATTCCACACCCTTGACCCATACCTTTACCACGATCTTACACTCTACCCATACTCCCCCACAACCCTTCATACCCACCCATACCTACTCATAGGGGTCGGGGTAGGGAAGTTATGGGTGGGGGTGGGGTAAGGGGTATGGTCGGGGTGGGGTGGTAAGGTCTAGGGTAGGGGGTTGGGTGGGGGTAGTTGGTGGGTTAGGGTCGTGGTTAGGGGTAAGGGTGGGGTAGTGGGTAGGGTTTGGGGTGAGGTAGAGGTAAGGTAGTGTGGGTCGGGGTGGGGTCGAGGTGGTAGGGGGGTGGCAGTAGGGTAGGGTGGATCGGGGTGGGGCCGAGGTAGGGGAAGGGTGGGGTGGGGGGTAGAAGGGTGGTAGGATGGCGGAAGGGTGGGGGGTAGGATAGCGGTACGACGGTGGGGGTAGGATGGCGGTGGGGTGGGGCCGAGGTAGGGACATGTGGTAAGGGGGTAAGGAGTAATATACGGGTGGGGATAGGGTAGGATGGGTCCGGGTGGGGTCGAGGTGGTAGGGGGGTGGCGGTACGGTGGATCGGGGTGGGGCCGGGTGGGGTAGGGTCATTATAGGGAAAAATGGGTATGCGGGGGTGGGTTGGGTGGGTAAGGTAGGGTAGGGGTAAGGTACGAGGATGGAGGTACCGGAATGGAATCGACATCGGAGCGGGACCGGACCCACCACTATGTGTAAGTATGCAAATTCATTGCAGCGGCACTGTAACATCTGCGTTTTCCAAATTTGGAAAACTAGTAAAAGTCACTTCTCCAAATCATTAAGAAAAAGAGAGACATGTCTCATTTTTTCCGTTTTAGAAAACGATTTGGTAAACGCGTTTTTCTTTTTTCCTTTCTCTAGTTTTCCAGGAATTTCTTTGGTAAACACGTTTCATGTTTTCTGTTTTCCAGTTTTCCAGTTTTCTGGAAAACTGGAAAATATCTCTGTTAGTAAACAGGCCCTAAAAGTGTGAGAATAATCTTGAATAGTCTAGATTTAAAATTTAAAATCAATTTTGATTCAAAATAATCTTTTCAATATACTCAACTTCTTAATAATCATCTCGAAAAATATGGATCGCTTTATCAAGATAATCCTCAAATAAACTCATGAATCAAGATAATCTTTAGAGACCAATTCAATTTAATGTCATCCGTGCACGAGTTAATTGACCAGTTACTCATAAAAGATACGGAGGAATCCCTGTTTTAGTGGGATGCATACACTCATTCATATAGAAGAGTCAAAGCCTATCTTCCTCCCGAAATTTAATGAAAGATTCGAATTCAAAGCGAGGGGTTGTTGCGAGTTGTGATGCTCAGAGATTAGCACAGCCCTTTCTGCCCACTCCACAAAACCCCACAGCAGATCTGCCGCCCTCCATGACAACCGCATCGCCGCCGCCGCCACTCGAAGAACTGCCCATTACTGCCGCCGCCGGCAGCCCCAAGAGTAAAAGCCACAAACTCACCCTAATCCCACTCATCTTCCTCATCTACTTCGAGGTCGCTGGAGGGCCTTTCGGGGAGGAACCGGCGGTCCAAGCCGCCGGCCCACTCTTCGCCATCCTCGGCTTCCTCGTGTTCCCGTTCATCTGGAGCATCCCGGAGGCGCTCATCACCGCCGAGCTCTCCACCGCGTTCCCCGGCAACGGCGGATTTGTGATCTGGGCGGACCGCGCTTTCGGGCCGTTCTTCGGGTCGTTTATGGGAACGCTGAAGTTCCTCAGCGGCGTCATAAACATCGCCTCCTTTCCACCTCTGTGCATCGATTACCTGAAACGAATTTTTCCGATCTTCTCCTCCGGCTTACCCAGATACCTGGCGATCGTGGGATCCACAATCGTCCTCTCTTTTCTCAATTACACCGGCTTAACCATCGTTGGCTGGGCAGCCGTCGTCCTCGGCGTCGTCTCGCTCATGCCCTTCATTCTGTTGTCGCTCATTGCCATTCCCAAAATCCACCCTCACAGGTCAGTCCAGCAATTGAGTTCATGATATTTGTGAATTGTACTGTATTTCAAGTTCTTTTTTATTACCCATCTAGTGTATAAACAGGTGGGGAAGTTTAGGCCAGAAAGGAGTGAAGAAAGATTGGAACTTGTTCTTTAATACTCTGTTTTGGAATCTCAATTTCTGGGATAATGTCAGTACAATGGCCGGAGAAGTCGAAAAACCTCAAAAGACCTTCCCAATGGCACTGTTTTTTTCAGTGATCTTCACGTGTTTGGGATACATCATCCCGCTATTCGCGGTAACGGGAGCGGTGTTAGTTGACCAGAGTGAGTGGGAGTCTGGTTTCATGGCGGTGGCAGCGGAGATGATTGGGGGGAAGTGGCTGAAGTTCTGGGTAGAGATCGGGGCAGTGCTTTCGGCGATCGGGCTGTTCGAAGCTCAAATGAGCAGCTGCGCGTTCCAACTTCTGGGTCAGGCGGAGCTCGCCTTTATCCCTAAAGTCTTCGCGAAGAGATCGAAATGGTTCAACACACCATGGGTAGGGATCTTGCTGGCAGCGGTGTTCGCGCTTGCGGTTTCGAACATGGATTTCACAGACATAATTTCAGCAGCAAATTTTTTGTACAGTCTGGGAATGCTGCTGGAATTTGCATCCTTCCTATGGCTGAGGAGAAAATTACCTTCGATGAAAAGACCGTACAAAGTGCCATTGAATCTACCTGGTTTGGTGGTAATGTGCTTGATCCCATCTGTGTTCTTGATATACATTATGGTCATAGCAACCAAGATCGTGTTTCTGGTGAGCGGGTTGATGACCGTTGGGGGTATTGGCTGGTACTATTTCATGAGATATTGCAAGGCCAAGAATTGGTTGAAATTCAGCCGTGTTGATGTTTCTGATGAAACATGAGATAAATTAATAGGAAAATAAAAAGGTTGTACAGCCCATCTGAAGTTCTTTTTCATTGTATTTTTCTCCCTTGTATTCTAAGTCATCAAATAATGGATGGTGAATTCATTCTTATTATGATTCTTTTGAGGGAAAAGAACAATAATGTTCTGTTCAGTTTAAAAAACTATTCCCCTTCAAATGTTTGGATAGTAATCATAATATGGTGTAAGACTGTAAGAAGTTTGTTTCTAGTTTCTTGTCTATACATGGATAAAGTTGGGTGCACCAAATCGATATATAAAAACCACGAATTGTGTTACTTGTGCACATGTTAGTATGTTACCTATTATCCCTTTTTGTAAACATTTTTTTGGAAGAAAGTAAATTAATTGCTATTAATCAAATCAAAGTTCAATACATGAGTAATAAAACTAGGTGGGTTATACTACCAAACACGACTATCAGACAAAGAACAAGTCACTCCAGCCAATTCGTGAGTGACTCTGTTCGCTGATCGCCTAATGTGAGAAAAATGGAGTTCATCAAACCCCGAACACATCTCTCTAATATCTCCTGCCAATATTCCAATAGTAAAATACTTGACCTTCACGAATTTCCGTAATAGCACGTAGAGCATCAGATTCAACTTCAACAAACTCCCACGACTGATCTTTCATCCAGCTAAGAGCTTTACGAATTCCCAGTACTTCAGCTTCCAAAGAAGAAATATTTTCGGGCAAAGATTTAGCGCCCGCTGCAATAAACTCCCCAAATTCATTTCGGAGAATCCAACCAAACCCACATTTCTCCTCCCGTACAGCCGCATCCACATTCAATCTAACAAACCCCATAACAGGTCGTTTCCAAAAGCAACTCAAGCTCTGAATTGGAGCTAAATCCACCCGCTTCAGTTGTGCCTCCAGCCAGCCAACAACGAAGCTCTTAGTTTGAGAAACAAGTTGAGATGAAATCAACCTGCTATGATTCCAAACTCGCATGTTTCTTTCAGTCCAAATTCCCCAACATCCACAAGCCACCCTCTGTAGATCTTCTTTTTTTACCACCTGAAAAGCCTGCTCCAACCATTCTAAAAAAGAGCCTGCTGACCGACCAACCTTAACGAAGTTCCTCCATCCCGCTGCTCCCCAGAACTCAATCACCACCGGACGTCGCACATACAAGTGCAGCAGCGACTCGTCGCCCGACCCACACAGGCCACAAGTCACCTGGCAGTCCACCCTGCGACAAACAAGGTTGTTCGTGGTTGGAAGACAGTCAACACAAACTTGCTAGAAGAAAGATTTAATCTTAGGGGGAAGCTTCCAAATCCACATCACAGTCCATCCCGTCCAAGAATTAACCCGGACCTCACCCATGAGCTTCCGGTAGCAGCTCTGAACGGAGAATTTGCCGCTATCCTCCCACCTCCAAATCAATTTATCAGGTACCTTTCTCCTGCTAATTGAAATGCTTTGAATTAATTTTGTGTCTCTCTCATTAAACAAGTCCCGAATAATATCTGCATCCCATTCCGCAGTTTGACATCACATCAAATTGCTAACAACCGTATTTTCAAGGCCCTCAATTGGTGCTGGTGAAACTTCAAGATTTACTTCATCTGGAAGCCAAGGATCTTTCCAGACTAATTGAATTTCCATCCCCAACTCGCCACCGGTATCCCTCTCGAATAACCCCCTGCGCCTCAAATAGGCTTCGCCACACAAAAGATGGGTTACAACCCAATCTTGCTTCAAGGAAGTTGCCATCCGGATACTACCTAACTCTGAAAACCCGTCCAACTAGTGATGCTCGCTCCGTAAATAGCCTCCACGCTTGCTTGGCTAGCATAGCGATATTGAAAGCCTGAATTCTCCGAAACCCCATGCCCCCAAACTTTTTAGGTTTGCACATGAATTCCCAGTCCCTCCAGCGAATACTTTTACCAGTCTTCCCCAACCACCAGTAACTATTCATAAGCACCTCCTCCTCCTCCTCCCCCCCCTCCTCCCTCCCCCCCCCCCTCCTCCTCCTCCTCCTCCCTCCCCCCTCCTCCTCCTCCTCCTCCTCCTCCTTCTATTTTTAACAGCATTATGAAAGTAGCGAGTGTTTAAATCGCCCCCTCTAAACCAGAATTCTTTGGCTCTTTGCATCCAAAACTGGTTTTCTTTTTCAAGCAAAGAAAGATACTCGCCTTTCACCCTCCCAAACTCAGCTAAGCTGCAGGGATCAGAACATCTTCTTAAGAAATTCAATCTCTTCCTGCAGAAGGAAATACGCTTACCATAGGCTCCAATCCTCCCACTACCCCCAATTTTTAACAACATTATTAAAGTAGCGAGTGTTTAAATCGCCCCCTCTAAACCAGAATTCTTTGGCTCTTTGCATCCAAAACTGGTTTTCTTTTTCAAGCAAAGAAAGATACTCGCCTTTCACCCTCCCAAACTCAGCTAAGCTGCAGGGATCAGAACATCTTCTTAAGAAATTCAATCTCTTCCTGCAGAAGGAAATACGCTTACCATAGGCTCCAATCCTCCCACTACCCCAATCCTCCACAACTCTGCCACACATTGTAATCTGCTCCACTACTCCACAGCCACGCCCCATGTCCCATCCCCTCTCCATTACCTCCCGATAGTCATCTTCTCGTAGCCATACATTCTCAAACTTGAAGCGCCGCCTTTTATTTACTCCCCCTAGTTGGGAACAAACGTATAAACAAGGCCAAGTGGTCACTCGGTGACCCTTCTAACGATTCTGTAACACCGTCCCCAAATGTATTTACTTTTAAAGTGAATAATGTATTGAACCCTGTGGAATGGTAAATAAGTATATGAAGTTGTGAAGCTTTATAAATTCTTTTGCGTGAATAGTAAATTCGCACGTGGGGCCCACACCGGGAGCGGGGGGCCGCCCGAAATTTCTGGAACCATATATTTTATTTATATTGGTCAAGATAATGTTTATATGGTAGTGGATAATTTATTTGGTCCATGGAAAGGCCAGAGTTGATCGATTGGCCAATTGAGGCCCAAATACCTGTATCGGTAACTTAACAGATAGCAGCCCGAAATGAATTTCGGAGGCTTATAAATTAAAGTTGGGAAATGTATATTCATTATAAGGGTCATAATGATTGAGAACGCATAATATATTTTATTTGACCCGATAAAATAAAATATATTTAAAACAGTCAAAGAAATACAACTTTCGGGACCGATTGTACACGTCGGGACACAAAGGGATGACCTCCCACATGAGTGGGGGCCACCCCACGTTTTTTGGGGCTGAACAAACAAAAAGAGTGCTGGGTTGACAAAGGAATGAGTGGAGGAGGTGCAAAGGGACCCTTTGACCTCACTCATTTGTCAAATGAGACAAAGAGGAACCCCTACCCCCCTTTCCTTTGCATTATTCGGCCAACCCACCAAGAGAGGAGAAAGAAGAAGCCCCCAACCCATTCTCCATTGTTACAGCTGAGCTCAAGAAGAAGGACTCCAAAAGAAAGGGTGTTAAGAAGGAAAAAGTTGGGAGAAAGTGAGAAAAATTAAGGTAATGACCTTATAATAACTTTTCCTTTATTTTTCTCCTACCATATGAGATATATATCATATGGAGAACCCTTGAGGTTGTTCTACTTGCTAAGGGTGTGGAATAAGGGGTTGGAGAGTGGTTCTATGTCCAAAAGCGGACTTAGAAGCCAAACCGACAAGTTCACCGGAAAATAACCTTTTAGGGGTTATTTGTATTAATTAAGGTTTTATGTTGTTAAAACCTTGTTAGGAACTTGATTAAAGTATTTTTGAGCTTCGCCGGAGTTTCGCCGGAGTTGGTCAAAGTTCGCCGGAGTTGGTCAAAGTTCGCCGGAATTAGCCAAGGTGCAACCGAGAAGCGTAGGACGCGCTTAAGCTCATTTGAGGTGAGGATGACCGACTATATTGCTTATAATTATTGGGTTAATTTCATGAGATTACCTAAATGAATTAAATGCGTTTGGCATGGTTTATAAATGATAAAAAGTGCCTAAATGAAATTAATATTGTTTATAAGTGAAAGTGCATAAAATACAAATTATGAATAAATTGTGTATGATTATGTGTTATGAATAAAATGGCATGATAAATGTATTATCCATGAATGTTCATTGTGATAAATATACTTTTACCTCATGTAAAGAAGTCATGGAAGGATAAAAGTGATATTTTGATATTAAGGCCAAACTATACTTGAATGTGGAATTAAATTGAAATATACGAACTATTATGAATTCGCATTGGACATATTAAGATTAAACGACTAGTATAGAATTACTAGTCGGAAATGATAATTCAATAGTTTTGGGGATAATCCCAAGATATTGGAGCTAAGTAACCTTAAGGGATATTTTTAAGGTGAACTTTATGAACCCAAGTTACATTAGGAGTGGGCCTTAAGGGTTACTCAAATGGATGGAGCCTAGACTAAGAAATTGTTTAGGATTAGATGACGTGACTATGAGCCGAGCTCTAGCACGTGGTGGTATGACTATGAGCCGAGCTCTAGCAAATGTAGTATGACTATGAGCCGAGCTCTAGCAAAATGTAGTATGACTATGAGCCGAGCTCTAGCAAAATGTAGTATGACTATGAGCCGAGCTCTAGCAAAACGTAGTGTGACTATGAGCCGAGCTCTAGCACGAATTAGTATGACTATGAGCCGAGCTCTAGCATGAAGGAACGTGAGTTGATTATAAAATAATAACATCCTAGATTGAGGGTCTTGGAAATTGAAACTTTGATTATACTTAGTATAGTTGTCATTGTACTTGTCAAATGCTTCCAAGTACTGACCTCCCCTTCACGGGGGAGGCCACCTCACAGTTTCAGGTAGAACTTGAAGGTTGCTACCACCGCCGTTGTTTTCGGGAGGATCCAAGGAGAGGAGACGTGGTTCGTGCTTCCTCCGTTTCCATTTTTACAAACTATTTAATTAATGCTCATGGACATTATTTTTAAATATTTATTTGGGGGCTTGTATGCCCATGTTTGCCAAGGTGTGGCATGAACACTTGTATTGAATGTTTCCGCTGCTTTAAATGAATATTTTACATTATGTTTGTTTATGGATGTACTATGTGTGAATGATATTCCAGACGCCTTGTATAGTATGGATGTGTTGGACTGCGGTTGACTATTCGTACTGTACGGCGGGTTGTTGACGTGTCCGGTTAGGTCCTGGACGTGACAGATTCTGCAGGTGTTGCCCCAAAATGATCCAGCCAACTATCCGACACCAAAATTCTGTCTAACTTTTCTTCCACCCAATTCGGAGAGCCTCGCCATCTTTCCCAAGTAAATTGGTAACCCTCAAAGGAGAAATTGCGTAACCCACTTTCCCAAACGGCTTCCCGAAAACCTCTAAGCCTCTAAGCAGCCAAGGTGGGTGAGGAAGTCTACCCTTTTTCTCCGAAGCATAGAGTAAGTCGTTAAAATATCCCATAACCAACCACGGATATTGACACCGTGAGCTCAGATCACGCAGCAAGCTCCAAGAATCTCTTCTTCTATGACGTTCTGGGCACCAATAAAATCCTGTGAATCGCCAAAGGGGACCGTTCACTTCTAATCTCACCCATGCATCAATAAAGTTGCAAGTAGATTCCCGAATGTCAACCTGAATTCCTTCTCCCCACAAGAGAGCAAGCCATCCCCTGTGGCCCATACTATCCACACTAAAACAAGAACACATCCCGATTTTCCTGCGTACCTCTTCAATCTTTGATGTAGTAGAATAAGTTTCCATCAAGAAGACTAAAGTCGGCCTCTTCGAGTGGACCATGTCCACCAACAGCTGACCTGCCAAAGGGTTGCTAAGCCCCCGACAGTTCCAGCTAAGGCAACTCATTGGTCCACGCAGGCCTGAAAACTAAAACCCGCCTCCAACCCGTTTTTTTGGCTGAGTATCACATGAACTGCCTTTCAATACCATGCCTAGAGCACATGCTGCATCATTGGTCTTCCGTTTCTTCTGTGAACAAGATCTTCCACCATTCCCATTTTCCTGCCAAATGGACAAGCTCAATTCCCCTTCCTTGGCTCCTGAACTAGCTGCAATTCCGCTCCCTCCTCCCCATCCAGAACCCACATCAACACCCCTTTCAGAGGATGCATTGTTGTTGCCAGAGACCTCTTTTTCCTTCGATGCTCGTAAAGGATGGCCCTCGTTGTCAACCAGCCACTTACTAACTCTATTGAGTCCCGTTCTTCTCCCTCCTGCCCGTAGCCAACTCCCAAACAGTTTCTGTTGGTCTGCTGAAAATCCCTCAAACCATCTTGGGCAATGACGATCAACGTGTCCTATCAAACCACAAATGAAGCAAAATGTGGGAGACGTTCGTACTTAAGGTCCACCTAGAAAGCATCACAACCTGTTTTTAGCTTCAGTCTACCTTTGAGTGGAATGTTCACGTCCAGACTTACCCTTATACGCATAAACTCCTTCCATCCGCCTTTAAAATTTTTCACATCAACCATAACAAACTGCCCTATGGCATTACCGATGATCACAACCGTATTTTCGTAGAAATATTTAAATGGAATGTTATAAACTTGCAGCCAGAATTTTTCATGTGAGAGGGACACTGCTAGTGGATTCTCTGCAGCTTCAAGACGCTGAAGTATTAATAAATTATTTTCATAAGTCCACAACCCTTTTTGTAAGCTATATTTCAAGTTTATACAAGTATACCTCTTATTGGGTTAATGCGGTTTTCTAAGTTATCTCTACGGGTTTTTTTGGAAGAAGTGGGCTTATATTAATAAGAGAGAACATAAATTGGATACAAACAGACAAAGAGCCCAATGTCTACCGTCCGCCCTTGAACCAGATTTAGAACATGCCACCTCAAATGAAGCAACCAGATTCGCTTATCCTGAATTGGGCTTACCTGAGCCAATGACTGGCAATCTAGACTCCTCATCACCTTACTTATGTTCTAGAGTCTTAAAAAGAATAATAGCAGAAACAAACAAAAAGACATGATGTTCGAAACAAAACATGAAGAAAACAAACCAAGCTAAATACATTTCTTGAACCCTAACACCTCGTTCAACCCTTGGCGGTGTTTCTGGAGGAGGCCGAACCATCGCTACGATTATTGACGCACCAAAGCGTTTCTCCTCCGACTTGGCCGCCTCTTTTTCATCATCATCAATCACCAATACGTCCTCGTTCTTTTGCTTGCCGGTGATCTACTCTTGGAAATTGTCCTTTTGCGTCAGGTCTACCTCAACCCCGTCCAGCCGCGATCCGCCGGCCTTGGCCTTGTCCCTGATCTTCATCATATAGGCGCGGCGGGGCTCTTCCATGAGGAAGGTGCCAACCAAAACCAGTCGAAAGCTTACATCACCGTCGCCCAGAATTCCTCTTTGTCCGCCAAGAACCAAGCCTTCCCCTTTCCCTTCAAACATCCATCGATCACCCACATATTCCAGCGTTCTCAATCGGCAGCCTTCTCCCATCATGTGCGAAGGGAGTTGTCGAAATTTAGCCATGAAATTAAGAAAAAAGCTCGCATGCGCGAGAGAAACAACTCGCATACGCGAGACTGTCGCCTAGGGTTTTTCTTGTTTTCTTAATACGTTTCAAATTTCTCTACGGGGTTAAATAATTGTTATGCTCCTTTCAAATTTTTGAGTTCTATATCTCAATCCATTCTAGGCTGAAGTTATACAAATTGATTTTAATTAAGTGTTTTCCTTTTAAAACAAAAGAACACTCATTAATTAAACTTATCCACAAGCAATAATGGATACAACGAGATTTGGCTCAACTAGTTCTCTAGAAGTGTGTATATATCGTAAATCGATTGCACGGTGTAAAACGTATAGTCGGTGTCGTTTTTTGTAATTTAAGTTGAAAATTGAGACTTTTGTTAATTGAACATCAATACACTCTTATTTAGCATTAGATATATTTGATTGAATATTAGGAGTATAATATTGAGTATCGTGATCTTCACACCATATGTTTTAATTCAATTTCTTTTTCTTATTTTTTATTTTATAAAAGTTTCTTAAATTATATTTGTGACACAAAATAATTAGATTATCTAACATTCAGTGTTTTAAAATATTTTCAAGTTATTTTATGTGGTTTCTTCCTAGCAATGTCTAGGGTTTGTGTATCCCTCGCCGGTGGTATCGATCGGGCGTTGAAATTTTATTGTGGTGGATGGCAATGCTTATCCTGCTTGATTTGTTTGGGAGGTTAACTTCAGACATCGGCGACTCTAAGACCTCAATTATCCGCCTCCTCCTGAACCACCATCGTGCTATGATAGCAAGATAACGTTCGATTGGATCTTCTTTTTGGGGGCTGGTCAAACCGATGATATTTTCAATTTCTTCCCAGTTGTTGGTCAAACTGAGGATTCTATTTGTTTCTTTCTGATGGCTGGACAAACCAAATTTTCTATTATTTCATTGTCAGTGGAAAGTGGATGGTGAAACCGATCTATATGTTTGTTTTCTGTCGCAGATTAGTACATTTTCTAATTGTGTGCGGGGTTAACGAATTGTTATGTTCCTATGGAACTATTCAATTTTATTTCTCATGCCATTGTAGCCTTAGGCAGAATTACTTTTGTACTGATCAAATTTATTATTAATATATAGTCCTTTTTCTTTCAAAAAAAAATTATACTACCTCCGTCCCATTTTAATTGGTCATCTTTGACTTTTCCAGTCAAATATGGTAAACTTTGACCAATTGTTTTATCCTCTGTTCTAAAAATCGTTCTAGGCGCCCGACTAGTCCCCGCCTAGGCGCTAGGCGGTGGTCGGACGCCCCCATTTTCGTCTAGGCGCTCCGACTAATTGGTTTACTGTCTAGGTGAATTAGTCGGCCGCCTATGGCGCCTAGTTGCCCGCCTAGAGCGCCTAATCGGCCGCCTAGACCGTCTAGATTCGCTGAACAATACTTCACTTTTTAATTTTAATTTTCTAACCTATATACGTACTTTAACTTTAGCCATGAATATAAAGAAATGAAGTTGTAAATTAAGATAGAACTATATAGTTTGGATATATACCTAGTTTTATCATTATTTATATTTATAACATAATGAAGTTAAATGATTAGTTATCATATACTACGTATGATTAAATGTGATAATTCTATCATTCATGTTTGTTAATGTGTGTATATATATGTATTTTGTACACACAAAAATACAAAATTACTTATCATATTTATGCAAAAATATAGATAAAAATGCAATTTTTATGTCTCCGACTAATCCCCGACTAGGCGCCCGCCTAGCCGCCTAGGCGCTAGGCGCTTGGCTGGCGCCCGACTAGCGCCTAGCGCCTTTTAGAACATTGGTTTTATCTAACATATTTATGCAAAGTTTAATAATTTTATACTTTTATGGTAGTATTTTTAACAAAAAACATTTTCACATCATTTCCATATTATCATTACTTCTGTATATAAATATATAATCGGTCAAAGTTAGACAACATTGACTTTAAAAGTCAAGTTTGGCTAACTAAAATGGGACGAAGAGAGTATCTATAATCAACTCTTATGGATTCCAATATGTGAATCCAATTAAATATTATACTTTTGAAATATACACTGATATGAAAATCGTAAGCTCTCACGGTTGAGTATCAAGACAATTTCAATTCATTGAGCATCAAGTCTCGTCTGTTAAGTATTAAAAGCCTGAGTATCGTGATCTCTGCTCTCATATCTATAATCAACTCAAGTATCAAATGAGCACACATAATTTATGTAATGAGTATCAAAAAGTTCAAAACCTTATTTGAGTATCAAGACATCAAGACCTTTAATTGAGCATTTCTTCCATGCTATTGAGCATTGTGACTCCGGTATTGAAATATCTAGTGTGCTCAATTTTTAGGTCATACAAATGCTCATTTTACTGCTTAAGCCTTAAAGTATGGTCATTTTTCTAAATTGGACTTCACTAACTTTTTGGGTTTCCACTTTATCCCTTATACTCCCTCCGTCCCGCTAAGATCTTCATGCTTTTCTTTTTTAGGCGTCCCAAAATGATCTTCTCATTACTCTAAATGGAAAGTTATCCTACATCAAAACAGTGTCAAATAGTGCAAAACAGTGCCAAACAGTGTCGAAGCAATGTACTCTACAGTAAAGTCAAATTTATTTCCTAAATATGTGTGTAGGTCAAAGTAGGAAGTTCTTAGCGGAACGGGGGTTGTATATCATTTCACTCTTTAATTTTTGTAGATCTTTTTCTCTTGTTCTTATATTTTGGAGATTAGAATGGTAAAACAACCACTTTGTCATTTATTATCTTAAAACTCGCATCAAATCTACATGTTCAATGGTTCATCAGCTTGATATTTTTTCTGGCTATACCACCAATTATTAAGTTGCTTCATAATTGGATTTTTCCTTTTGTCCCATTAAAATGATCTCATTTTTTTCATTTTGGTGAGTCCCATTAAGATTGTTTCATAGTTTGGTAATGTTTGTGTGATTCTATTTTTTTATTCATACTTTATCAACTAAATATTAACCAAGTAAACTCATTTTTAAATAAACACAGGAGATTAATTTATACCAAATTTAGTATGAAGGAGGGAGTAGTTTTTAGAATATTGTTTCAATTATTTAATTTATCAGTTGTTATACCGTGTGAGGGGCTCATGGTGTGCATCATTCTCCCACAGCTAAAACAATGTCATATCATTTAAGTTTTGACAAAAAATGTGGATGAACAGTAAATTCTGGTTTGGCCTCCATATTTTTTATGACGTAAATCTCTTGTACTAAAATGCAAGTCATTTTCTTATAAATGTAATTCCAGTTAGCAGTACATGTAACTCCTGCACTTTAGTGTAACTCACGCTACTCCTTCCTCCCAAATGTTTATTCTCTACCCTTTCATATATGAAATGTAAATTTTAAATCACGTGCATGCAAAATGTAACTTCAAGCAAGTCGAAATATAAATCATGTTAATTGAAATGTAACTTGAGGCAAATTAAAATGTATGTGGCGTTAAAATAAATGTAACATGAAGCAAGTCGAAATATAAATTGTCTAATATAAGATATATAACTTGAAGGAATGTTGCAGATCTTCAATTACGAATATAAATTTTAATTTTAGATATATACAACTTCAGTTTTGAATTGATAAAGAGAGAAATGAAATTGTGATTAGATTATTAATATTTGATGAAGGATAAGAAGATAATTGAATAAGAACAAAAACAATCAGAATTTTAAATATGAAGACAAATGAAAATGTGATTAGATTCTTTATATTTTGATGAAAAAGAATACTCCCTCCGTATATTATTTCAAAATTCTCTGCATTAGGTTTGGGCACAATGTTTAAGAGTGAAATAATAGGGGTAATGAATAGTGTAGAAAAAGTAGGGTTGTAAACGAATCAAATAATTTGTGCTCGATCCACGATTCGAATTCGTATAAGACGATTCGAATCCGGAAAATTCAAATACAAATAAGAATATTAAATTTGATTCGAGTTGTTATCAAATACAAATAAGAATATCAGTGTATTCGATTCGAATATTAATCAAATATATTCGATTAATAATAATGGTAATATTAACATCAATAATAATAATAATAAGTAATAACACTATAATAACTTTTAAAAGATAGCAATACCCTCAAAATGCAGTTCATATATACATTTTTGCATACAGATTCCAATCACATTTGTAATAAATCAGAATATAAATACGAATACAAATCAATTTTTTGGTTCAAATGTCTTTCAAATACAATACAAATAGTTATGTATTTGATTTGAAGAACAAAGTTAGAGTAGTTTGACTTTGATATATACAATTATCAACTTATTTCACACATTATAAATATAATTTCTAATATGTGTGTTGAGTTTATTTCAAAAAGTTTGAAATAGATTTATATTTATTAATCATAAAATTAATTCACTTTAGTATATTGTGCACCATCTAAAAATGCATTGACCCATTAAATTTAAATTTTAAACACACATATTAAGTCATAGCATGCATTTACAACATAAACAATATGGAGTATAAGAAAAATTATTTTAAAGTGATATTTGACTAATATTTAACCTATGTTCAAATCGATTCCATAGTCGTATATGGTTCATTAAATATTCGTATTGTTAAACAAATACAAATACAAATTGAAATTGATATTCGTCTCATATTTGAATTCGAATTCATATTCGAAAAAAATTAAACAAATATAAATACAAAATCTCATTATTCGACTCGATTCCGTTCGTTTACAACCCTAAGAAAAAGTAGGAGAGAAGATGAAAAAATATGAAAGAGAGGATAAAAAGTAGAAAAAGTAAGGGTAATTGGGTATTTTTAAAGAAAAAAACTTAACAAAAAAGGAAAGTGTAGCAAACTTTAAAATATGGAGGGAGTATATTGAGACCGATATAGCATGTGCATAGTCCAATAAGCCTAATTTGAGTTAATTTGTAATTTTTGGAGCATAATTTTGTGGGGTTTTGAGAGGAACTACTCACGCCTATCAAGTATCAACTACTTGCCCATTGATTGTGGATACTGGATAGCATATATATGTTGACCTATTCATTGAACTTTTATCAAACAAAGAATCCAAGTATTGGCTGTTTTTGAAAACAAACGTATATACTGGTACAAGGATATACCCGTTGACTTCCCAATCAGAGCTGACGAATGACGCCGTCGACAATCAATATTTCAGAAACATATACTATTGACAATTTGACATTCCCTTCTCAACAAAAAAGACTAATACGAAGTAGTTTTTTTTAATTTAAAGAATTGGCTTTTATATTAAAATCGAAAAAAGATACGGGGTACATGATAATATTTACAATCAAGGCCTTTCTATTTCAATATTACTAAAAATAAGATACAAGATAAAAAAGTGATCTGTTTTTAAAAATTCCAAAAATGTGACCAACATCATAATTTACCCTGCAGTGTAAAGTGACTCCGGGCAAAGTGAGTTCGGCCAAAGTGACCCCACAAACCACAGTAACTGCCCGCCACCACAGTGACTCCGGTCAAAGTGACTTCGCCGCCACAATGACTCCGACTATAGTGACTGCTCGCCTACCAGCCACTCTGAGTGCCCGCCTACCGGCCACAGTGACTACCCACCCACCGACCAAAGTAACTTCGGTCACTGTACCTCGCTGCCCACCGGCCACAGTTACTCAGCCATAGTGACGCCACCGCCACCGCCACCTCCAACCCTAGCCCTCAGCCACCTCCCTGTATTGCCCACCACCCCACTGCCACCACCGTCTGCCCATAGACCGCACATTACCCCTGCCCATCCCCATGTCCCACCAGCACCCCAAACCCAAGCCCAAGCCTCTGCCCTGTCCCAAGCTACCAATCGGTCAGCCAAACTACCCTCTGAGCCCATCAACGCCGTTCAACACCACCAGCCTCCACCGTTCAGCCTCAATCCCCAATCGTCACTCCCCCACCCCTAGCCTCCAACCTCCAGTGCATCACTGTTGTCATAAATCTAGCCGCCGCTCAACCACCAGCCAACAGCCTCAGTTTCAAACCCTAATTTTGGGCCGCCGCCGCCGTTTGCTAGTAATTGCCGCCGCCGGAGTATGCCCAGACTATGGAACTTGGCCGCCACGACTTCCAAATCAGATCTGGAAGCAGGCAGAGATCTGGAGGACGACAGAGGAGGCAACTTCGGATGCCGGCATAGGCAGTGACGGCGACTGCGAAGGTGGAGCAGATACGATCTAGAGGCAGTGGCGGAGACTGCGAAGCTGGAGCCAATACAACCTGGATGCAGTGGTGGTACGTGTTGGAAATATGCCCTAGGACAATCATAGTTTATGATTTATCAATAAATATTTAATGCTCATTAATTAATAAAGTTGCAAACTCATTTTATGTTAATTATTATTGTGAGTTTTCTTTATTAATATTTAGTCCCTGAATATTCTGTTTAGTAGCTAATTAAGTATGTGACTTAATTGTGGAATGCTACACTTTAAAATAAACATAATATTCTAATTGTCCCTGGTCTAATATTATTAATTTGGGACATTAATAATTAATAGACCAGTATGTGGATTAACTGATGGCTATATTCCACTAGTCATGGGTATAGAGATATCAAGTTAATAACATAGATGCTTGTTAGGGAACAAGTTCATTGGACAGACCCAACTTGGGGACACTGCTAGGTTATATGTCATCAGTGTTGTCCTCAATAATGATGAGGTGCTATATTCTTATACTTGAGATAATCATGGTTACTAGCATGAGAATTAATATGTATTAACACCATTAAATGTTATCTTTAACTGGATAATTATAAAGGTGGTGATTATACATATTATGAACCATGTAGCAGTATGTGAATTATCAAGATAGTTTTTGTCACTCTTGTACATCGAGAGAAAGATATCTATTGGGCCCCTTGACAAGTAAGATTAATTAGCATGGCCATGCTCAAATGAGGTGTCATTTGATCAAGATTAATCTTACTTGGTAATCAAGAAATATTAATTGAGAATAACAAGGATGACACGACCTAACCTTGTCTCAATTAAGATATCGTTTGACAAAAGAGAATTGTTAGCACAAATTAATCATTAAAAGGTTATGTCAGATTTAATTGACATTTATATATTTTGGATAGTCATAATGTCTTGCTAGAGACCGCTTATGATTTGTGAGGCTTGAATTAATTTCTAGCCCACTGCCAATAATATATAAACCTACAGGGTCACACACCTAAGTGATTTGGATCATTAATGTTTGTTAATAACATTAAAATAGCTTGATTAGCCCAATTCGAAAGAGGTTTTCGAATGGTATTGGGCTAGGGCCTCTTTAAGGGTTTTATTAGCCATAAAACCCCTTCTTTCCACCTCTTATAAATAGGGCTAAGGAGACCCACGAATTTTAAGAGTTAAAATTCACTTCTTAAACCTAGAGTGGAGAGGAAGAAAGAAGAGAACGCTAGCACGTTCCCTGCGGCCGATCCAGTCACGTGCGTGTGGATACCGGTAGAGCTCGGGATCGTTTTCTCGGACTGTCTGACATCCTTGATTAAGATTGCTATGTAAGTCCCTCTTAAATTCTTGTAATTTCGTTTATAATAAGAACCTCAGGTCCGTTCGTTTACTTTTGGGTAGTAAAATTTTTGTTTATTCCGCTGCGTTTTCTGCCCGAAACCCAACAGTGGTATCAGAGCCTACGGTTCTTTATTATATTCGGGTTACATAATTTGATTATTTTGGGATTTATTTTCGGAATTAATTTTTTATTAATTTCGAAATTATTGATGTATTAATTTCGGAATTTATATATGTATGTTATATTCCGAAAGTTTATAAGGATGTGATATTTGAACTTGATCCAATATATATTCACAATAATATTTGGAATATTTTGTGATAATATTTATTTTACAAATCAGATCTGAATAGATTAGGAATTGGATGGAATCCTACAGCCTAATTATTCGGAAGAGATTTGAATGGACATGAAAATTCAAGAGTTTGAATTAGATCCAATTTGATACTTATAATTTATGTTTCATATACGGAATAATTTTGAGTATAACTAGGATTTTGATTTGAAATTTGGAATTTGATATTCAAAATCTAATTTTGGTTCTCGAATGGTAATCTGCTTGGAATCAAAAGTTTGTATTTGTAGATTGCTTCGAATCAAAGTCATATGCTTCGTATCAAATTCGGATTGTGTTATATATTGATTTTCCAAATTTGAAATCAATAAAAGATTGAATTAGATCTAGTTTATATTTAGACCTAATTATGGAAGTTTTAGTTTCTTGTTTTTCGAATGAGATCCGAATTGATTTTACAAAGTTATTCTTCAATTATACAAATTTAGTGATCTGCCAAATTAGTTCAGATCGAAGAATACAAAATTAGTTGGGATGAGATCCATATGACAACATATTGGAATTAATCTACATTACAGATATGTTATCTGGGAAATTCGAATTTAATCACAAATTAATTATTTTCGAATTTTAGTTCTTTAATTTTATTCGTAGTTATATATGTGTAATAATCTATATTACGGATATGATCTGTATTTGTGCATATATAATACGAATTATTTTAGAATTCATTAAATATGTATTTTTGGATGAGATCCGAAATAATTACATATTACTTGCGGATTTTAAAATTTAATTTTCAATCCGTGCATGCACAATTATTTTGCTCTGTCACAGGGACAGTTTGAAATGGTGGTATAGCATGATCTGAATGTATGTTTTATATTATGTTGTTTTACGGCCTGCGTGCCGTTTCCCACTATCCCCTGTAATGTTTTTCAACCCCGTAGTTTTTTAGTAGTACACTACACAGGTTGAAGATGTCAAGGAGATATGAAGATTTTGGGATCATGCTATATCACTGCACTAGTTTTAAATTATTTATTTAAATATTTGATTGCTGCATGTGTGTAATTATTAGTCCCGACTAATTATAAGTCTAAATTGCTTTCCCAATATGACCACCATTTAAACTATGCTAGTCGTGATATGTGTCTGCCAAAGCAGAGCATTTCACACTATCTTAGGAAGATGTTATGAATGATCATCATTCTCGGGTCTTAATATTGGTTTGGACTTACAAGGCCATCAAAATGGTTTTGGGCCTTGAAGCAATGAGTGTTTGGATAATCAAATGATGTTGACCAAACAAACCAAGAGTCATACAGGATATGATTAACAAGAGTTGTTTACCTAAATAACTAATTTTTAAGTGATAAGCCAAAGCTTACTTAAATTTTAGTGAAATATGGATCTTGGACCACTATATTTGGGACTTTCTATTTAATATAGTGGGAGTTAATTTTTGAGCATTATTTAAAAATTCTTTGCATTATTTGTTGTAGTAAATATGGCTGCCAACACAACTTTTTCACTGCGATCTATCCTTGAGAAGGAAAAACTTAATGGAACAAATTACATGGACTGGGATAGGAATCTGAGAATCGTTCTCAAACAAGAGCGTAAAGAATATGTCCTTGACCAACCAATTCCTGCTGAACCAGCGGCCAATTCTGCTAGAGCCATTAGAGATGCTTATGAAAGGCATGTCCGTGATGAAGTTGATGTCACTTGTCTGATGTTAACTATCATGGAAGCTAATCTTCAGAAACAGTTTCTGAATCGTCGTGCACATGACATCTCTAATGAACTCAAGAACTTGTTTCAGAAACAAGCACGGATCGAAAGGTTCGAAACGACCAAAGCTTTGTTTCACACAAGGCTTACTGATGGAAACCCGGTTGGACCTCACGTGCTCAAGATGATTGGGCTTAGGGATCACCTGGAAAGACTTGGATCTCCAATTAGTCAAGAGTTGGCTACTGATGTGATTCTCGCATCACTCACTCCGGCATATGACCAGTTCATCATGAACTATAATATGCATGGTCTTGAGAAGACCTTAACCGAATTGCATGGAATGCTCAACTCTGCTGAGCAAAACATCAAGAAAAATCGGAGTGACATTTTGATGATCAAAAAGGGGAAGGGATTCAAGAAGCATGGTAATGGCAAGGTTGGTGGAAACAAGAAATCCAAAACCTTAGTTAAGAACTCGGGTAAAAGCAAATCAGTTGCTAGCTCTTCTTCTAAAGAAGAGCAAAAATGTTTCCACTGCAACAAAACTGGTCACTGGAAGCGGAATTGCAAGGCATATTTGGAGGAACTGAAAAAGAAGGGGCATGGTGATGCTTCCAATTCAGGTATCTATGTGATAGAAGTAAATGTTACTACCACTACTTCATGGGTATTGGATACCGGTTGTGGTTCTCACATTTGTTCAAATGTGCAGGGACTAACAAGGAGTAGAAGGCTGGCTAAAGGTGAAGTTGACCTACGAGTAGGCAACGGTGCAAAAGTTGCAGCATTAGCAATAGGGACATTTACTTTGAATTTGCCCACGGGCTTAGTTTTAGAACTTGATAATTGTTATCATGTACCTGCCATTAGCAGGAATATTATTTCTGTTTCTTGTTTGGACAAGAAAGGATTTCATTTTATAATAAAGAACAACATTTGTTCTATTTATTTTAATGAGATCTTTTATGGTAGTGCTAGTCTCATAAATGGACTTTATGTTCTAAACCTTGAAATGCCTATCTATCACATAAATACAAAAAGGTTTAAATCTAACGACTCAAACCCAACATACCTTTGGCATTGTAGACTAGGCCATATAAATGAGAAGCGCATTAAAAGACTCCATTCTAGTGGATTTCTTGATTCTTTTGATTTTGAATCAATCGAGGAGTGTGAATCTTGTTTATTGGGTAAAATGGCCAAGTCACCATTTACTGGTAAAGGTGAAAGAGTTCACGGTTTATTGGACCTCATACACTCGGATGTATGTTGCCCAATGTCAACAATGGCCAGGGGAGGTTTTCAGTATTTCATAACATTCACTGATGACTTTAGTAGGTTTGGTTATGTGTACCTAATGAAGCATAAACATGAAGCTTTTGAAAAGTTCAAAGAATTCCAGAATGAAGTTCAGAATCAACTTGGCAAAACAATTAAGGTCATTCGATCAGATCGAGGTGGTGAATATTTGAGCCAGGCATTTAGTGATCATCTAAGAGGATGTGGAATTGTTTCACAACTCACTCCGCCAGGTACACCACAATGGAATGGTGTGTCCGAACGGAGAAATCGGACCTTGTTAGACATGGTCCGTTCCATGATGAGTCTCGCTGAACTACCAATCTCATTCTGGGGTTACGCTCTTGAAACCGCTGCATTCATACTCAATAGGGCTCCAACAAAGGCTACAGAAAGGACACCATATGAGATATGGACAGGAAAGGTTCCTAGTCTAGCTTTTGTGAAGATTTGGGGTTGTAAAGTTTATGTAAAACGTTTACTTTCAAATAAGCTTGAACCCAAATCAGATAAGTGTTTATTTGTGGGTTATCCTAAGGAAACAAAAGGATATTACTTTTACAACCAATCAGAGAACAAAGTGTTTGTTGCTCGTAATGGTATTTTCTTAGAAAGAGAATTTCTTTCCGAAAGAACCAGTGGGAGTAAAATTCAGCTTGAAGAAGTTCAAGAAATTCAAGATAGTCAGACTATGCAAGCAGTCCCACAACCTCAGCCACAAGTTGTTGTGGATACGTCTGAGATAACACTCGCTCCAAGGAGGTCATCTAGGGTACGTAACGAACCAGTTAGATACATGTTTATCTTAACTGAGGATCGCGACGTATTATTAATTGACGAAGATGAACCTTTGACCTACCAAGAAGCAATAACGAGCCATCACTCCGATAGTTGGCTAGAAGCCATGAAATCCGAAATGAGATCCATGGCTGATAATCAAGTCTGGGACTTGGTTGATCTACCTGATGGTTGTAGAACCATTGGGTGCAAATGGATCTACAAAAAGAAATTGGATAAAGATGGCAATATAGATGTGTATAAAGCACGTTTAGTGGCGAAAGGTTACAAACAAATTCATGGTATAGACTATGATGAAACATTCTCGCCAGTTGCCATGCTTAAATCAATTCGGATTCTCTTAGCAATTGCCGCTCATTTTGATTATGAGATTTGGCAAATGGATGTCAAAACTGCTTTCCTAAATGGAAATCTAGAAGAGGACGTGTATATGATACAACCTGAGGGTTTTGAACATCCAAGTAATGCTGGGAAGGTATGCAAGCTTAAAAGATCCATTTATGGTCTGAAGCAAGCATCTCGGAGTTGGAATCTTCGTTTTGATGCTGCAATCAAAGAGTTTGGTTTCAATCAAAACGAAGAGGAACCTTGTGTATACAAGAAATTGAGTGGGAGTGCAATCACTTTCCTAGTCCTATATGTAGATGACATACTTCTCATTGGGAATGATGTTCCAATGCTTTCGTCTGTAAAGGCTTGGCTTGGAAAGTGTTTCTCAATGAAAGACTTGGGTGATGCATCCTATGTGTTAGGGATCAAGATCTATAGAGATAGATCTAGAAAACTAATAGGACTAAGTCAAAGTAACTACATTGACAAGGTCCTGCATAGGTTCAATATGCAAGATTCCAAGAGAGGATTCTTGCCTATGTCACATGGCACATATCTCAGCAAGACTCAATGTCCACAAACACAAGATGAGCGAGATCGGATGAATAGAGTCCCTTATGCTTCTGCTATAGGTTCTATCATGTATGCTATGTTATGTACTCGCCCTGATGTAGCTTGCGCTCTAAGCATGACTAGTAGATACCAGTCAGATCCAGGTGATAGTCACTGAATAGCAGTCAAGAATATTCTAAAGTACTTGAGAAGAACTAAGGATGTATTCTTGGTCTATGGAGGTGAAGATCAGCTCATTGTAAATGGTTACACAGATGCTGGGTTCCAATCCGATAAGGATGATTTTAGATCGCAGTCAGGATTTGTGTTTTGCCTCAATGGCGGAGCAGTGAGCTGGAAGAGTTCTAAACAAGACACGGTGGCTGATTCTACAACAGAAGCTGAGTACATTGCTGCTTCAGAAGCAGCAAAAGAAGCGGTATGGATAAGAAAGTTCATCATTGAGCTCGGTGTGGTTCCTAGCATTGTTGGACCAATGGACTTGTATTGTGATAACAATGGAGCCATTGCATAAGCCAAGGAACCTAGATCGCACCAGAAATCAAAGCATGTACTCAGACGCTATCATCTCATTCGAGAAATAGTCAATAGAGGTGACGTCAAGATATGCAAAGTACCGACAGATTCAAATGTGGCTGACCCGCTCACCAAGCCACTACCACAAGCAAAGCATGAACGTCATACTAGTGCATTAGGCATTCGTTTTGTTCACGATTGGTCCTAGTGCAAGTGGGAGACTGTTGGAAATATGCCCTAGGACAATCATAGTTTATGATTTATCAATAAATATTTAATGCTCATTAATTAATAAAGTTGCAAACTCATTTTATGTTAATTATTATTGTGAGTTTTCTTTATTAATATTTAGTCCCTGAATATTCTGTTTAGTAGCTAATTAAGTATGTGACTTAATTGTGGAATGCTACACTTTAAAATAAACATAATATTCTAATTGTCCCTGGTCTAATATTATTAATTTGGGACATTAATAATTAATAGACCAGTATGTGGATTAACTGATGGCTATATTCCACTAGTCATGGGTATAGAGATATCAAGTTAATAACATAGATGCTTGTTAGGGAACAAGTTCATTGGACAGACCCAACTTGGGGACACTGCTAGGTTATATGTCATCAGTGTTGTCCTCAATAATGATGAGGTGCTATATTCTTATACTTGAGATAATCATGGTTACTAGCATGAGAATTAATATGTATTAACACCATTAAATGTTATCTTTAACTGGATAATTATAAAGGTGGTGATTATACATATTATGAACCATGTAGCAGTATGTGAATTATCAAGATAGTTTTTGTCACTCTTGTACATCGAGAGAAAGATATCTATTGGGCCCCTTGACAAGTAAGATTAATTAGCATGGCCATGCTCAAATGAGGTGTCATTTGATCAAGATTAATCTTACTTGGTAATCAAGAAATATTAATTGAGAATAACAAGGATGACACGACCTAACCTTGTCTCAATTAAGATATCGTTTGACAAAAGAGAATTGTTAGCACAAATTAATCATTAAAAGGTTATGTCAGATTTAATTGACATTTATATATTTTGGATAGTCATAATGTCTTGCTAGAGACCGCTTATGATTTGTGAGGCTTGAATTAATTTCTAGCCCACTGCCAATAATATATAAACCTACAGGGTCACACACCTAAGTGATTTGGATCATTAATGTTTGTTAATAACATTAAAATAGCTTGATTAGCCCAATTCGAAAGAGGTTTTCGAATGGTATTGGGCTAGGGCCTCTTTAAGGGTTTTATTAGCCATAAAACCCCTTCTTTCCACCTCTTATAAATAGGGCTAAGGAGACCCACGAATTTTAAGAGTTAAAATTCACTTCTTAAACCTAGAGTGGAGAGGAAGAAAGAAGAGAACGCTAGCACGTTCCCTGCGGCCGATCCAGTCACGTGCGTGTGGATACCGGTAGAGCTCGGGATCGTTTTCTCGGACTGTCTGACATCCTTGATTAAGATTGCTATGTAAGTCCCTCTTAAATTCTTGTAATTTCGTTTATAATAAGAACCTCAGGTCCGTTCGTTTACTTTTGGGTAGTAAAATTTTTGTTTATTCCGCTGCGTTTTCTGCCCGAAACCCAACAGTACGATGCGGTGGCCGACTGCAAAGATGAAGAGAAGGAAGATCGATTTTCTTCCGTCCATGGTAGCTCTGGCGTTCGATGTGCGTCTAATGAAGAAAGTGAAGGCATGCGTCAAATGAAGAAAGGTAAGCCGGGTCACTTTTTTGAAAAAAATGAAAGGAGTCGTAAATTTAGAAATCAAAAGCCCATTAGTAATAACCAGGCCATTTTTTCTAGAATCAACCAACTTATACAAAGTAACATGATTCGCTAGACACGAAACGAGCAATTTAACGCCTGAAACAATCGTGACTGAAATACTGTCTGTCTATCAAACGAACACCAGAAGTATAATTTTTCAAACCAAACCTACTCAAACTAAAAAAAAAAACTACTACTACTAATGAAAAATAATATTAAAACTCTTCATTGCACGGAGGTGGTTCTGGAGGAGAACGAGTTCTACCAATGTCTACGCACTCTAAAAGAAGACAGACAAAAATCTCTAACCAGACGAAGCTAGTCGGGACACCAACAGAACTCCCCACATCGAGAGGGACAAAACAGCCGAGAGCACCAGTGCCCCGGAAAAAACTCCCATAGAACAAAATCAACACAACCAGAAAAGAAGAGCAATCCAATTGGATCATACCTATACCGAGAATCTTTGAGCGTTAGTATCACCATCAGATAGTTTGGATCACTGCTGCAGGAGAAGAGTAAGGCCAAAGACGACGAATCCTCCCTCCTTGGCCGCGAACTATCGAAACGTATTGGAAGATAGCGCCATTCTACTTCTCGCCGCTAGGGTTCTCTCGCTCCTAAAAAATTGGTTGCACTACCCACTTGATGCAGTTACTAGTGAGATTATTAAGAAAAATGAAAGGGGGTTTAACTTGAATATTATTAAAAAGCGAACAATAAATAAAGAATGACATTTTTCTTTAGTTTCTAAAAACGTGAACAATAAGCATTAAGTTTACGAAATTAATCTTAGTCACCTATAATGACCGCCGCCGATCACAATGACACAATGACTTCGACCACACTGATCAGCTACAGTGACTCTGACACAGTGACCTCACCGCCATCAGACACGATCAATAGCAAACAACCCCTAGTCATTAGTCTCCAACCTCCAACCCACCACCACAGTCATAACTCTAGCCACCAGCCAACAGCCCTCGGCCCCGGCCCCAATGACTGTAACACCGTCCCCAAATATATTTACTTTTATGTAAATAATGTATTGAACCTTATTAAAGGATTAATGAATTTACGAAGTTGTAAATTTTTATTATTTCTTTCGCGTGAATAGTTAATTTGCACGTGGGACCCACATCGGGAGCGGGGGCCACCCTACGTTTTCGAAACCACATATTTTATTCATCTTGGTAAAGGTAATATTTGTATGGTGGTGGATATTTTATTTGGGCCATGGGAAGGCCTGGGGTTGACCGATTGGTCAAAAGAGGGCCAATTACCGGTACCGACAATTTATTAGATAACAGCCCGAAAATGAATTTCGGAGACTTCTAAAGTAAAGTCTTGGAATATATATTATTTCAAAAGGGAATTATGATTGAGAACACATAATATATTTTATTTTACCCGATAAAATAAAATATGATTAAAACAGTCCGAAAAATACAACTTTCGGAACCGATTGTACACACCGGGACACAAAGGGATGACCTCCCACATGAGTGGGGGCCACCCCACGTTTTTGTGTGCTCAAATTGACCAAAGGAAGGCCAATAGTACACATGATGGGAGGGTGAGACATTGAGAGACACCAAAGGGGTCCCTCTCTCACTTATTAGCTAAATGAGACAAAAAGGAACCCATCCCCCTCCTTCCTCCTCATTGTACTCGACCAAGCTACCCAAGAAAGAGAAAGAAAAAGCTCTCCAACCCTCCTCCATTGCTGCAACTCGAGCTCAACCAAGAAGGGTCCAAGGAGTGGGATTAAAGAAGGAAAAAGGCTAGGAAAAGTGTGTAAAATTAAGGTAATGACCTTATTATAACTTTTCCTTTATTTTTCTTCTACCATATGAGGTATATATCATATGAGGTACCCTTAGTATTGTTCTACATGATATAAGTGTTGAACAATGGGTTGGAAGATGGTTCTAAGTCCCAAAAACGGACTTAGAGGCCAAAACTACTGGTTCACCGGAAAATAACCTTTTTGAGGTTATTCGTATTAATATGGGTTTTATGACTATAAAACCTTGTTAGGCACTTGTAAAGAGTATTTCAAGTGATTTCACAAAGTTGGAAAAGTCGTCGGAGTTGTCGCCGGAGTTGACCAAAAGTCGCCGGAGTTTCACCGGAGTTCAACCAAGAAGGGTAGAACTTCATAACGCTAGTTTCAAGGTGAGTGGACGGCTTAATATCTTATAACTTTTGGGTTGATTATAAGATTACCTAAATAAATATTATATGTGTTCATAATGATGTTTAAAAGATATTTAAACATGTGATTAGCCAACATAGTTAAAAGTGTATGAAAGGAATTAATTGCTTATGCATGAAATATGATATGAGAAATTACATAAAATGCATATTTGCTTGAATGTAAAAGAAGTACAAATGAATATTATTAACTTAATTATATGATGATTAAGTTGATATGTACAAGGCTTGTATGGCGGTCAACGACAACGTTGACCGATGGATAATGGATTAATTAATATCGGTTGATATTAGTTAATTATACATTTAGATAATTGCATGGCTTTGCATGGATTGCGATACATAAGCTTTATGTATTGAATTAGTTATGAATGACCAAGTATGATATAGACTCTATCTAGGTTGATAGGAGGTTGATCATAGGAAAATTTGGTGGAGGACCCTAGTACTTAAAAGTACTTAACACTCAAAATTTGGTGGAGGACCCTAGTACTTAAAAGTACTTAACACTCAAAACTTGGTGGAGGACCCTAGGACTTATAAGTCCTTAACACTCAAAATTTGGTGGAGGACCCTAGTACTTAAAAGTACTTAACACTCAAAATTTGGTGGAGGACCCTAGTACTTAAAAGTACTTAACACTCAAAATTTGGTGGAGGACCCTAGTACTTAAAAGTACTTAACACTCAAAACTTGGTGGAGGACCCTAGGACTTAAAAGTCCTTAACACTCAAAATTTGGTGGAGGACCCTAGTACTTAAAAGTACTTAACACTCAAAACTTGGTGGAGGACCCTAGGACTTATGAGTCCTTAACACTCGAAAAACAAATTGGTGGAGTACCCAGGGATTATGATCCTCAAAACTCATAGATTATGATATTGAAATAGGAACAAAGAGGAGTCCTATACACTCATAGGTATATGGGTGGGTTGGGGTTTTTAGTCAAGAATATTGACTATTACTATTTTTCCCAAATAAAACGGTGATCTACGGATCGGATATTTTCCAAGTATATATATACTAATAAGTATTTCATAACTTGGGGGAAAGACTATTTATATAAGTATCACCCTATGTTTGGGTCTTATACTTGAAACGCTAGTTATTCTATATTTAGCCTGCTACTCGCTCGGTACTTGTACGGACCCCTTCGGGGGGCCCCACCATTTTCAGGTTGAAGCTAGGGCTTGCTACTTGCACCTTCTTACGGGTGATATCAACTTCAGGAAGACGTGGTTCGTGCTTCCTTATTTTCTTTCAAACTACCGAACACTTGCTCATGGATATTTGTTCTACTATAAACTATTTTTGGGGCTTGCATGCCCATGTTGTTGGCCGGCTGTGGCTTATGACTTATCGTTGAATATTTCCGCTATTCATTGGTTTAAATGTGATGTTGTTATGTATGTTTACTACTGAGTATGGATGGATTATTTTCTCGAACGCCTTGTGTAATTAAGTGAGGTTGACTCGCGGGTGACGTCACTTGGTTATACGGCGGTTGTACACGCGCTTGGATTGCGATCTGGGGCGTGACAATGACCCTATCATGTGGCCCCACAATCTGCCATCTCTGAAGACCAACACTACCCTGTGCACTGCCCCTACCCCAACTCCGCCTACTGCTCCAAGTCCGCTCTCCACATCCGCATCGTCGTTTATTCGACATCGTCATTGCCCACTCTCCATACGCTACCGGTTTGTGTAGAAGGAGAAGAAGAATAGGAAGAGGAACATGTTGTGACAACAATGATGGCATACATGTGGCTCCAGATGAGGTCTACTTCCGGCGGGATTCGACTGGCTGCATTGGGTGCCTGTACGGAAAGAAGAGAGAAGAAGGTGGCTGAGGGATGAGACCTGGGCGTTTGGACAACCCTTGGAGAATTGGGTTTAGTTTTATTGAGAGGTCTTTTGTAATATTATTGCCATTCTTTCAAAGTGAAATTGTGTAATTATTATTAACTTGATAGTTGTTGAGTTTAATCCAACACGATATACTCCCTCCGTCCCAAAATTATCTTCATAGTTACTATTCACATGGTCAACTCAAATTACTCTTAATCTTTTACTTTATATATCAAATTTTTGTCAAATTTAAATTTTCTTGATCAGGCTTTGTAGCGGTTTTAATGTAGTTTCTGAATATGTAAATTTTATTTACTAAAAATAATCCGAGTGTGAACAGGGATCGAGTTGCTTTATCGTCAGTCAAGCATCGTAAACCGAACTATGAAGATAAATATGGGACGGAGGTAGTAGTAAATATATGGAGAAAAGGGGCAAATAAGGCCACATACTAATCAAAAAAGGTCAAATAAGGCCTTATTTAGTAGACTTTGTCCGGCCGTCGCTATTTGGGGTGGTTCCCGGTGGAATTTTTTAATGAAATGTTTTGAGCATCTTATACATTAAGTCTAGTTTACTCATACCAAATTTCAGCTAACAATTCAATCGGGAAGGCGTTCAAATGAATTCTTGAAGATAACTGCACTTTTAACTTCGCAGTTATCTTCAAGAATTCATTTGGATGCCTTCCCGATTGAAGTTTTAGCTGAAATTTGGTATGCGTAAACTAGACTTAATGAATAAGATGCTCAAAAATTTTCATCAAAAAATTCCACCGGGAAGCACCCCAAATGGCGACGGCCGGGCAGAGCCTCCTAATTAAGGCCTTATTTGACCTTTTTTGGTTAGTACGTGGCCTTATTTGCCCCTTTTCCCTAAATATATGTATAAATGTGTATGAACAAGCTCTTTTTACGTGGAAACCCGAAAGGAAGAAAACCACGGGACTTTTTAGGCTAATGTCCAAGCCCTCTCATTCTCATTAATCTCTCCTCAACATTACATAGTGATAGAGTTGTATTTTTATTATGTATTATTTCTATTTTAACTAGTTTTATTTGTTGTTTTGGAAAATTACACACTTTTGGTGTAATTAGTTAATTTTCTTAGATAGATGTAATTTGTTTAGATTAGGATTATTCTGAGCTTAAAACAGGTCAAGATCATCCAAAGGATCAAGTTTGGACCCCAAAAGATCAAGGAAAGTGCAAGGGGACAAGATAAAAAGAAGATTGAAAAAATATTTCATATACCCGGTCGGGTATAGGCATTACCCGATCGGGTATTGAGTTGATTCGGGTGTCAAAATCAGAATCTGGAGAGACAAAAGAACGTGCAGGATTTTGACTTTTTGGCTCATACCCGACCGGGTATGCCTACATACCCGACCGGGTATGTCTAGAAAAGTGATTTTCCGGGAAACTGCCTAAAATACCCGATCAGGTACCCTATATACCCGATCGGGTACACAACTCTGCCACCTCCAAACACCTATAAATACACCCCTTTTCCTTCACAATAAAATCACTCCTTCTTCCATACTCTTAAGCTCAGTTTAGAATAGTATTTCTTTTATATTTTTATAGCATGTTTAGTCTCCAAATGAGGAGCTAAACTTCCATTTCTTGGTGTTGCTCTTGAAGCTTGTTGATTATTAAAGTTGTGAGTTATTTTCTTAACTTCTTCCCTTGAATATTAATTATTCTCTTAATTAAAGTTGGGGAGTTGGGGGTTTTTGGGGATAAAGGTCTTTGGGTTGGGTAATATTTGGACTTTTTGTTCTTTTCGTTTTTTTTTATCCTTTTCCCTTATGTACTCTTTCTGGCTTTTTTCTATGTTTAAAAAACCGACCCGACCCGGCCGGGTTGACCCGGAACCCGGTGACCCGGACAAAAAACCGGTTCGGTTTTTTCCAAACCCGGAAATGGCCAAAAACCGAAAAAACTCGTCTGACCCGGGAAAACCCGGTCAAGACCCGGACCCAAGAAACCCGAAAAACCCGGTAAAACCCAGTTTTTGGGTGTTTTTACCAAAAAAAGTAATTTCTTTTTTATTTTTAATGCATTTTTTATACCAATAAAATTGCAATTTCAATACATTAAAAAGAAAAACTACGTAATATATTTATATATTTATTTAAGAATGAACATCATGCCAAATTATAATATAGATGTACAATAATAATATCATTATATATTTTTATAAGATCAAAATATTGTTAGAGATATTTTCATTGTAATTGTGATCAATGTTACTTTGCTAGTTTATAGTTAGCTAGAATAATGAATAGGCCTTTTAAGGCAATTTTGTAATAAAGGTTTTATACCTTTTTAGGTATGGGCCTCCTAGGAAAAGGAGCCCAAAATGATTGTAAAACCTACCTTTCCCGTCAGGCTATATATATGCCTTAAGGGAAAGGCTAGGTTAAGCTTTTCAACATTCTCTGTGCCGCAGTGCCTATTCTCGTGATAGAAGTTTTACGCTAAATTGTTCATCATTCTGTAAACTTCTTCATCATTCAATGGAAAGCTTCATTCCCAGATCTATCTTCCATACATACATATTATAGACTAGAAAACAGGGACCTAACAAATATACATTGAAATATTATAAGAGTGTATTAAATGCTTAATAAGTAGTATTGTTAGTTGATTATTATGAATAATAACTAATTTTTATTATAATTTTATATATAATTATATGTTTACTATTATTATATAGATGTATAATCATTGACCGGTTTTCCGGCGTTGACCGGGTTGACCCACCGGGTCCGGATTGACCCGTGACCCAGTCATGTGGCCGGGTCACTCTCCGGTCCGGTTTTTACAACAAATAAAATATATCTTCTTGAAAAAAAAAATTATTCTCTTAATCTATCTATATATTAATGTTGGGGAGTGTTGCTAAGATGACAATTAGTTAACATCCAGGGGCGTCTTTAGCATTTTGGAGGCCCCAGACAAAAAATACTTAATATTAACAGACCATGAACAATTTGACAAAACTGTTTTTCGGCTTATTAACCAATTTTTTCACCAAACACGCAATTTTTACTTTCGCGCGCTGAATTGTGTAATAAGCAAAAAAAATAAGGTTGGAGTTACTTTTCTGGTTGTATTAGCTGAAGTTACTATAGATGATCATTTTAGCTATTTTGACATATAATTTTTTTCTTTATTTTATTAATAAAATATATTTTAAAAATAATTTTTTCTTAAATCAGCAGAATCATCCAATGCAGCCACTTCTGCCAGAACTTCATAAATTCCAACAGAATCAGCCAAAACAACCAAATTTCGTGCTACCAAACGGGCTCCATATCATTGTAATTTCATGACAACACCTAAAATAAAAAAACAACCGAGTCAACAAAAAAACCAAATTTCACAAATGAAGTCATTAGTGACAATCTCATAAATACACAAAATACATAGTTTACTACTTCAATATTTTACAAGCTACACTTCAAGTATTTATACTCTCAATCAGTGTTCTAAAACACTTCATAAAGCGCCGCCTGGGCGCGCTTAAGCTTGAGGCGCCATCAAAACGCCCCGCTTCCCATTATGCTTTGAAAAAGGCGTCTTAATAATATTATTTTAACTTAAAGTTCAAAGAAACTGAAGTTTTTCTCAAGCCGTTTTATTTCTGCTTCGCGCATGGCAAAAATCGGCCCAGAAAAGACGAGCCCTAAAAGTTAACTAAGCCCATAAGCAGCCGTTCGTCGCAATGAAATTCGCTGCCAAGTTGAAATTGTGAAAGGAGCTCTTATTTATACGTACATAGGGTGGAGAGTTTGTCCACTTCAACCGGTGTGGGATTTTGGAAATACGGAAGAAACAAAAAGAAGGTGAAAACCTTCTCCTGCAAACTTGGACACATTATGACTTTGGTATAACATTGTCTAACCAACAAACGATTAAACTTGCTCAAGACTATATAAATTGTAATTGACTATTCTTTCAATTATTATTAGAAAGAATTATATATTAGGAGTAATAACTAAAAAGATTGTTTATAAAAAATGATCTTTTAAGTGTATCAATTTTAATCATAGTAACTTATGTTCAAATTTATGTGTAAGTGACCACGACATTATACTATAATAAAATTATTTTGACAAATAAGTTTCTTATAAGTGATATATTTAAAAAAAAAACTTGCTATATTAATACTATAAAGTTTTATTTCTATTATTTATCATTCAACTAATTTCGAGCCTTTGTGGCTATATGCCTATATGAGTATTTGTGATTCTTATAACCGTTTGTATTTTATTTTTTTCGGAAAATTCAAAATATGATGTCATTTGTATGATAGTATCACATATCACATTTACATACTTACTAATTGCTCTAGAAATATTAAAATAATGAGTAAAAATTACAAACGCCTTTTCACGCCTAGGCCTCGCATACACCCGCCTAGGCTTCTAAGACTTGAGGCTTGGTCGTGCCGCCTTGACGCGCCTCACGTCTTTTAGAACACTGCTCTCAATATGTCAATATTACTTAATGTACCAATATATCAAATTACTTAAATTACCAACAAGGAACAACCCCAATATGTCAATATTAAGTATTATACGTAGTATATATTAACTCAATAAGCGTTAATCATTGGTCATACCTCAAGTCCTTTCTTTTAAGATGCAAACAGCCAGAGACACGCATGACCCTCATTCTATTTCCTTAAAAGGTAATTAATGCTTCGTATATTCCTTCTCAGCTTAACCCTTGTTAAACAATCAGAAGTCGCACATATCCAGAGAATAAGACTAATGAGATAACTAGACTCGGGCAAAGTGATAAAGAGCATAAGGCGGTGGACAATTCAGAGGTTGTGCCGTTTGCGCTCGCCGGATGGCGTTGCCGCGTTTGTGCACCAGCGGTTCCTTATTCCTCTTAGAATGCTTTGGTTTTTCAGATGCTACGTATTAGAATTTGGGAATTGGAAGGATTCAGGCATTTGGATTAATGATTGTTTTGCGGTCTTGGGAACGGAATTGCAGAGTGCTCGATTGCTCTTCCGGTGGAAGTCTTTCATTTTCTAAATCTAATTATCCATAATACTAATATTTTTAATTTTTGAGGCCCCATTGGGAAGTGAGGCCCAAGGCAAATGCCTAGGCAAACTGGCCCTATATCCGCCCCTGTTAACATCTCGACATTAGTTATAGTAGTATTTATTTTCTTCCTCTATATATTAATGTTGGGGAGTGTTGCTAAGATGACAATTAGATAACATCTTGACATTAGTTATAGTAGGATTATTCATATTTAATCTTCTTCCTTGAATATTAATTCTTCCCTTAATCTATCTCTATATTAATGTTGGGGAGTGTTGCTAAGATGACAATTAGTTAACATCTCGACATTAATTACTACTAGAAACGATCAACGAACCGATGGTTAATTGTTGATGGTTTCACAAGTAAGTAACTTCGGTTTATTAATGCACGGTCGTGGTTAATAAACTTAAGAGGGATTAATTTTGTTGGTTAAACCGAAACCGTTGTGTTGAGGTTATCAATCTCAATTGATTTCATCAAGGAGTTAAGAGATTAAATGCTACTATTAAGTCGGTATATGGCGGTGTTCTATACTTGACTAATAGTAAGGGTTATTAATGAACGGTCGTTGTTAATAACTACTCTCGATGAATTGGATATACTCCTCGATTGAGTATTTGAGAGGGGATAAGTTATAGATATAACAATGATCGACTAAAATATATCAACAAGTGGAAAGTAGCAATGCCAAGTCCTTTTTATCTTTGAATTAAATCTCATATAAGTCCTTCATCTTTGTTTTTAATTAAATTAAATCATTCAACCATAAAACTCCCCCTTTTATTTACTAGCTTCATAAAAAGAGAATTATTCCTTTCCCTGTGGATATGAACTCTACTTCACTATACTACGTATCAGTGCTAGTATTGAATTTATTTTGACGCACCGTGACAAAGTGCATCGTCACATAGTACAAGTATTGAAGCTCCCATTAATGGAGTTCTAAGCTATTCTAGAGAGGAGGAAGAAGAAAAGCGATCCATCATATGGAGGGAAACTCCCATATTTATAGGAAAAAGGGGAAGGGGCTCTCTACCCTAATGGGCCAAGTGGGCCGAAACAGGCCCAAAGGATCGAACAAGCCTGACGGGCCAAAATGGGCCTAACTGCTCGAGCTCCGTACTGGATAATGTCTTGGGCTCCTGAACAGTAACAGACCGGGATAATATATCCCAACAATAGTGTTAAAAAAGTAAGAATAATTCGTAACCACTCAAATATTACTGAATATGGTATGTGACAAACTAAGGCGCGTTTGGTGATCATGTTTTTCAGTTTATCAGTCTTATCAACTAATTTTTCACCAAACATGTTTACTAACAGAGATAATTTCCAATTTTCTTTTATGTTTTATGTTCCCATATTTTATGTTTTGATTTTCCAGTCTTTCATTCTCAAATTTTCTGTTTTCATTTTTTAGTATTCTATTTTCAAATCTGAAAACATGTTCACCAAATTTTTTTGTCGGGTTCTAGGATCGGCCAATGCAAAATATCGAAAGAACGATCCCGGTCTGGAACGAACCTAGTAGAACCCAAATTGGGTACCCGGTCCCTGGTATAGGAAAGTTGGGACCTGGTAGAACCCGATCCCAACAACTAGTTTGACTAATTATTTTCTTTTTTCCTAATGGTTTGCAACCCAACAACTCTTTCAAAAATCTTCACTTTCAAAAATCATTTTTTTTAAAAAAATGGGGACCAGACCAGGACAGGGACCGCCTGGTCGTCGATCTAACCAGACCGAATAGGGACCACTGTATCATCAACCAGACATGGACCACCAGGTCATCAACAGGATAAGACCAGACCGGTATAGCCCAGTCACCCAATTTCGGGTTGGGCCGGTTAAAGCCCGAACGTGAAATCTTCGCATTGTTCTTTTATATTTTAAAATCTATTTTAAAATAAAATTAATCAAAAATACAAACCGCAAATAATAACTCAAATATTAGTCTCTAAAATCACCAACAATTTCAGTCTTAAAAAAGATAATTATCTTAATATTTTGTTTAAGATACATATAAGTAAATAATATAGGTTTTCTAAAAATATTACTAAATAAAACTTATGTATAAAAATGTGGCTAAAGTTACTATAAATTTTATTTCATCTACTATGATTATGACCATATATTATGAATTATTTATAAATTATACTCGTATATTATATTGTTTTTTATTAAAGCTAAGCTTTTTATAGGTTGGGATTGGGTTATAGATTTTAGGGCCCGTCTATGAGCTGGAAATTTCGTGTTCGGCCTGGGTTTTTTATTCGGGCCGGTTAAAAAGAAAATACTCGCACCATGAACATTATTCGAGCCAGAGTCGGATTTACTGGAGTCCTATTATTTGAATAATTTTATTTTGTGTTGTATTATTTCTGCCTCAGGTAATGTATGTGAAGATTACGTGATTATATGGTCTTCTAAAAACTTAATTATGTTTAGAAATTAATTCTTAATATAACTTTACTTTTTGGATAATAGATTTTTTGCTAACCAATGACTCAATGAGATAGTGACACAACATTGCTTTTATAACTCAATTGAACTGTATAAAAGTAATAAAAAATAGATAATAATTATGTAATTTACTTATTAGTGTTTTAGGGTAATGTTTTATATTTTTATGAATTTGCGTTAAGTGTAATAATTGAGGTTCAGTAATAATTGTACATTGTATCGATTTAGATTGACATAGATAATTCATGCATTAACGCATCAGATTTAAATCAAACATGGATTAGATTAAAAAAAATAGATAATAAAAGCGTTGAAGTCTATAGATCCTGATCCCGAAAATTTTGCCCTGCCTAGTGTAAATAATAATGTTTTTGTTATCCAATAAGAATGTGCCACATCATTAAGTATAGCTCAGTTTTACTATATAAAACAATAGCATGTAGTAATTACTAATGTTGTTATATTTTTATAATGATTATTAATTTCCCAAAGTTGTAGCTGCCTTTCAATGTATTGACTGAGACAAATTAAAGTAATACTCTCTCCGTAATATTCATATCTTCCCAATTACCCTTTTTGGACGTAACATTTATATCTTCCCATTTCTAAATTTTCTCATCATACCCTCAATAATTTAAAAAATAATACACTATTACATCTATTTTTTTTTATCCTTCATTCCATCACATTATTTTACTATCTTCCCATCATACCCTCAATAATTTATATCACATTTCACTATTCTTAATCTCACCACTTTGGAAGTGGGAAGGTATATGTGATATGCAGAGAGGATTAAATTTAGTTAGAGAAAAACATGTTCAAAGTCACTAGTGTAGGACGGAGGAAGTAGTTCTTTGGAGTGAAATCTGTGTTTTCACATTATATACCAGGATTCGAACCCCCTCGGGCTTAGATTTTGAACTTGTTTCCATGTTTTACATATTTTTTGAGTTTGGGCCATCTCGATTACGCTCCAGTCAGCAGGTAATTTCGGGTTTGGACATATTAGCGGATTGATAGTTTACAATATCAAATTGGGCTCTGGGTCATTCGGTTCTGGATTGACCTCTCTTGTCCAGTACGAATCTGAAAATATAACCCCGCATCCCAGGTTGATGGTCTGATTGCGGTTTATGAGGTTTGGCCGACGATAAAGTAAACAGATCTTTGTCCACAATCAAATTATTTTTAATAAATAAATTTTAAAGATTCAGAAACCACATTTTTACAAAGTCGCAAAAAGAAAATTCATATTTAATAAAACTTTGATATATAAAGTGAGAGATTAAGCTAGTTTTGTGTTGACTAAGTGAATAAGAAACAAGATCATCAAATTGGGACGAAGGTAGTAGTAAAATAACCATTTTTATTTTTGGTCTTTTTTAAGTGACTATCCTTTGTCAAGCTTGAAAATATTATACGTAGTAGTAGATTGCAATATTTTTATATACTCTTTTGAAGTACTTAGCCTATATTGTTGCTTTATTTTAGCTGAAATTTTGGATGATTAAAATTTATACTAATAGCATTGTTGCTTAATTGAAGAAGTGTTGTGGTACCTTAGATCTTAGGGATGTTGCCCAATTTGGACGAAATTTCATGTCAAGTAATTTGTTGAAAATGTTGGTTAGGAGTATTAATCCATATCCATATCTATATATAGTAAAATTGTAGCAAGAAAATGGAAGAAGGTGGGGGAAGCAAGTGGTATAATAATTATATCTATATATATAGTAAAATTGTAGCAAGAAAATGGAAGAAGGTGGGGGGAGCAAGTGGTATAATAATTAGAGGCGTGTGACTGTTATACTTCGCAAAATGGAACTCCATAAAATGTAATAAAATGTAATAATGCTTGAGTGTCTTTGGCTTTCTCAAGAGTACACATTAATTAAAAAAACTTGCCCACTGTCCAGGCCATGAGTATAAATTAATACGGAGTAATAAATAGCATCTTGGGTCACCAAATGAGACGCCTATGTATTATTGAATATATAAGCAGCGTTCAAATAGCCTTCAGGCCACTACATGTTGGGGTGATTTCCCAAAATAAGAGAAAATGTTACATGGATTGCCAAAATACGGGAATTTATCTAGAGTTTCTAAAAATACGGGAATAGGAATCCGACTAGAGATATAATATTTAAAAAAAAATCGGATTACACCTCTTGTTGGAAGTCACCAATCCGACTATCCTTTTTAAATTTTTTTACTGATACAAAATTATATATATTAATGTTCAAAGTTGTTTCTCGACAAGTATAAAACGTTGACCGTTGCGTTTATTTAAGAACAGAAGAAGTATTAAATATATTAAGAGAGGAAGATTTTTTTTATATTAAAAATTTGAGAATAGGAATGAATTTTATAGGACAAATGAGGAGGTTTGTTAGGTAAATGTTTTGATCCAAAATTGTTTATGGCTTTTAGTCTAGTTGGACGTGCCAATTCCAAGTAGAGGTGTTTACCCAAAATGGATTATGTTTTGTGTTTTGGAATTTACTTTATTGTCTGCTGCAGCCATATTTACAAAAAAAAAAACAAATAGGTGCTCAACGTTGTCGGAATTACCAAATCCGACAGGAGGTGTCACTCGAAAATGTAAGCCTAATCCCTAGTCGGAATTGGGAGTTCCCACTCCCGTATTTTGGTATGACAACGTGGGGGAGAGCGGCATGACAACGTGGGCAGGGAGAACTCACGGAAACCGTCCTTCAAGAGGGGGGACAAGAGCTTGGGACGTGAAGAATACGAGGCAAAGAAGAAGTCTTTTGTGCCGAAGGGTGGATGCTTCGTGTGCAAGGGACCACACACCATGAAGGACTGTCCTAAGCTAGGATCGTTGTTTGCCATAGTGGAACGACAAGAAGCGGAGGCCCGAGAGGAGGAGACGAGCAAGATAGGGTCGCTCCAAATCCTTAATGCTCTCAAGGCGAAGCCGATGCCAAAGACGACAAGCAAGGGGCTCATGTACGTCGAGGCATACATAAATGGAAAACCAACAAGGGCGTTGGTTGACACGGGTGCGACGCACAACTTCGTGAATGAGGAGGAGGCCAAGAGGGTTGGTCTTCAATGGACGAAGGGCGAGGGTTGGCTGAAGGCGGTGAATGCAAAGGCGCAACCCCTGAACGGCTTATCCCGAGGCGTGGACCTACGTCTAGGCACTTGGAAGGGCCAAGTGGACTTTTCGGTGGCACCGATGGACGATTTCAAGGTTGTTCTAGGGATGGACTTCCTGAGGCAGGTAACCGCAATCCCTATGCCATCATTCAGCACGGTTTACATCCTTGAGAAGGGTTCACCATGCATGGTGCCGACATTGGAGACTCCCAATGAGCGGCCAAACGGCGGGGCTAAGACTTTGTCGGCTATGCAAGTAGCCAAGGGGGTAAAGAAGGGAGAGCCGACCTTCTTAGCCGTACTTAAGGTGGACGACAAGATGGAAGGGCACGTTGTCAGATATTGAGATGAAAGTCATTAGTTGATTCGTTCTAGATCATTATATTTCGCTGTTATGGCTTTCCGCTTTGCATGTTTAATTTGGCAGGTTAGTGATTCGATCTATTGCATTTGGGATTAAATAAAAAGAATCATTAAACACAATAATATATATACTACGTAGTTACATGAAAACAAAGGTAGATTCTATAGTATCCAAAAGGTACCATACCTTTGTCCACTTGGACCAATCAAAATGATACAGTTGAATTATTTAAATCTAAATTTTAAAGAGTATAATGATTTGGACCAATCAAATACATGATAGGTACGGTACCCCCATTTTTTAAATGGGTACCGGAGTTGTCACCGAAAACAAATACAAAATTCACACTTACATATATTGACAGTTTTATTTCTTAGCTTACGCAAATGGCAAGAAGAGAAGCTATAAAATTTTATTAAATTGCAGGCACTCTGCTTTCCAAAAGACATACTTCCTCCGTTCCTTTTTAATTGCTACAGTCCACTTTTCACGCTTGCCAACGCACAAGTTTGACCGTTAATATCTGTCATTCCTTATTAGTAAAAAAATTAAAAAAATCGGATTTTGAAAATTTATTATGAGAGGAATTTAAAAATATTTTTTAAAAATTTAATTCATAATACATTAATTAATAAAATGTAGTCAAAGTAGAATCTGTGAATAGTGAAAAAAGTCCTACGTTGCAATTAAAAGAGAACGGAGGTAGTATTAATGGTCTAGCAAGTTCTAACCAGTGTGAAGTTTATACGATTGCAACATGAAGTACGTATTTTCATTCAAACCAATCATGGAGATATTTCAGCTATGGCTTCAAGTAGTCTCTTTTGCAGCTTTGAATGCATGAAGGCGAAGAATCGAAGATGTTAATAGAATAGGAGATTGTAGGTAGATAAACTAAATTGGCGGTCCTTGAGAATGGAGTTTGGCCGGTGGGATTACATACATGTGTTTTAAATATTTTTTACATCAGACCAAACATTTACCCAGACCAGATCAGAGCAGACTAGACCAGACCGGAACAACCAATTTCAATCGGAAGGAAAACATCCTAAATGGCATCATTGGGTCTCTTAACGAGTAAAGACGGCCCTGAATTGACCGGCATCAGAGTGAGAAAAGAACAACCAAGAAAGAACTAGGGATCACAGAAATATTCATTCTTAATGGAGTACACTACATTATTGTAAGTATTACGTAGTACTCCCTCCATCTGTAACTTTAAAATCTTCCAATTTGAAAAGTAGGTAGATTAACAATAGTGAAAGAGAATATGAATTATTGAGGGTATGACAGGAAGATAGTGGAATAAGGTGATGTAATGTAGGATAAATCCAAAAAAAAGTAGTTATAATAGTGTATTATTTTCAGAATTATTGAAGGTATGATGGAAAGATTTAAAAATGAGAAGATTTTTTTGTTACGGACGAAAAAAGAAAGTGGGAAGATTTTAAAGTTACGGAGGGAGTAGTAAATTAATAATAATGGAGTACATTGCATGTAAATATTTATGCATGCACCGATGCACGCCCGTGCGATGTTATTTAATACGTAGTACAGTATAATTAAATGATCACTGGTAAGTTGTAATGAAAGCTAGCGTCGTTGAGCTAGGACGATATATCTTAAATTATTGTTGTTAAATAACTATTGAGCAATCCTAGCAAAAGCAATGGTGTCTTTCCCCTTGTGAGCTTTGCGGTAGAAGTGTTTGGCGTAGTCGGAGTAAAGGACTGGCTTGTAAATTGGGGTCTCCCCGGCAGCGAGGAGTTCGGGGAGCGGCCCCACAACGTCGGTAGGCCGGGGGTTGAAGAAAACGGGGACGGAGATCCTGTCATTGCTTTCGTTGGCCATGACGCGATGCTCGATGCTCTTGTAGCGTCCGTTGCTCATGATTTGGAGGGCGTCCCCGATGTTGATGACGAGGGCGCCCTTGACGGGCGGGACGTGGGACCAAGCGTCGTTTTCGAGCTTGCGCACGTAGAGCCCACCGATGTCATCCTGAAGGAGGAGGGTGAGGGTGGAGATGTCAGAGTGGCGGCCAACTCCGACCGTGAGGTCGGGGTTGGGGCACTTGGGGTAGTAGTTGATGTTGATCCGACGGGAGCCCATGAGGAGAGAAGTTGTGGCGTCGTCGATTTCATTGACATTGATTAGGCCGCGCATGAGTGCTTCCAATAGCTTCTTGCTCACTAGTTCACAACTCTTGAGGTACTCCAATGCACCATCCCTGTTTTGATTACTCATATATATATATATATTAAAATGAAAGTATGTTAAATATAATTAATGAAAAAAAAACTCTAAAAGACTTAAGTTTTCTCATAGCTCTACAATTGTAGAAGATAACATATTTACTTTATTTTTTAGTTTTACTTACTACGTGTTTACTCCTACTTTGACTAATTTTTTAAGGTGAATGTTATGAACTCATAAAAATTTAAGGCATTGTATCTATCATGTACTCCGTATTTGATTGTTTCAAGTCATTATTTCTTCGTTTATTTGCTATGCAGGACTGAAACTCTAGGCAAAGAATACGTTCCGTTTCAAAAAATTTATGGAAATTCTTTGAAAACTCTCTAAACAATTGTTTTTCAAGTAAAAGATGATGTTTCTCGTTTCGCGTTTCCCCATGATTTTCACGTTTCCATGCAACATAATTTATTTGTGTTCAAAATATTAAGTCTCAAAATTCTAATTGATCCATGTAATTAAAACAAGGAGAGTACCTAGAATTTGCCATTTCTTAAACATTAATACCACATTGTCCTACAAAAGATAACATTATACATTTATACTACGTATTAAACACACACCTGCATGAAGGAGGCCAGTACAAAGCAGCCTCATCCTGAGAAACATAGAACATACTGAGGTGGTCTTTCCACTCCAAAGCCTCTTCTATCTGGGGAAGAAAGCTGGTGCTGTACCTCACATTGCTGGTGGGAGAGTTGTCCTTAGAGTACTTCTTCTTCTCCTCCGCGGGCTCCCGGAAGAAGCGGTGAGTCGCCGCCTTGGCCTTCTCCAGCACCTCCAGAGGAATGCCGTGGTTCACAATCTGGAAGAAACCCCTCTTCTCGGCTGCATCGCAGATGAGGCGGGCCACGGCCTCGGGGTCCTCCCAGTTGGCAACGTCTATCACGGGGATGCCATCGTCAGCAATGACTTCCATGCTGGAGAGGCGCTCCACCGGCGGGTGAACATATTGGGCGGGGACAGTCGGGAGCCCAAGTTCGGAAAGCCCTTTCACTCCGTGGCCTTGTTTCACCACGAAATCGTTGATGTCGGACAAAGCCGCGGCTACTGGGGTCGTCGGTACAGAAGGCATTTTCCCTCGCTAATTAATGATTTTGTGTTTGAAACAAAAAACAATTAATTAAGCAGTGGCTAATTACTGAGCTGATCTTGTGAACTTAGGAAGAAAATACAGATAATTGGGATGACAGATTGATAGCGAAGCTAAGAAAAAACTCTATATTTATATATACCCGAAACGAGAAATGTGATGAGAGGCAATGATATGGTTTGATTTAGCTTTCGAAACTTTAATCACTCATATTTATAGTGGATGTAGTACGTGGAAGAATGGTGGTAGGTAGTTTGAGAATTGAGATGTTTGACTGAGCGATTATCATAAATAATACTACTTCCGTCATATCCCCTAAAATGTTCCTAGTTTGACCTACACATATCATGGAAATAAACTTATCGGAGGGTAAAATTTACTATTTTGACACTGTTTCGACACTGTTTGACATTGTTTGACACTGTTTTTCAATGTTTGAAACTGTTTTGATGTAGCATAATTTTCCATTTAAGGAAATGAGAACTTCATTTTGGGACTGGTAAAAAAGGAAAGCAAGAAGATCTTAGTGGGACAAAGGGAGTACAAGTTAGAAGAACAAGAACTAAACAAAATAATACCGGTTAAATGTTGACGTTTGTTTTTGATATGGCTTCTAGGAGACCAATTAATAGAAGAACAAATGTCTTTCATACTCTTTGATCTATGAGATTAATTAATGTTATCCCAAATGTAAAAAGTAGGTCAATAGTGACGGGTAGTTAGGACAAATAATATTAAGATTCGGGGTTTCATTCTAAAAAGTCAATCTGATAAGAACAGTAACTCAAAACCTTATATAGCGTGTTTATTGGTTTATAGCTTTCTGGTGTGGGATAATGACTTTAAGACGCTTCCTCAACCTTAATCAAGTTGGGCGATATCGGGTGTATACAAGCTATCCTTAATCATGAGTGCTAAATAAGCATTCAAATAACAATCGGGCTTCAGTATTTGGCTCTCATACCATGTTAATACCTGAGGTTCCATCATAAAAGGTCAACCTTAAGCTCTATATAATATTTCTATTGTTTTTTTATTTTCCGATGTGGAACAAATACTTTAAAATTAATGTAAAAGGAGTTGTCAAAAAAGAAAATGTAAATATTTAAATGAGACTTTTTTAAAAAGGAAAGTGTAAAGGTTTAAATGTGACGGAGCGATTAATAAACACGTAGTCCTCTTTAGTTGGCATATACTTCGTATATTGGTTGTCCTCTTTCAATTTAGCAAGATTATTAATAAAGTTGTTGAAAAATAACAGTTATGGTTGATATGTGAATAGAATAAAATGAAATAATAAGACCACATATTTTTTTCCAAAAAGAAAAACATGACATTCATTTTGAGACAATCCAAAAAGGAAAGTATAACAACCAAAATGGGATGCAGGGAATAGTAAAAATCCGATGAATTTTTTTTATAAAAAATAGGGATGCCTTTCCCATCGCATCTACCGCCTACCAGAATCACCACCTCCGCCCGGTGAAAAGAAAATGCTATTTTTGTGGAAAAAAACTATTTTTTCTAAAAATGCCAAGAAAATGACATATTACTCTTTAATAATGTCAAATTTTAATTGAAAAAACTTCCATCAATATGGCATTACTAATGCATGCACAGGCGGCGGTGTATTTTTTTTTACCTTTTTTTATTGTTTGATTTTTGAAAATTTTAGTTTTATATTTTTTATTTTTATTAATTTTATTAAATATTTATTTTAGTCTAAAAAGCTACAAAGGTACATTTGTCAAACACACATAATTAGTCCTACTAGGAAATTTAAAACAATGTAGTTATATATGTAATTTTAGCTGCCTTTTACTCCTAGTTAGGCAATTAACTCATTCATATTAGGATATCAAGACATCTAGTGCGTCAATTAGGGGTAAAATACACCCATACAGCCGGCTGTACAGTGCGCACATTACAGCCGGCCCTTTTTTTGGCTCTGCGCTTCTTCTTCGATCATTCTTGCTCTGGCCTTCTTCCTTGACTTCGCACCCAGCTTCGCACCAACTTCAGATCTCGTCTGGTTCTTTGATCTGGCTTCACACCTGGTCGATTATACGCTCACCGCTCGTCTCTTTCTCTTCCAGGTCGTTGCTCGTCGTTGCCTCTCACCGCTCATCTCCTTCTCTTCTAGAACGGACACAGCAGATCCTCCATGCCTTTCTTTCACTCTTTTAGTTTTTCTCTTCTTTCTTCAATCAGTTTTGATGTTTTGAGACTGTGATTTTGGAAGACAAAGATAGTCTGTTGTAGATATAGGAATCCTCACTGCTATTGATCTCAAATGAGTTTTATATTAAACTCAAATGAGGATACTCATAAAAGAAATGAACAAACATAACTGGATATTAAGCACTTAAAAATGAGCTTTGTATTAAACTCAAATGAGTATACGCTAAAAACAAATGAATATACACAACTGAATATTAAGCACATTAAAAATGAGTTTTATGTTAAACTTAAATGAGTATAACGCCAAAATCAATGAGCATACACAAATGAGCTTTTGAATTTTTTTATACTCATTTTGTAAATTATGGATGCTCATTTGGTACTGCTTTATGCTCATTTTAAAATGATGCACATATCAACTATAACGCCCAAAATCAATGAGCATACACAAATGAGCATTTGAATTTTTTATACTCATTTTGTAAATTATGTATGCCTATTTGGTACTGCTTTATGTTCATTATAAAATGATGCACATATCAAACATATCATACTACATTAGATTCACATATTGAAATTATTATAAACATAATTTAAGAGTTTTTTATAAACGAAAAAATAATAAAAAGAAATTGAATTAGAATATATGAAGTAGAGATCACTGGTGCTCATTGTTAGGCTCCTAACACTCAGAAGAACAGACTCGATGCTCCTCCAAATTACATCAATACTCATTTAAGAGAAATCATGAACTTCATCAAAATTACAGAACTGCCACCAATTGTACAGTGCCAGCCGTACAGCCGGTTGTGTGGTATACGCGTCTGTCAATTAGGAGAACGTTTAATTACATGGTCTGTAAATTTACGCGTATTGTTATTGCCATTAGAAAATCAAAATGTCATACCGATCGAGTATCACACACAATACGGAGTACTTCATATAATCTTGCCATTAGATGAAAATAATTCAAGTATTGCGAGTTTGCGACCATTAAATCATACTGAGATGTACAAATCACACTTCCTTGATAATTAACGAGTTGCTATAGTTGAGGTTGAAACAATAAAACAATTTATTTACGTTTATTTTAGAAAAAAAACAAATATTATTTGAATTATATGAAAACCCTGTTAAAAACATCCGCTACTTGTCCTTCATAACTTTGCTAATTCTTTGTATTGTAAAAAAATTGTAAATTTCTTTTTTAGTAAATAATTCGCTATTCTTCCAAAAAAAGAGTACACCGTAAATAATTTGTGATTATAATTTTTTTTCAACCGTGCAAATCTAATTCCACTTTATTTTTCAGGTAACCTTCAAACTTGATAAAATATTAAAAGATGAATGATATGAACTTATAAAGCCCGTTTGGTAGCACGATAATCGACTGATTCGGCTGAAATTTATGAAGTTTTGGCTGAAGTGGCTGCATTGGCTGATTCTGTTGATTTAAGAAAAAAATATTTTTAAAATTTATTTCATTAATAAAGTAAAGAAAAAATTATATGTAAAAAATAGCTAAAATGGTCATCTACAGTAACTTCAGTCAATACAGCCAGAAAAGTAACTCTAACCTTACTTTTTGTGCTTATTACACAATTCAGCGCGGGAAAGCAAAAGTTACGTGTTTGGTGAAAAAGTTAGCTGATGAGCCTGATAAGCCGAAAAAACAATAGTTCCAAACGACCTCATAAAGTACCACCTTTGATTCTTACAGTATTATGTGCTGGCCAAACCTGACAAGTTATTACTACATACCAAGTGCTTTATGAGGGAATATATTTTTCTTTGGAGCCGTTGGTAACCCCTGTTTTCAGCATATCAATCTGGTCAACCATATGTTTTATCAAACACATAATTTTTTACTCTCGTATTTATTAAGAAATAATTAAAATAAGTAAGATCAAAGTTATTTGCTGCTTGAATTGACTAAAGTTAACATAGAACATACGCTGTTTTAGCTATTATTCATAATTTTTTCTCAATTTTATTAAAATTTGTACTTTAAATATATTATATCCATAATTCAATAGATTTAGCAGTCACTTCAATTAAAATTTCATAAATTTTCAATAAATCCAATTAAATTTCATAAATTTCAATAAATTTAATTAATTTAAATTATATTAAATGGACTCTTTGTCTTGTCTGGTAGTACACCTTCTTTTGGGGGGAAACAGAATTAATTATCACTAATATAGTCAAAGTTTAAACTGTCAACAATACAATTAGGGTTAAACCACCAATGAAGGAGTATTTCTACGATAGGCAGCTGCCTTTGGGTGACCGATAATGTAAACACAATTATGTCGCCATTATTTTAATTGCAACTCGAAATAAATGGTCAATCTTTAAGATTGATGACCGCTACACCGTGCACTTGTTTTGACCGCCAACCGATGCAAATTACTCCGTATATAAAGTTTTAAGAGAAATTTTGGTCCAGTGATTTAGTAATTTATGCATTGATTTATCTTCAATTGAAAAAGAAAGGGAAAACTGCCAAATAAGTCCTCGAACTTTCATAAAAAAGTCAATTAAGTCCTTCTATAGGAGACTTTGTTCGGTCGTCGCGATTTGAGGCGGTTCCCTGTGGAATTTTTTGATGAAATTTTTTGAGCATCTTATTCATCAAGTCTAGTTTACTCATACCAAATTTCAATTAAAAATTTAATCGGGAGCGCATTCAAATTAATTCAAGAACGCAAAAATGCGCAGTTATTTTCAAGAATTAATTTCAATGTGTTCCCGATTGAATTTTTAGCTGAAATTTGGTATGAGTAAACTAGACTTGGTGAATAAGATGCTCAAAAAATTTCATCAAAAAATTCCGCCGGGAACTGCCCCAAATCGCGACGGCCGGACAGAACCTCCTATAGAAGGACTTAATTGACCTTTTTATGAAAGTTCGAGGACCTATTTGACAGTTATCCCAAAAAGAAACAATAAAAAAGAACTCTGAAATATATATATATATATATATATATATATATATATATATATATATATATATATATATATATATATATATATATATATATATATATATATATATATATATATATATATATATATATATAGGGGAGGGTTCTAATGAGAACCTCCCTTAAAATGAGAACTCACTTAAAATGAGAACAATTAATATCAACCGTCCGATCTATTAGATCTTAATTTACTCGTCCAACACCGAACGACTAACTCTGAGGCGCACATTTGTTTTCCCTATCCCGCCTCTTCTTCCAGAAAAGCCACAAGCTCTGCTTCTGACCTATGTCTTCTTCTCTCCGCACCTGCCGCCCTATCCGTCCATCATCGGTCGTCAATATATGGTCTCCGTCGAGTGATGCTCCTTTCGATCAGTGAGTATTGCCTCGATTGGTCTTTCTCAAGGTGTACTGCTGCTTTAGGTCGAGTGCTGCTCCAGGCCTTCGGTTGCAGGGAGATTGTTGGTTCCATGGGTGTCAAAGTTTCTCCTATTGAGGTTTGCCCCATTTCTGAAAATTAATTTTTTTTTTTCAGTTTTCAGTTTCTTATGTTAATAGATTTTTTTTTATTTCATTTCCATGAGGGTGTATTGGTGCTTTGATATCAAAAAGTTAACCCCGACAAATATAAAGTATTTGTCAAAGTTCGAATGATTGTTGGTTATGTTTGAAGGTAAATTTCTTTTTTTTTTATGTCTGGTTATCTTCGAATTGAAACTGGGTAAATTGATTTTTGTTCCTGCATTGAAATCTCTCAAACTAAACACATGGACAAATTGTCTTAACTTTAACTATAATAATATAGTTAAAGTGTTTCGAATGATTGTTGATTATTGTTTCTGTTGAAAGAAAAAAATCAACTTTCAACATGCTGACAGAAGAATCACGCCGTCTGGCTCATGTGGTATTAAAGACAAGAATAACTTGGTAAATTCCAGAGACTAACAGAAAGCTTTGCATTTAAAATTAAAAGATAAAAACTCCAAGATTGTATTACAGACCAATAAAACTCTAGTGACTTGCAATTCCCAAATAGAAGTAAAACCTTACATGATACTATGATTAGGGATGGGCAAAAAAAACCATAACCGTCTAACCGTGTAAAAAAACCGAATAACCATTACTTTTTTCAATTAACCGTACCGTTTTTTATAAAATTCACGGTACGGTTAACTGATTAATTAAAAACATATTTCACGGTCGGTTAACCATTTTAAAATAGATTAGCACCGGTATACCGAAGTTATCTATTCAGTTACGCTAGCCGCTCGATCAGTCCAGAGAAAACGATGCCTTTCTGGCTTTCTTCTTCCATCTTCTCCAGAGCCGCCGATCTGATTTAATCTAGGCGGTCGATCTCTTTTGCTCCATATCCAGGTGTTTCATCCCTCCTTTTCTCACATACAATATTTGATTGAAGGCGTATGCCCCTCTTTGGTGATGGAGTATTGGTTTCACTCTGTTAATATATTGGGATTCCACTTTTGCTATGAGAGTGAACTACGGAGTAAAAAACGGGGAATGGAAGGAGAAGAAAAGGGGAGCGCAGAGTCGAGGAAGGGGAAACTGCGGAAAAGAAGAAACGGGAAGAAAAAAGAAAAATTAGGGAGTATTATTTATTAGATACCCGTTACCCGTAGTATAAGTTATTTATTTATTTATTTATTATTAATACATTACTATTATATTTTATTCACCCTATTATTCAGAAGAGGCTATTGCTCGGCAGTCCCTTCATCATGCATCGGTCATCATTCTGCAAAGCAATCCGCCCTTATTTTTCTTCCTTTTAAAAATTACAGTATAATCGTAGATGTTTAAAAATAATTTTCAGTTTTGGTTTTATGGTTTTTGGTTAACCGGTTTGTGGTTAACCAAAGTTTTGGTTAACCGATACTCGGTTAACCGAAGCATTGGTTAACCGATACTCGGTTAATCGAAGTAACCGGTTTCTCGGTTAACCGGAAAGTTGGTTAACCAAAACACGGTTAACCACCCACGCCCACCCCTAACTATGATAGTGACTATGTTTTCCAAATCAAAATTATCTAAAGGACATAACAATAAAAAACCAAGACTACATATCAAAGTGAAACTAACCACATTAGTAGCATACATTGCTCCAGACTCTACAAAAATAGATCAATGAATCCTGATAGTGTTTTTCACATCATACAAAAAATATTACTCAAGTTTGTTTGGACAATTACGACTATCATGATAGTCTTCTTCACCACACGCTCGACAAAGCCTTTTCCTCTTTTTTTGTTGCTCCATTTTCAGTTCCTTTCCTCCTTTAATTCGTCTCCCACTCCCTTTGATTTGTGCTTCTTTAGGCGGCAAAATATCAACTCTTTCGGGGGCACTTGAGCCAATGAAGGACTCCAACTCACAACTCTTACTTTTACTCGTATTATCTCCAGACTCTTGTAACAAATGCATAACTCCTTTAATGGCCTCGGAGACGATATTAAGCTTTTCAGGATCCCTTCCCGCTAAGTGCATACACTTCAATATATCTGCCCAATTGTTTTGAATTATTCTCTCCTCATTATCAATTTGTGAACAGCCCTCTAAGATATTTCCTTCAAGATCATAGATTGGCTTATTTGCTGCCAATTTTGTCCACCTATTTGTTATGAAATAGCTTGGAAGCTCATCTAGCCCTTTTAAAAGACACAATACATGACGGCAAGGAATTCCTTCACATTCAAACATCTTACACGAACAAAGTGCCACATGTGTCAAAGGATTATACAAGACTTGCCTTTTTTTATCAGTGCTTCTGCTAGCATTTACAATAGTAATCATTACCCCCTCATCAGTCTCTTTCCTATCATAAACTTCATAAGCCATACAAGCATGCCATAACTCATCTTGAAATCTATAAAAGTTCGGATAAGTATAAATCGCAGCTGCATAAAGTCAATGGTAGTCATCTTGAATTAATACGAAAAAATAATAAATTAAAATCAAAATATTAAAAAATAGTATGTTGATATACCTGCGTGCTTCTCCAACTTCAGCTTTGTCTTTAAGTCGGGCATCGTTGAGAGATTTTGGTGATCTATTTCTGATTGGTGATACCTTTGCATGTCTATTGCACTTTCAAACCGCATCCAAAACTCTACTAAACTCAAATGGGGGTTCATAAAATTGGAGAAAAAGTTATTTTCGCTTTCAGACCTTGAAGTCGCCCTCACCACTTTACTTAAAAGAAGATTTTTAAAGTAAGCAGGAATCCACATTTCACGAATTGCATACAAATGTGACAACCAATCATTCTTCTCTAATCCAAACTTAATAATAACATCATTCCACATCAATTCAAACTCTTCTGGTGTTTCCGAGTTATACACACATGACTTAAATTGAGAGTTAAAAGACATATCACCACACAAAGAAACCCCAACTTTTTGCGAAAGCTTTCTCATGATATGCCAAATGCAAAATCTATGAACAGTTGTGTCAAAAGTCTGATCTATTGCAGCCTTCATGGCAGGATCCTGATCAGTGATGATACATAAAGGCTTATGACCCCCCATTGCCTTTAGAAAATGCTCAAATAGCCATTTAAAGGACTCAGTTTGTTCATTACCGAGAAATGCAACCCCAAAGGTAATACAAAGTCGATGATTATCAACTCCAGTGAATGGTGAAAATATCATCTTATATCTATTAGTATCATGAGTTGTATCAAACGACACAAGATCACCATACAATGCATAGTTTCTTCTTGACACACCATCGGCCCAAAAAACATGCTTCAATCTACCATCATCGTCCAACTCATAAGCATAGTAGAAAGAAGGATTCATCTTTTTTTTTCCTTATAAAGTTCTCAATAAACATATGGCCATCGGAATCCTTAATGAAAGTTTTCAAATCTCTTTGAAAATTTTTTAAATCTTGTTTGCTACAACCAACATATTGAAAGCCGCCAACATGCTCTTTTATGATTCTATGAGCTTTACTAGCACCAATATTGGCTCGACTTAGAGACTTAAATAATGTTCGATGAACACTATTCACGCCTCTATTTGATCTTAGCATGTGACATTTCTTGGGAGTTGTAAGTAAATGTGTATGACCTTCATAAAACTTGAAGAGTGAATACCTACCACATTCCACTCTTTTAAACCCCGCTAGAGCATTGCACCCTTCCCTCGACAATTTTCTTTTTCTCAACCTCTCTTTGCCTTTTGATGAGTTAGTATTTTCTAAATACCCCTGCTTTGAGCAAACAAAATACTTATACTTCAACTCACCAGCTTTAGGCTTCTTAGATGAAGATTTCCTCACACTAAATCCGACATGATGAGCATAAGTTTTGTAAAACTTCTCACATTCAGCTAGTGTTTCTCACATTCAGCTAGTGTTTCAAACAACATCCCTTCTTTTGGCTTTAATTCTTCATTTTTGCATGTAGGAATCCATTCTTTTGAAATATATATATTCCCATGTTCATGAATTTCATCATTACAATAATCTGCAAAAGGTCATAACTATGTTTATATTTGTAATTTGCAAATAAGGTTAAGCAATACTTTTACATTTTTATTCATCTTGTGGTAATCTACGGACCCTTTCTTTTCAAATCAATAACAAATCATTAACTGTCATACTTTTGGATGTTTTTAATTCATTCAAGTCTTTCATGCTTATAATTCACATACTGCCCAGGAAAAAACTTATAACCCAAGATGGATACCCACCTAAGAAATTAACAACAGTATCCCATTCCAGATTTTCCATAAAAAATATCTTCATATTTTGCTCAAGAATGTAGTTACGAAATGCTTCTCAAGAAAGTGATTACGAGATATGCTTCTACATATTCATCCTATTTTTAATTTCTATATGTATAAGAAAAAACAGAAAAATAAATGATTATATATGCAGATTACAAAATAAAAAGATTAAGATAACATACTTGCTATAGAAGGATCCCAAGCTTGTAAAGAATTAGATTGAGCTAGAGGTGCAACTTGTTCACTTGTTTCACCTATCTCGGCAGCAGAGATATGAATCGAACTCATGATTAAAATAGAAGACGAAGAATACAAGTCCTCACAAACCAGGATATTGACGACCGCCGATTGTGGATGAAGACGGTGGCTGGTACAGAGAAGAAGACAGAAGTTCAACAGCGGAGCTATGTTTTTTTCTGAAGAAAAGCTTTTGGTGCGAAAGAGAAGAGACGTGAATGGTTTCAGGGGAGAGTAATCGTCGTTTCCAAAGTAATTTAATTAAGATCTAATAGATCGGACGGTTGATATTAATTGTTCTCATTTTAAGTGAGTTCTCATTTTAAGGGAGGTTCTCATTAGAACCCTCCCCTATATATATATATATATATATATATATATATAAAAGAGATCAAATGCAAACCATGCTTAAAATACTAACCTACAAACTCAATAATATGCAACACTTTGAACTTCAATATGCAGTACAAATAATGTAAAGATGCACACTGTGAATTTCAATATGCAATACAAATAATATGCAACACTTTGAACTTTAATATGCAGTACAAATAATATGCAACACTTTGAACTTCAATATGCACTACAAATAATGTAAAGATGCACAGTTTGTGATAGTTTGTAGGTTAGCATGGGAAGACTAGTTTGTATGTGATCTCACCCCTATATATATATATATATATATATATATATATATATATATATATATATATATATATATATATATATATATATATATATATATAGGGATTGATTCAAGTAAGAACACTAGTTTAGGTGATAAATAAAAACGGTTTAGAACCGTAGATTTGTGAAATCGGATGGTGAGATTGAGTGCAGAAAAGGGGCAGCCGATTTTGTTATAAGAGGAAATAAATTAATTGCAGCTTCTAGTCAACTTAAAGATTGTCACGTTAGGGGTAATTTGGACACTTGATAATTTAAAAAAAAACGGAAGCTGTATGCAAGGAAGGTAGAAGATGTGGTTGAATCCCATCATTATCGTCATTACCAAAGTTAGAAGACTTTAATTTGGTAAGTTTCTTCTCAACCATAGTAAGTAGCTTAAATGATGGAGAGAAGAGAAACAAGGTCCATAGCAAAACGTGAACTAGTGTGCATTTAGAAAATATCAGTTGTGCTAAATAATAGGATGCACTTTTAAATGAACTAACGTGCAATTAGGCTAGCACATTTGTGATACGTTGTGTTAATGTATCTGGTACATTTATGAATAATGAATTGTGCATTTACATAAAAGCATTTGTGCTAAGTTAGATGAATCAGTTTGAAATTACTTAGTGTGCAATTGGGTAAGCACATTTGTGATAAGTAAAGTGAAATTATGTAGTACACAAGCACATTTGAGATACGTTGTTTGAACTTATTCAGGCCTATTTGTGATAAATGGAGTGTGCATTTCGATAACCTCAGTTGTGCTAAATTATAGAAATTAAAGCACTTTTAAATGAACTAGTGAGCAATTAGGCAAGCACATTTGTGATACATGGTGTTAATGTATTTGGTACATTTATGAATAATGTATTGTGCACTTACATAAAAGCATATGTGCTAAATTATATAAATCAGTTTAAAATTATTTAGTGTGCAATTGGATAAGCACATTTGTGATAAGTAGAGTGAAATTATGTAGTACATTTGTTAAATTATCTAGTGATAAATTAGATGAATTGTGTTGATTTGCTTGAATGCGTGTGGGAAAAGATGATCTCTTGCGTGCATTGATTGAGATTGATTATTGCACATGGAATGTGCATTTAAGTAAAATCATTTGTTCAAAAGTTAAATCATTTGTTTAAAATTATCTAGTGTGGAATTACGCAAGCACATTTGAGATGCATTGTTTGAACTTATTCTAGCACATTTGTGATAAATGGAGTGTGCATTTAGATAACATCAGATGTGCTAAATAATAGGAAGCACTTTTAAATGAACTAGTGTGCAATTAGGCAAGCACATTTGTGAAGGCTCTGCTTGCTCTGGCAAATTGTGAGCCTCTGCGTCATTATGTGAGCATTCTGCCTGTTCATTACTAATAGCGCTAAACACAGGACCATGACTGGCTTCTACCGGATTGGGTTTAGCAGGATTCTTGAAACTGGCTCTATTGCGCACAACATATTTCCAAACAATGTTTTGAATACCATGCTAAGCTTTGGTTTGAATGTTTCATCACATTCAGGGATCCAATACATACTTGGTTAATCCAGGAGATATTTGTAAAACTTCTACACGAGTAAAAAAAAAGAAACACAAACGTTTATAGTTATTCAAAGAAAATAAAAACACAAACACAACAACAAAGACATAGCGCTAAATGATGAAACTTGACGATGAAACTTAGTTGATATAGGAACTTAGAAAATTTACGATGAAACATCACGCAAGAGAACAAAATTAACGTTGAAACACAAACAATGAAGCTTATTCACAAAAATTTTAAAAACGAGAAGGAGCAACAAAGAATTATTGGAGATATATAGTAAGGAAAACGAAATGAAAAGGAAAAGGAAATCAAAAATACGTACAAAAAAAAACAAAAGCAGGCCAAGAAAAATGAACCTTTATCCATTAATGGAGCTTCAGTGTTTTTAGGGAGGAAGAGATAGTCAGGACGTCGAGCTTGAGAGATTTCACGTACATGGAATGGCTTTTCGTAACTGAAAAGGAAATGAATCAAACGTTTAATTGATTGACAAAATATTATGGAAAGAAACATGGAAGGAAAGCTGCATACGTACAAAAGGAAATAAATTTTGGAATGACCATCTTGGCCTTTGCATACACACGTGAGAAGCTGAAAAAATCAATTGATCTAATGGCCAGGATTGTTTCTTATTTATCACATTAGATGGTGTTCTTATTTGAACCAAAACCTATATATATATATATATATATATATATATATATATATATATATATATATATACACAACACAAGAAATCTTGATTTAAGTAACTCCTTAATTCTGTTTTCAAAAAAAAAAGTAACTCCTTATTTTTCAATTTCCATTCGAACTTTTATATTCTCCTTAAATGTTAGATTGTAGTGGACCTAAAGATTTCATGCAGTTGGTAATTGAAAACTAAACATGAAAACAAATGAGTAAATTTTTTCAAAAATGCTTTTATTTCCCTTTTATTTTGAAATTACTAATGTCTATAAACATCTTATCAAGCCAGGCCTTGCCTTATGCAAGGCTGGATAGGCCCATGCCTCAGGACCCAAAAAATTGGAAAAATTAGGGGCCCCAATTTTTTATTCTTTACTATTATACCTATGTATTTTCTAATCTCTATGTGGTTATCAATATTGAAATTATGGAATCCTCAATTCACAATTAATCAAATTATATGCTTTGTATTTTGTAGACAAAATTACTAATATATATTGTTGAGTGTTCCACTAAATTATGTATTTATTTATTTTTAGCACTATGCATCCAAAATCTATGTCTGGATTTCAAAAGAGGAAAAGAAAATCATGTGTTGAATCATTAACTCAAAGTTAGGTCGAAAAAATGAATAATTACTTGATTTCGAATAAAAGAGCCACTTCAGAAAGTCAGGCCAAAAACATGAATAAGTACTTTTTTAATACATCCAATATCATTTTGCACAATAAGTACAATAGATCAATCTCAACTATTCTTTGGATACCTACTAAAAAATTCGATTGCTAATGCCCCCCCCCCCCTCTTTATGTAATTCTCTCGAACTCTTCTGTGTACCTTTAGTAATTTTTATTAATAAATTTGGGAAGTGTTCCCCGGCACTTTCCCCACACAAAAAACATCCAATGTCATTTTGTTATAATGTAAGACTCTTATTTAAAAATTGTGTTTTGATATTTAATCATTCAATTTTAGTGATCTACATGATAAAAAACACAATGTATGGGGTCCATTATATAAAGCTTGACTCAGGCTCCAGTTTAGGTAGAACCGGCATTGTATCAAGCATGAATAAAAAGGGAATCCGAGTTCAAGCAGTGGTCTTTGACAACGATGTTGCAATATAGTATCATCTGTTCTTTAATTCTTGCAAAAGTTTGACTTTCATGTTTACCAATGCACAAATTTGACTGTAATTATATTTAATTATATGTATTAGTAAACATTATAAAAAGTTGATGTCTTGGAAATTCACATTGATAGGAATTCAACAACATTTTATATGTAATGATTTGATTATGTATATTAATAAAAAAAAAATCATGGTCAAAGTAAGATATGGGAATAGTGCAAAAATCACAATGTTGCAAAAATTAAAGAACGGAGAAAGTACAACTCCACGGTTCATTATAATCCCTTCTGCATCATCCTCAATGTGATTGTTAGACCTTCACGCCCTAATTAATAATTAGCGTTCCGGAAGAGAGGTACAAATATATATATGGATACTAGCATTGGCACGCGCTTCGCGCGAGGGTCAATGCCCAATGGAAGAAGATGGACTGTGAAAAAGAGCAGAATATGTAAAAACAAGAACAAGAAATAGTAGATTAACATTGTCAATTCATTCACCGGAATGTAGTTTAAAAAGTATTCATAATTGTCTGAAGCAAACCATCATTGAAACAAAACATAACAAAAAAGTAGCAGTACATCAGCAGAGAAGCATACATTGCAGAGGATCAAGCAGGCCCAGCAATGTTGGTGGATGCAAGGCTGTTGATCTCGTATGTATGCTTGTGGCGGGGGCTCCTCTACGACCATTCTTAAAAAAAAGGTTAGGCTGGAATCTTGGTTGATGTGGAAAACCATTTGAATTTCCTGCAAGAGATCCATTTCCACGCCTAAAAAATGCTCTGACTCTGTGCCATGCTCGATCAGCATCCTACCGCGCTTATCATAGCACCGGTTCAAAAACGCAACACAAGTCTCCTACATTAATAATAAAACTCAGGTATGATTCACAGGACGCAATTGTAAATGATAATTAACAGGCAATAGGACACACCTCTGGAATTTTGCCGAGCACATAAAGAAATGAAGCAGGACAAAATAGTTGCATGTATGAGCAGTCCAGAAACGTAGATTCCACGTACACAGGGAAGTGATATGCATTGCAAGTAAAATAGAAGGGATGATATACAATTGCCAAGCCTTGGAGGTTAAGGATTGTGAGTATATCAAAAAGCTTTTTGAATGGGCTGAAAATATACCCCGGAAAGTGTAGGGACATAGTTAGCAACAAGTGGTGCACCTAAGTTCAGTGAAAAACCTTCTGTGTCAAACAGGAGAACTTCAAAATATGAAAATAAGACCACTTGGAGTTTTTAAATATATGTGCAGTTCCCCTGCCTTGTAGCTTTGAGAGATCAAAGCACGAATATGAAAATATTTTGGAAAGTTTAGTAGCAAAATAAGCACTCTGTGCACCCACGGAATCACTATATATAAAGACACAAATTTGTATCATACAAAGTATAACATATTAGATCAAAATAAAAGTAGCCATATAAAATCAAATGGTTTTAGTTTACCTCCTAGCAAATAAAACAAACTATATAAAAAGAGCCATATGTTAGGTGGTTTAGCCGGATTCTGCGACAATGTAAACAGGTTTAGCTGCAACAAGCTTTTCTGCAGCAAAACCCCCAATTAACTCGAGTCAAAAATTAGAAGCAATAGAGCAAATGATAGATTTACTCCTAAATCAATAACGAATCGGATGCGAAAACTAAAAACAAAATAAGACAAGGAAATGATACCAGAAAAGTCATAAATCTGCCTACACATTTCGAAGTAAGAAGGGATAGAAAAACATTTGGTCACCCCTTCTATAAATGATAATGAAAAAGAGAAGATGTGCAAAGTCTGGGTCTTCCGTAGTCATAATAAACAGAACAGGGAGGATGGGGTCATCTTGTTTCACACCTTTAGAAGAGACACCATGGGGAATGTTTTGATAATGAGAGATACAAAAAGATCATGAAAGCTAAATTGTTTAAGAGTGATTTCAATAGAGTGCCAAGACATTCCATCAAAAGTTTAATTTTTTGCATATGAAATTTAAAAACAATGGTTTGACCTCTGACTTTTTTGTCAATGTGCTTAAGCAATTCTTTTAGCATTAAAATATTATGAGAGACCTCTTTACCTTGTTTGATATGAATTATAATGGATATAATTAGCTTGAACTTGTTTGATCAAGAGTTTGTCTTTTTTATTCACATTTGTGGCCACCCTATCCTCCAGAAAGGATATTTCAATCTCAGTTTCAACAAGCTTGTTGAAAATGTTTCAAAAAATGGTTTTATTCCAAAACTTTCAATCAGTTTTGAGCTTCTAATTAAATTTAAAAGAGAATTTTCCCATCCCAAAATCATCACAAGGCTGATTCCAGGATGTCACAAAAATCGAGTGCTTAATCCACATATGTTGAAATTTCGAAGTCCCACGGCCAACCTTAGATAAGGTATTCTCTTTATGTAAAATAGGATTGTGATCAGAAACACATCTGTTGAGTTTTTGAATAGATAAAGTGAGATTGAGATTATTAAACTAAGGGGATACTAAGATTCTATCAAGTTTGTTTAAAATGAGGCCATCTTTTCTTTTACCAATCCAGGTATATACGTGAAACTCAACCTCTCTAATGTATTTCTTATTAATGAATACCCTAAAATCCAGAATGTCATACCTTCTAAACAAAGAACCTTGTGTGGTTGGGCGTCTGCAACAGTATCCATGGATATATGCCCTGCTGAACCATTTGTTCTCCTAACAACAAAACCCCTAATTAACTGAAGTTTCTGAAATTAAAAGTAGTGAAAGTGTTAGGTTCGTTCAAATGAATTAAGGAAGCTAATGTGAAAAGTAAAACCTTATCCAAAAAATAATAACCTTTCACAAGTGTGTTTTGTATATCTTTTATAGAATAAATAATAAACCGTTGAATGATTAGACGCTTTTTAGGCGAATAAATAATAAACCGTTGAATGATTAGACACTTTTTAGGCAATTTATTTAAACCAATTTATTTCACATGTTTTCATATAAAAAAAAGTACCTTCATCAAGTATAGGAGCATTTTGTTGTTCCTCTCATTTGCCTGTTCACAGAAAAGAAGTGTATTGCTTACTGCCATGGCTCAGATTGACAGGCTCAGCCGCTCAAGAGCATTTTGTTTGAGTCCACGATAGTCTTTCAAGGCTCAGATTTAATTATGGACAGATTTTTTAAACACCACCATGGCTGTAAAGATGCTTGCTGTCATGTTTTCTCTACCAAGCTACATGCCAGATTGATCCATATATGCTAAATAAGGTCAGAGGGGGGGGGGGGATTTCATCATCATAGTCTCAAGTATCTGGAAGCATAGCAATATAAGACAATTGATGTTAATCAAAACTTCTTTTTTTACAAACATCACAATAGTGACATACAAAATAATTTGGTATTTGGTCAGTCAACACAACTACGACAGAAAATGTAAGCCGCCTCACCAGCCCATATTCACATTCAACCTCACGAGTTCGTATTCACCAAATCACCAAGTAACTACATAACAAATTACATATTAAAAAGATTTTAAAATTTATAATTTAATGGTTATAGGAACAAGTTATACAAAGAAGAACAGTATATATTAAGCTGGACAGACAAATTACAAATTCGAGAAGCTTTTGCTTTTGAAAAAAAATCTGAAAGTACAATAAAGAAAATAAGATCTGCAAGCACAAAAAGAGAATATTCTGTTAAGGAAACTCACAAGATCGGCATGAAAATATCCATGAGACAAAATATATAGATACTCTGTAGCATCACAATCCGGCCACCGAAGCTAAACCATCAGCAGAAAAGCAATCAGTCAATAGAAAATCAGCAACAAATCCAAAAAACATCATTAATTCAATCATTTGATTTTCATTTTAGAAGTCCTAAATGTAATAAACTTGCAATGTAATAAAGTTTGTAAATCTCTCTTGCCAACTGATGTTTGCCGCTGGTTGCTCGTTGTCTCAAATAACAGGAATCTTAGATTGAAATTTAAGAGGAAGAGCAAAGATATCCTTACATAATTAAAGGCCAACACTATAATAAGTGTATATGTAAATGCAATCAAAGGATCTTTACCATAAAAATAATATACATAAACTTACCTGATAGAACATCATACAACTTTAATCAGATGAAGTAGAAGAGAAAATTTCGATATAAGAAGCCAAAAGCAACATGAAATTAATAACCAAGGCCACTACTATAATACCTGAATTGAAAATATGTTCTTTACTGAACATACATGCAAAACTGGGACTAATACACAATTTCCCTCTCCATTAATTTCTGTTTCTTACTGGCGTGAAGGCTCCATCGAGGCAGTCTTTCTCGTCTGTCGATATACCTGTAACAATAGAAAGATTATGGGAAACAGAGAGGTCCACAGATGGAGCACCATTATAGGACAAGTTTGAGGTAACTGTAGTATCAACTTCGGCTTCAACTTTGGGCGGATCAAAATTAAATTCATCATCTCCAGAAGATGTTGTGTGTGTTTTTGTGAGTAGTAGTACCATCAATCTAGTGAGCATTAGTGAGAATCAAAAGCGGATGAACTTCACCAATGGTTATTGCCTTGTTAGAGGTAGCCACGGGGCTTCATCTAAGCCTACCGTAGTATCCAAATTGGTCAGTTGCCATTACTGGCTCCTAAACTAGCATCAAAAGGGCCCGGGATAGAATTTTCCTCATGGACAGCTTCAAGAGCAGTATCAAGTGCAACACCAAACTGCTTCAAAAGAACCAAGACAAAATTTCCAGCTTAGACAGTTTCATATTTGAGTTTACAGCAATATGCTTCATATATAAAATCAAATAGGCATATATATCAGTCAGCAAATAGCTATAAGCCAACATCGACTATATATAAATACTCTGCAGCATCACAATCCGGCCACAGAAACTAAACCATCGGTAGAAAAACAATCAACCAATAGAAAATCTGTAACGAATCCAAAAATCATCCTTAATTCAATCATTTGATTTTCATTTTAGAAGTCCTGAATGTAATAAACTTACGATGTAAGTTTGTAAATCTCTCTTGCCAACTGTTGTTTGCCGCTGGTTACTCGTTGTCTTAAATTACAAGAATCTTAGACTGAAATTTAGGAGGAAGAGTATAAAAAACCTTACATAATCGAAGGTCAACAATATAAGGTCAAAAATATAAGTGTATATGTAAATGCAATCAAGTATGAGAATGAATGCTATGAATGTAGATAATCTTGAGAGAATAAACTAAATATATAAACTGTGGTTGTCCTCAGATAGAGTATCATCATAGGACAAATGTGGGGCAAATGTAGTATCATCGTTCATGGGATCAGAATCAGTTTCCTCATATCCCGCTGCAGGCCCAACAATAGGGGCATTAATCTCAGATTCTGTGATAATCACTTGAGTAGGTACAGGGAGATGAACATCACATGTGGTTACCACCTTGTAATAGATAGCCACCAGGAGCTCATTCTGTACTTTGGAAACTGGACATGGAGCATAAGTGGGTACAGGTTCAAATGTAGCTATATCATTTATATAAACAAAAATGGCAACTTCACTAACTGTAACAACTTCGATCAATTAAGGGGAGGGGGAGATTCAGAAACTGCAGGAGGGGTAACTGAGGCAGTAACATCACAAATAGGGGCATCACATGAATCAGTAACATGTTTAATAGGGGCACAACAATTTCGGCCATCAATAGGAACAATTATAGTATCAACTTTGTCGACAAAGGTAGCAATATTATCAGAATTATGAACCAAATCCATCACAATCGGGACAACATTTTCAGTACCAGGTGAGACCAATAGTTCATCAAAGGCAACACTTTCAGTAGTAATAGCTTCAGAAATGGGGGTTATTGCATTAGTAGATATCGAGACAGTACATATAGCGACCATAGGATTGCAAACGGGATGGATGACGTGCACTTTGTCGTGAGTGCACTCAAAATAAATCGATACTAGCACTTATACGTAGTATAGGTGAAGTAGAGTTCGTATCCACAGGGAAAGGAATAATTAATCTTTTTAATGAAAGGAGTAAATAAAGGAGGGTTTTGATTGTTGAGTGATTTAATTAAATTAAACACGAAGATGAACGAGTTATATAGGATTAAATTCAAGAATAAAAGGGACTTGGTCTTGCTACTTTCCACTTATTGATATATTTTAGTCGATCATTGTTATATCTATAACTTATCCCCTCTCGAATACTCAATCGCGGAGTATCTCCAATTCATCGAGGGTAGTTATTAACAACGACCGTTCATTAATAACCCTTACTATTAATCAAATATAGAACAACGCCGTATACCGATATAATAGTAGCATTTAACCTCTTTAACTCCTAGATGAAATCAATTAAGATTGATAACCTCAACACAACGGTTTCGGTTTAACCAACAAAATTAATCCCTCTTAAGTTTATTAACCACGACCGTGCATTAATAAACCGAAGTTACTTACTTGTGAAACCATCAACGTTTAACCATCGGTTCGTTGATCGTTTCTAGTAATAATCAATGTCGGAACGTTAACTAATCGTCACTTAGCCACCCTCCAACATTAATATAGAATGAGATTAAGGGAAGAATTAATAATCAAGAGGAGAAAGTAAGAAAATAACTCACAACTTTAATAATCAACAAGCTTCAAGAGCAAAACCAAGAATTGGAAGTTTAGCTCCTCATTTGGAGACTAAACATGCTAAAAGAAATATAAAGAAATGCTATTCTAAACTGAGCTTAAGTATATGGAAGAAGGGATGATTTTTTGTGAAGAAAAAGTGTGCTATTTATAGGTGTTTTTCAACACCTTTGGCCGGGTACCCGACCGGGTATAGGTACATACCCGACCGGGGTACCGGTCAAAATCAGATTATCTCCCACGTTTTTGTGTTTTCAGCACGTTAAATTGTCCGGGTCAAGTCAAACCCGACCGGGTCAAGTAAGGGACCCGACCGGGTTTGGTCAAAATCAGATCTTTTCCAAATCTTTGTGATCTGCAGCATGTTCTGGTGCTCCGGGTCAAATCTGACCCGACCGGGTCGAGTAAGGGACCCGACCGGGTCTTACTCTTTCCTCTTAGATCCTGATCTTTAACTGACCCGACCGGGTCAGACCTTGAACCCGGTCGGGTTTGTGTTCCTGAGCATTTTTGTCTTCAGCTTTTCTCCCCTTTTGCTTGCTAAAAACTCTATCACTATTCTATAGCTAGAAATAGAAGGTAAAAACAATTACAACTAAAATGAAACAAATACTTACAAACTAACTGATGGATAGTCTACCCGGGGGGTATATTATCCGAAGGGTTATCGCGGGAATAACTAGAGAGAAGTCGGAGCAAAATAGGAGGAGAGAGAGTTGATTTATTAAATGAACTCTGCGTGTGGGAGTTGGGATCGTTTACAAGGAGAAATGGGCTGCTATTTATAGCAGCAATAAATGCGATGAGAGTACACGTGTCAGTGATCCAACGGCCGAAGGGTCACATCAGCCGGGTGGCACCGGCAGTGGTACGTTCACCGCATTGAATGCGGTTGGCGGATGTGACGTGGCATTAAATGCGGTGGTTGGCTGTCTCCGAAAGGAATCTTCGATGATTGAGCATGTTCGGCCGAAGGCCCCTTGTGTAGCCGAGGGCTCCATGCGACCAAGGACCCCTACATAACCGAAGGCTCTGTGTGATCGAAGGCTTGGTGCAGCCGAAGGCTTCTCTGATGCCGAGGGCTTGATAATGCCGAAGGCTCATGTTTTTCGCCGTTTTCTCCCAGAAGCTTCTTACGCCAAAGAAGGCTATCCTGTGAGTTTTGGAGCCTTCGGCCAAGGTAGCCGAAGGCACCCCAGTGTGTATTCTGGGCTATTTTGAGGCTTGGGCTGCCGTATTTGGGCCTGAGTTGTTCTCTGGGCCTAATGGACTTGTGTAGGAGAAGTAGGAGTCTATGGGCCGGGGGCTCCTGGGCCATATACTCCATCAGGAGTCCCTCACTCCTTTTGCCGAAAGGTACTTGCGGGAAAAGGAGTAGATGTGTTGATTCTTCTGGAGGCTTTACCATTTGGTTGGGCGCCTCTGCTAGAGGACTTGCCTCCTGCCGATTGCCGAGGGCTTCCCTCAGTCCCTCACATGTCGAGGGTTTTCTGAGGGAAGTATAACACCTGTTGCCGAAGGCTTCCCTCAGTCCCTCACATGTCGAGGGTTTTCTGAGGAAAGTACAGATGTATTGCTTGTATGTGTTGTGATGGGGGCTGCTTTATTTCCGTGAGTGACTTGGGAAAATTTTTGATGCACTGCCGCTGCTGAAGGGTACATTGAAGTATGTACCCGAGGGGTCCCATTCTGATGTTTTGCCCGGGGGCTATATGCGTCAATCGTGGATTTTCGCTTGAGACAATTTTGTTCTGTGTGATTCCCGAGGGGTGTGTCCTAGTCCCCCACTCCTTTAGGCCGAGGGCTAGTTCGGGCTGAAGGAGTTATGATGTGTCGATGAGCCCCCGAGGGGTGGTAACCTTGATGAGCCGAAAGGTTATGTTGTTACACGCCCGAAGGCGACTGATGGAATTCGTTATGCGAAGGCTGCGGAGAGCGATAGCCGGAGGCTATCATTCGAGGGCCACCTAATGTTCGGGGAATATAGCCGTTGCAATAGAGCCGTTGGAAGAGGGTTCCACGTGGCGCTTTGTCGTTGGCAGATGGGGGGCGGGTGCTACCCATTGGTTGAACCGGCGGCCCGTAATGATGGCCTTTTTGAAATCGAGGCCCAGTTCTCGAGGCTGAAAGCCTATAAATACCCCGAGCCCCAAGCCATTTCCATTGTGCGTCCTTAAGCTATAGCGAAGCTCTGCCCAATTTTCTAGAGAGAGAAAGTAATTCCTTCGATCAAAAGCAACTTTCGAGGTCAGTTCTTCTTCAGTTCTTCGAATTCCTTAGCATACTCTGCCATTTCCTCCATTTGATTTAGTGTTAGCGAATTTTTAGAGAGCCTTCGGGTAGAGCATTAAGTAGCCTTCTTCCCTTAAACCCTTCAACTTCTCTTCGGTAAAATGTCAACCCAAAGCGATTCTCAAGATATCTCGAGGGAGCCCTCGGTGCAACAAGAGGGCTATTCGGACGTGGAGTCCTCGAGTGAGACCTCCTCGGGTAAAAACGATTCCGCAGTGGCGCTGGAAGTCCAAGATAATCTCAGGACTGAGGCCGAAGCCGAAGACTTTGAACAAGTCGTTGAAGACGAAGAACTTGCCCTCGCCCTCCAAGTGGCCGAGGAGGAGGAGGAAAAGGAGCGGATGAAGGTGACTGTCGCCGCACTCCCTCTTCGTGGCGCCGGTGAAGCTAGTAGCTCCCGGCCCCTGGATCCGGAACCGATAAGTGTCGCCCCCGGGGAAAAGAAGAAGAAGATCCTGGCGGCCCCGAAGAAAAAACAGGCTGCCATTGACGCGGGTCAACCGGTGGGAATACCCGAGGGCCACTCGTATCTGAACACAGCGGCCCTTGCGCTGAAGACGAAGGCCACAGCCTCCGACTATCAGGCCACTCAGGTCCTCGTAGGACCCTTCGCACAAGTAGTGGAACCGGGGCCAAATGATTTGCTGCTGAATCCTCCGGAAGGGTGCTTCTCAGTGCATATACTTTCCGTGGATCTAGGCCTTCGATTTCCGCTCCACCCCTTTCTGCTGGAGTATCTCAAGTTCGTGGGACTGGCCCCCTGCCAGCTTACCCCCAATAGCCATTCATATATTAGCGGGTTCCTGTCGCAGTGCCGAAGCCGGGAGGTGGAGCCGACGTTGGACCAATTCTTCCTGAGCTTCAACTTGTGCCGAGGGGGGCATGCTAACAGCGAAGGGTTCGCCAACCTCCAGCAGGTGCCTGAATGGAGGATTTTTTCTGAGGTGCCCTCGTCACATAAGGGTTGGAAAGAGAAGTTTTGCTATCTCCGTATGGCCGCTAATCCTTTCCCGGAGCCTCTCCGCCATCACTTTCGAAGGCATTTGAGGGTCCGGAATGCTTCCCTTGATAAAAATGGCAAAAAGCTGGCAGCGAAGCCGAAGGGATCGGATAAGCTGATGTCTATTAAGGTGGCCACCCTTCCGGAAGAGATGTACAAGCTGGGATTTCGTCGGTACCGTCTGCCGGGGGATAAGGATGAGACACTCCCCGTGATTGACCGAGTCTACCAAAGCATTGGAGGTGTTTACCGGAGGCTCCTTACTTTGTACTTGGGCATTTCTTTGTCTTGTATTCGTAACCTGACACCTGTATGCTTATATTATCTCTTTTTCTCTTTTTTACAGGTCCGGACATGGATGCCAAGTCGCTTGCCTTACTGAAGAAGCAAATGGCGAAGGAGGCCAAAAAGAAAGGGGGGCCTCCTTCACAGAAGGTCGTTGACGAGTTCTTCCAGAAGCCGGGGGCTTCTAAGGACAAAGACGCTGAGGGCCCTTCAAAGGGTGACGCCGATGCCCAGGTGGAGGCTGGGGGCTCCAAGATCGAGGAGTTGAAGCGAAAGAACACCGGGAAGGGCGTCATGCCTCCGGAGAAAAAGAAGAAGAAGGGTGGTGAGGGGAGAAAGGAGGCCCCCATCCTGATAGCCGAGGACCAGCCCTCTTCGCATCCCCCGTCTAATACGCCCCGTCGTTCTCCTCCCTCTCCTATTGATGAGGGGATTCGGCCGGCGGAGATTGTTCAGTTCCCTATCAAGTCGGGGACCTCTGTCTTGCATGGCACTCTGCACCCCGTCGGGTTCATGAGGGGAGTAATGTCCTCGAAGGACAAATCCGTGCTGGCTCGCTTCGAGGATGATATCCTTGATTACAAAGTCGCCAGTTATACTACCATGGTGAATCTTCTTCTCTCCTTTATTCTTTTTTTTTATTTTCAAGTATCTCGGAGATAACTTCATGATGTGAATTTTCTGACGCCGAGGTTCCCCCCCCCCCCCCCCCCTTTTTTGCAGGCTGCCTTGGCTGCCTCCGAGCAGGCCCGGAGGGTAGAGCAGCTTAGGATAGCAAAGGGCCAGGCAGACGAGGCCTTAAAGAAATCTGATGAGGAGGTCTCCGCCCTCAGGAAGCGGCTCGCCGATGCCGAGGAGGCCCTTCGGCTGGAGAAGGAGGCCATGGAACAAAGGCTAAGAGATGCCGAGGCCAAAGGCAAGGGCAGTGCTGAGGAAGCTGCCGCCGAGGCTGCCGAGGCTGCCGCCATCAAAGCCGAAGAGGCCAGGAAGGAGGCGGCGCTCCAAGCTGAGAAAGATGCAGTGTCTGTGTCACGCCCCGGACCTCCCCGGACACGTCGACAACCCGCCGTACAATACGAATAGTCAACCGCAGTCCAACACATTCATATTATACAAGGCGTCATGAATATCATTCACACACAAGTCATCCATAAACAAACATAATAAGTAATTCATAACGCAGCGGAAAACATTGTTTAAAACAAAAGGGCCACACAGGGCTATTCATGAGCACGCAGGCTCTATAATAAAATATCCATGAGCATGTTTATTAATGTTTAAAATCCGAATGGAGGAAGCACGAACCAAGTCTTCGCCCCTAGATGATCTCTCGAGCAACGAGCACAGGAAGCAAGCTCTAGCCTCAACCTGAAAAATGGTGGTGGGACGCCCCCGAAGGGGTCAGCACTCTATACGGCTATAAAGTGCTGGTGTGGCAGGCATCTAATAGATATACAACAAGTATTTCAAACACAAGACCCTCAAATAGGGTGATAATACAATATAGTGGTAACCCCAAGTTACCTCGTTTGAAAATATACTTACTTTATATAAAAGTCAAGTAGTCGGCCCGTGGGCCCATGTTCATTTAGAAATCGCCATTTCCATTCCCCGTGACTATGAGCCACGACAATTCATAGAGTTCATTACATTACCATTGCATAGCAAGGGCTCGGCCCAACTACATTTCTATGCAATCCTTTATGTCAAGTTCGTTATATTACATTTGCGTCCTATCACATTTGCATAGCAAGGTCTCGGACCAACTACATTTCTATGCAAATCACAATTTACATTCTATCACATTTGCATAGCAAGGTCTCAGACCAACTACATTTCTATGCAAATCACAATTTACATTCTATCACATTTGCATAGCAAGGTCTCAGACCAACTACATTTCTATGCAAATCACAATTTACATGGCAAGGTCTCGGACCAACTACATTTCCATGCAAATCACGATTACATCCTATCACATTTGCATAGCAAGGTCTCGGACCAACTACATTTCTATGCAAATCACAATTTACATGGCAAGGTCTCGGACCAACTACATTTCCATGCAAATCACAAAGTCCGGCTCTAATTCTTCATTATAGTCCAATTCCTAAGCAACCCTATGCCTAGAATTGACATCTCAATAATCTACCTTGGGTCATTCTCAATGACCGCCCATAACATGCCCTTAGTTTCATACTAAGTCATTTTATACACTTGAAGTACATTCAAGTTCATTCCATACAATCCAATACTTAGGATCAATTCTATCAACAATTTCAAATAATCACTAACTAGTATTTTCAATACTATTAAGATTATTGTCATTATACAAATGTCTTCATTTTGTAATTCTCTACATATTTATAAGTATGTAGCATCAACTTAAATATTCCACTTCAATACATAATATCCATTTATGTATCCACATGTTTAATACATGAGTAAAATTCCTATTCCACAAAATAGTTCATTTATAACTCATTTAATCTCATATTATACATACATCCTCAAATCATTTCCAATTTCATTCTTTGGGAACCATATCAATATTTCATCAATATTTAATCATCATAATCCATGAAAAATTATGATTTAGGCATTTAGGTAATCTCATGCTTAACCTACAAGTTGTAAGCAATTAGATGTCGATCCTCACCTCAAATGAGCTTTAAACTATTCCTTCTTGATCCAATGACCAAAGCCTCGGCCAAGGAAGTTTGAGAACTGATTCCTTGCTTAAAAATGAGTGTTAAACAGCCTCCTCGAGGTGCTTGCTCAACTCCTAACCGAAGACACGAAAACAGTCCCTAGAACGGGTGTTTTCCGACAAATTCGTCCCCTAACCTTTCAAGGTTTTGTCTAGGTTAGTATCTAACATTTCCAACAATTAAAGTCACTATATAATAGCATCTTATACCATTCAACCAGTTTATAATAGCTCTTAAATCATTCATACGATTTAGACAATAGAGAGGAAGGTTTTGGATTCAAACTTACTTTGAATACAAAAACGTATTCTGCAAGGTTGCGTTTTGTTCGGACGATTTGGAGGCCTTAAACTGCTCCGTTTCCTTCAAACCGCATGTCTATGGATTCCTCTTCTTGAGAGCTTTCAGTGGACACCTCACACGCCCCTTTTGGATGAGTATTTCTCAAGATACGAACCAAACAGTGAGCTCCACGAACTGGAGATTAACCCTGCGGCCAGCTCCCTTATCTCTTTCTCTTTTGAGTGTGAGGCTCTCCCTTCTTTCTTATCCCTTTCAGTTCGAATGGGGGGTGAGGGGGAGGTGTTTAGGAGCTCCCAAAATGATATCTAAGCATGTGGTTCACAAAAAGAAAGGGTAGGGTGTTTGATTGCAATTAAACATGGTGTGGACCTCCTCTTTTATTTCTTTTTTGTAATGTTGTAGCTCTCAAGTCAAATGTCCGCCCCACATAGTTGTCTCACCCATTTTTCTTTGTCTTGCAGGTACCAAGGTCATGTGGGATGGTTCCCAAATGATCCCATTCAATTTGGGGTCCAAAATACCTACCAATACTTCCAAAATGAAAAGATGGACCCTATTGTTTTATCCTTGTCATGAGATGTCTTTTTGTACTCCTTATAATTTATGTAGGCCAAGTCAACTTCATAAATCATATTATTGATTCCCAACATGTGTAGGATCATCCCAATAACTTACATGTTGAATATTCTAGAAGGAAAATCATACTCCCATTATTTAGCTCAAAAATGTCGAAGATGGGACCATAGGCATTTGTATTCTTCTCTAATCATACTATCACTTATTTTGACATCGTCATTCATATATTGGACTACTAGCCGTGTGGGTCACCCCCGAGTGGGCCTACGATGCCATTCTTGAATACTTGCTATTTTTAGCAGGTTGGGCCCAAAATAATGTTTGGGCCGCCCGACCTTCCTCAAATTGTTTTGAAAGATTATGTAACATTATTTAGATAATGTTGGGCTCTTATGTTCATTAATAAGGCCCAAATAAGTATTTGCAAACCCGACACTAACATACGAGTTTGAACAATACAAAAATCAATCATGCGCTACGTAAAACATTAATTGTTTTACAATTGTTTGGAAATCGAAAATTCAATACATAGAAATTAATTTTTTTTTTTATATTGAGTTTTTCAAGGACGTTCGGGTGCGGTGTCACAAGTTCACCCCCCCTTAACAGGAATTTCGTCCCCGAAATTCGCAACTCTACTCAAATAGGGAAGCATACTACTCCCTCATCAAAGCCTCTATTTCCCATGTCCCTTCTTCGACACGATCGCTCTTCCAAAGGACTTTAACCATTTGGGACTTCTTTACTCCGCAGTTTCTTCACCTTTCTATCAATGACCTTAATCGGTTGCACAACGTAGTTCACATCCTCACGTTCCTCTACAGGCGGATATACATCCAATTGGGCTCTCAATGCCCTCAAACTAGTCAGCAATGCCCCAGACGAACTCTTCTGACTGAGGGTATTTGCTACAACGTTTTCCTTCCCTGGATGGTACTCAATAACTAGATGGTAGTCCTTTATCAACTCCATCCACCGTCTCTGTCTCATGTTTAACTCTTTATGAGTAAATACACACTTCAAGCTCTTATTATCAGTGTGTATGTGACACGTCTCCCCGTAGAGATAGTGTCCCCATATCTTCAATGCAAACACCACTGCTCCCAGCTCTAAATCATGAGTAGGGTAGTTTACCTCATGCCTCTTCAACTGTCGTGAAGCATAGGCAATTACCCCTCCCATCCGCATCAACACACATCCAACCCCTTGGATGCTCGCATCACTATAGACATCGTGCCCCATACCCTGTTTGGGTAGTGCAAGTACTGGTGCCTCGGTTAACCTCTTCTTCATTTCTAAGAACCCCTTCTCACATTTGTCATCCCACACGAACTTAGCTCCTTTACGAGTGAGCTTCGTCAATGATGATGCCAGAACAGAGGACTTCTCCACAAACTTTCTGTAGTAGCCTGCCAATCCAAGGAAACTACGAATTTCCTTGACGTTCTTTGGCCTCTCCCATTCGGTAATGGCTTCTATCTTCTTGTTATCAACTGCAATTCCCGATCCTGAAACCACGTGCCCGAGGAAGCCAATCTCCTTTAGCCAAATTCACACTTAGAAAATTTGGCATAGAGTTGGTTCTTTCGTAGTGTCTCAAGAACGAGTATCAAGTGCTCTTCATGTTCTTCCTCACTCTTTGAGTAAATCAAGATGTCATCTATGAACACAATCACGAATCGGTCTTGGTACTTATGAAATACTCGGTTCATCAAGTCCATGAATGCCGCCGGGGCGTTTGTTAACCTTAACGACATAACAAGGAATTCAATGGAGATTGGTTTGGTACGAGGCTCGACCTCGATCACAAATTCAATCTCTCTATCAGGTGGAAGCCCCGGTAGGTCTTTAGGGAAGACATCCGGATACTTACAAACCACCCTCACATCATCAATACTCGTCTCTTCTTTGGTTTTGTCCACTACATATGCTAGATATGCATGACACCCCTTCCTCATCATGTTCTTAGCCCTCACAGCGGATATGACGCAACTATTGGATTTTGCCCTATCCCCCTCGAAGCGTAAGGTTACCCCTTCATTGACTTCGAGTTCAAGTACTTTCGTGTAACAATCGACCCTAGCATGATGCTTCTCAAACCAATCCATACCCAGGATTGCATCGAACTCAATCATACTCAGCGGCACGAAATCACACGACAAGTTTTGGCCCTCCACTTCCACCTCACACGATGGATAGTGGCAAGTTCTTTCCACGTCATCCCCTAGTGGTGTTGACACCACTAAGGTTTGCATCAATGGTGCGGATTGCACTCCCAACCTCTTGGCGAACGCTTCATTCACAAATGAACGTTGCGCCCCGGTATCGATAAGGATTCGCGCATCCTTCCCATTAATCTTTAGTGTTCCTGCGACGGAGTCGGGATTAGCCCGAGCATCAGCCTCGGTCATTGCGTAGACTCTAGCTTGCGTCCTTCCTTGATTCACGGACGGCGCGTTACTCGCGCTTGCTCCCCCTTGCCCCCTGGTTACTTGGGAACCCCCGGCTTGGTTTCTACTTCCCGTAGCCCCGCTACTTGGTCCCGATGACCTTGCCCCACCCAATTGTGGGCAATTCATCTTCAAATGCCCGGCATCCCCACATTGGAAGCATCTAGGAGGGTCACGACACTTACCAAAGTGGCTCCTTTTGCAATTATTGCACCGAGCTACCCCCGAGGTCCGTGATCCTTGTCCATTCGGGCCTTGGTTCCCCCTAGGTGGGGGCGGTGGTGTTCGGAAAGATCCTCCTCCATGGTTTCCCTTTTTATTGGAACCTTGAGGGCCATGACTCTCCCCCTTTCTCTTTTTCGCCTCTTCGGCATCTCTCCTCTTCCTCTCCTCCCATTGTTTCTCCCCTTTCAACCCTTGCTCGACCACTTGGCTAAAGGTCATGTTAGGCAACTGTGTTTCCCTCTCACGCACCTCTAAGTCCAAGGCATCCCAGAAGTGATTTACCATCCGGTTCTCGTCACAGACATACTCCGGTATGAACTCCGCGAGCTCCCTGAATTTGTGTTCAAGTTGCCTCACCGTCATTTTGCCCCCTTGGGTCAGGAGGGTATACTCTCTTCTCTTGGCGTTCACCTCAAAATCAGAATAATATTGGGCAAAGAATTCCTGTCGGAAATTCTCCCAAGTCACCGTGTTGCCATACTTTCCCTTGGCTCCGTCCCACCATGTGGATGCCATCCCTTCAAGCAACCTCACCGCCACCCTTAGCTTAAACTCGGGGGTGAGTTGCATATCAAGGGCTGCTTCGTTCAACCTCTTGATCCATTCCGCGGCGACCGAGATGTCACCCGCTCCGTTGAAGGGTTTGCACCCCAAGTCTCGTGCCTCTTTGAGGTATTTGGAGATCCTTACGATCGGGCCTCCATCACCTCGGCCCTCATGTGGTTCGATATGGGCCCTAGAGTCACCATGACTCCTCTCCCTTGAAGCCCCGCCCGAAGGTTGCCCGGCTCGGCGCCTTCGACGTTCCCTCCTCTCTTCACGCTCACGGTGATATTGTTGGAGTAGTGCCTCAATCCGTGCTAAGGAGCCGTTTTCCTCCTCATCACTTACATCATCATCATCATCATCCCCTTCATAAGGGGTTTCAACCGGTTCTGTTTCCGGTCGATAGGTCGAGTCCTCATAGGACCAGTAGCTCTCGTTCTCGGTACTCACATGACCGTCGCTCACGGTCTGTGATCGGCCTCCTCGGCCAGCCCCTCTAGATGCCCTAGAGGTCCTTCGACTGCCCTGTCCAGTCTCCACTGGTACACGGCCAGTCAGGTTTCTCCTAGTAATCCTGCCACCACGGTCCATTTCTGAAAGAAATTTGGAAAGAGTCGTTAGACTCGTATCAATGTCAATTGACGGATAGGTACTTAAGACACATTTTGGCTCGAGTCACCGCCATACCAATTGCTAAGGGTACCATCTTAACAATTAGAGACCTTGCAACCCAAGTACCAAAAGCTCTCCAAGTACAAAACTTCTATGCTCATGGTTTTCAAAATCTTTTCAAGAGAGAATTTTGAGACTTCATTATGAAGTTTATGGACTAAGGCTCTGATACCAACTTAATTGTCACGCCCCGGACCTCCCCGGACACGTCGACAACCCGCCGTACAATACGAATAGTCAACCGCAGTCCAACACATTCATATTATACAAGGCGTCATGAATATCATTCACACACAAGTCATCCATAAACAAACATAATAAGTAATTCATAACGCAGCGGAAAACATTGTTTAAAACAAAAGGGCCACACAGGGCTATTCATGAGCACGCAGGCTCTATAATAAAATATCCATGAGCATGTTTATTAATGTTTAAAATCCGAATGGAGGAAGCACGAACCAAGTCTTCGCCCCTAGATGATCTCTCGAGCAACGAGCACAGGAAGCAAGCTCTAGCCTCAACCTGAAAAATGGTGGTGGGACGCCCCCGAAGGGGTCAGCACTCTATACGGCTATAAAGTGCTGGTGTGGCAGGCATCTAATAGATATACAACAAGTATTTCAAACACAAGACCCTCAAATAGGGTGATAATACAATATAGTGGTAACCCCAAGTTACCTCGTTTGAAAATATACTTACTTTATATAAAAGTCAAGTAGTCGGCCCGTGGGCCCATGTTCATTTAGAAATCGCCATTTCCATTCCCCGTGACTATGAGCCACGACAATTCATAGAGTTCATTACATTACCATTGCATAGCAAGGGCTCGGCCCAACTACATTTCTATGCAATCCTTTATGTCAAGTTCGTTATATTACATTTGCGTCCTATCACATTTGCATAGCAAGGTCTCGGACCAACTACATTTCTATGCAAATCACAATTTACATTCTATCACATTTGCATAGCAAGGTCTCAGACCAACTACATTTCTATGCAAATCACAATTTACATTCTATCACATTTGCATAGCAAGGTCTCAGACCAACTACATTTCTATGCAAATCACAATTTACATGGCAAGGTCTCGGACCAACTACATTTCCATGCAAATCACGATTACATCCTATCACATTTGCATAGCAAGGTCTCGGACCAACTACATTTCTATGCAAATCACAATTTACATGGCAAGGTCTCGGACCAACTACATTTCCATGCAAATCACAAAGTCCGGCTCTAATTCTTCATTATAGTCCAATTCCTAAGCAACCCTATGCCTAGAATTGACATCTCAATAATCTACCTTGGGTCATTCTCAATGACCGCCCATAACATGCCCTTAGTTTCATACTAAGTCATTTTATACACTTGAAGTACATTCAAGTTCATTCCATACAATCCAATACTTAGGATCAATTCTATCAACAATTTCAAATAATCACTAACTAGTATTTTCAATACTATTAAGATTATTGTCATTATACAAATGTCTTCATTTTGTAATTCTCTACATATTTATAAGTATGTAGCATCAACTTAAATATTCCACTTCAATACATAATATCCATTTATGTATCCACATGTTTAATACATGAGTAAAATTCCTATTCCACAAAATAGTTCATTTATAACTCATTTAATCTCATATTATACATACATCCTCAAATCATTTCCAATTTCATTCTTTGGGAACCATATCAATATTTCATCAATATTTAATCATCATAATCCATGAAAAATTATGATTTAGGCATTTAGGTAATCTCATGCTTAACCTACAAGTTGTAAGCAATTAGATGTCGATCCTCACCTCAAATGAGCTTTAAACTATTCCTTCTTGATCCAATGACCAAAGCCTCGGCCAAGGAAGTTTGAGAACTGATTCCTTGCTTAAAAATGAGTGTTAAACAGCCTCCTCGAGGTGCTTGCTCAACTCCTAACCGAAGACACGAAAACAGTCCCTAGAACGGGTGTTTTCCGACAAATTCGTCCCCTAACCTTTCAAGGTTTTGTCTAGGTTAGTATCTAACATTTCCAACAATTAAAGTCACTATATAATAGCATCTTATACCATTCAACCAGTTTATAATAGCTCTTAAATCATTCATACGATTTAGACAATAGAGAGGAAGGTTTTGGATTCAAACTTACTTTGAATACAAAAACGTATTCTGCAAGGTTGCGTTTTGTTCGGACGATTTGGAGGCCTTAAACTGCTCCGTTTCCTTCAAACCGCATGTCTATGGATTCCTCTTCTTGAGAGCTTTCAGTGGACACCTCACACGCCCCTTTTGGATGAGTATTTCTCAAGATACGAACCAAACAGTGAGCTCCACGAACTGGAGATTAACCCTGCGGCCAGCTCCCTTATCTCTTTCTCTTTTGAGTGTGAGGCTCTCCCTTCTTTCTTATCCCTTTCAGTTCGAATGGGGGGTGAGGGGGAGGTGTTTAGGAGCTCCCAAAATGATATCTAAGCATGTGGTTCACAAAAAGAAAGGGTAGGGTGTTTGATTGCAATTAAACATGGTGTGGACCTCCTCTTTTATTTCTTTTTTGTAATGTTGTAGCTCTCAAGTCAAATGTCCGCCCCACATAGTTGTCTCACCCATTTTTCTTTGTCTTGCAGGTACCAAGGTCATGTGGGATGGTTCCCAAATGATCCCATTCAATTTGGGGTCCAAAATACCTACCAATACTTCCAAAATGAAAAGATGGACCCTATTGTTTTATCCTTGTCATGAGATGTCTTTTTGTACTCCTTATAATTTATGTAGGCCAAGTCAACTTCATAAATCATATTATTGATTCCCAACATGTGTAGGATCATCCCAATAACTTACATGTTGAATATTCTAGAAGGAAAATCATACTCCCATTATTTAGCTCAAAAATGTCGAAGATGGGACCATAGGCATTTGTATTCTTCTCTAATCATACTATCACTTATTTTGACATCGTCATTCATATATTGGACTACTAGCCGTGTGGGTCACCCCCGAGTGGGCCTACGATGCCATTCTTGAATACTTGCTATTTTTAGCAGGTTGGGCCCAAAATAATGTTTGGGCCGCCCGACCTTCCTCAAATTGTTTTGAAAGATTATGTAACATTATTTAGATAATGTTGGGCTCTTATGTTCATTAATAAGGCCCAAATAAGTATTTGCAAACCCGACACTAACATACGAGTTTGAACAATACAAAAATCAATCATGCGCTACGTAAAACATTAATTGTTTTACAATTGTTTGGAAATCGAAAATTCAATACATAGAAATTAATTTTTTTTTTTATATTGAGTTTTTCAAGGACGTTCGGGTGCGGTGTCACAGTCTGCCTTCGTCGCCGAGGGATGGCAAGCCGAGGAGCGGAAGCCTTGGGTGGATTCCGTCGTGGAGGCCTCAGTTGATGCGTGGGTTAGGGGACCCGGGGCTATGTGGCTGGCCCGGAAGGGTAAGGAGTATTACGACGGTGGCGAGTTCTTCACACAATGGCTCGTCTATCGGAGGCTGGCCAGGCACCTCGGGGTAGATCCAAAGGACTTTAATCCTGCAGCTTATGGATTGCCCCCCCTTCAGCCGGATACCCGTGTTCCCCTCCCTCCGGGTGTCGAGAGGCCTGATCTTGAGGATTCGGAGTTGATGAAGGAGGCAGATGATGAGGAGGAGGAAGCTGGAGAAGACGCAACCTCAAAAACTGCAGCTGATACTTAGGAAATTTTTCCTTGCATATGTTTGTAATGGATTGTAGTCCTCGGCCTCGGCCCCATTGTAAATCAAACTTCTTATTTCCGCCCTTTTGAATACTTGAATGATGATGCGCCCTCGGGCTTCTCAATATATATTCCTTTGTCGTTGATCAATGTATGTTTTTGCTTCTTTCTTGTTTGTGTATGAATGTATGTTTTCCCTTCTTTTGTCTGGCTTCCCGAAGGCCACCAGTTTGTGGACTTAGAAAATTTTTCTAAGTGTAACTCCTCGCTAGCCCCCGGTTGTAGTGTAGTATCGCCGGAGGGTCGTCGTTGTGGACTTAGAAACTTCTCTAAGCAAAGCTTCTGTCAAAAACCCTTCGGATGTAGCGCAAAACCTCAGAACATAATCTAAGTAAAATTCCATTGGAAGCCTTCGGTAAAGAATCCTTGTAATTGCTTCCGGTGTAAAGTGATAAGACTGAGGGCTAGAATGAATCAGACTCAGGAAATTCCCCCGGGTGAAATTGTATCTTATGCCCCCGGAAATGCTGAGCCTTCGATTAGCAGTGCACCGTGAGGTCATTGCCAAGTAGATTAGGGGGGCCACCGGTTGTAAGAAGGTTGGTGAAGAGGGCATCCCGGTCTTCTCCTGAAGGGTCCCCAATTGTGGACTTAGTCAAATTTCCACAATATTCCACTAGTTGTTGTTGTGAACCCTCCGGTATGAGACCCTTCTAAGCCCCCAGTGTGTGAGTCCACCGAGGGGGTCCAAGTTTATGGACTAGTGTCGTTTTGAGATCTTGTCAACAATAGACCTTGTGAGTAGTCCCCGGTTCGATGAGTGTTTCCCGAAGAATGCCAATACGTGGACTTAGAAATTTTTCCATTGTTGAATGAGCCTGGTGACATTTTGCCTTCGGCGTGAGGCCTCCGGTTTGTGTAGATATAGGTTTTGCTTGCCTTAGGACTTTGTGTAGCTTTCGGCATGGAACATAGTTGGCTTTGATTCAGCTGATTTTCGGACTTAGCCAAATTTAGGTGAAGTTTTGCTGGTGAGCCTTCATCTTGGGTCCCCGGGGGGAATCCTTGCACTTCAAGGCCTAATGTAGCAAATCCTTCGGCTATGTAGCCAGATGATTTGTTGTTGAGATATTTTCTTGCGCCTTTGTAGGAGCCTTCGGGAATGTATATCCGAAGTGTTGAGCCTCCGGGGAGAATAGTATCCGGGGAGTTCCTTCCCTCCTACACATCTTTTTTTTTTTTTAGATGGTGTAGGAGAGGCATCTAGAAACTTGGTTTCTAGGAAAGGCTTGGCCTATATGGGAGGCAACGGAACAAACCGTTGGCTCCCCCTTCGGGAATGACCTTCCGATATCCCGAAGGGTTTGAGGGTCGTTTCCTCGGCCCGAGACATCGTTTGTTGCCTGCTTCCCCTTGGGAGATAGCACGGAAAGCGCCTCGGTTTTGAAAGTCGTCCCCTCAGCCCGAGACATGGTCTGTTGCCTGCTTCCCCTTGGGGGATAGCGCGGGGAGCGTTTCGTTTGTGGAAGTCGAATCCTGGGCCCGGGACATGGTCCGTCGCCTGCCTCCCCTTGGGGGATGGCGCGGAAAGCGTTCCTGGGAAGGGTTTTATTTGTGTGTGGAACACAAATAGCCGGGGGCACTTGGTACCAGCCGGAGCCGAGGGGTGTTGCACCCCCCGGTTTTTTTTTTTTTTTTTTTTTTAAAGGGTTTGTATAAGTATGCATAATGTATGCATGATTGCGTCCTCGTGGGGTACGGCTTAGTGAGAAAACACTAGGTGTTTTCAAAGAGTGATGGGGGTGACCCATACACTTGGTACTTGGTACGTAAATTGTTGTTCCCCCTCATGAGAGGAAGAGGCCTTGGGCCTATTTTGGTGAAGGGATGAGGGCCCGGCCATTCATTTGTAATAGAGGAGGGGGCCTTGGGCCGCTTGTACAATATGTAGGTGATGAAGGCTTGGCCTTTTGATTATTCTTCAAAAACAGATGGGGCCTTGGGCCATTGATATTTACACTTGCTGGGGATGAGGGCTTGGCCGCTCATGTTTTATTGATAGAATTTGACAAGGTGGTGCACATTCCAATGTCTAGGGACTTCCGTCCCATTGGGGCGTTTTAGCTTGTACGTTCCTGGTTTGATGATGGCTGAGATGATGTAAGGGCCTTCAAACTTAGGCGCCATCTTGCCGCCTTCGGTGGGTAGGCTGGCCTCCCTTCGTCGGAGGACGTAGTCACCCACCTGAAATTCCCGGGAGCGGACCTTGGCGTCGATGTAGCCTTTGACTTGTCTCCTATAGTTTTCAGCCCTGAGAAAGGCTTGCTCTCGGCGTTCTGAGATGAGATGAAGGTCGAGGGCCATGTTGGTGTCGTTGACTTCGGGTTCATATTGTTCCACCCTTCGGGTCGGAAGGGTCACCTCTGTTGGAGCCTTAGCCTCAAAGCCATAGCATAGGGAGAAGGGTGTTTCGCCGGTTGCCCGCCGAGGGGTGGTGCGATAGGCCCATAAGATGTTGTGAAGCTCTTCTACCCAGCCTCCCCCTTCGGCTTCCAGCTTTTTCTTCAACCCTTCGAGGAGGGTGCGGTTGGCATTCTCTACTTGTCCATTGCCTTGGGGGTAGGCAGCGGACGAGAAAGTGTGTTTGATGCCCCACGCCTTCAAGAGGGCGCAGAAGGGGGCTGCCTCAAATTGAGTGCCGTTGTCTGAGATGATCTGTTGGGGGACGCCAAACCTTGTGAGGATATTTTTGAGAACAAAGTGGCGGCACCGGGCTTCAGTGATGCTGGCGAGGGGTTCCGCCTCCACCCATTTGGTGAAGTAATCAATGGCCACGATGATGTGTCTGTTATTGGAGGTACCCCTCGGCAGAGGGCCTACTAGGTCAATCCCCCACCTGGAGAAGGGTATAGCGGTGCTGATGGGGGCGTAGTTGACCGCAGGTCTGCCGGGGGCCTTCTGGAAGTGTTGGCAAGCGGTGCACCTTCGGGCTAGATCAGCACAATCTCTAGCCATCGTGGGCCAAAAGTAGCCTTGAACACAGAGCCTTCGGGACATGGAGAAGGGTCCCTGGTGAGCTGAGCAAGTGTCACTGTGCACTTCCTCCATGGCGACTTCGGCCTCATCTTGATGAAGGCACCGGAGAAGGGTGCCGTTGTAAGATCTCTTGTAAAGCCTTCCGTTTTCGAGGGTGTAGCTGGGAGCCCTCAGTTTTGCTAACTTGGCGTGGGCTTCGTCTTGGGGCAGTTGCCCTGTGGTGATGAAGGTGATGATGTCGGAGATCCAATCCTCCGGCCTTAGGTGGATGTTCATGACGGGGCTCGCGTGGATGCTTGAGAGGCTGAGTTCCTCAATTCTTGCAATTTTGGAGAGGTGCTCGGGGGATTCATCCGAAAGCTTGGATAGAATGTCGGCCTCGGAGTTTTGAGCCCTCGGTATTTGGGTGAGAGAATGTGTCTCAAACACCTTGAGCAACTCCTCAGCCGCTTCTTTGTATTGTTTCATCCTTCCTTCCTTGGCTTCGTACTCCCCGGAGATTTGACCCACGACAAGTTTAGAGTCGCACTTGACGCGGATCATTTTAGCCTTCAGGTTTGCTGCTAGCCGAAGGCCACAGAGGAGGGCCTCATACTCGGCTTCGTTGTTGGAGACTTTGAAGGAGAAGCGAATGGCATAATATGCGCGGAAGCCTTCGGGTGTAATGAGGACTACCCCTCCTCCGCATGCCTTGGTGGCTGAGGAGCCATCGGTATAGAGTGTCCACCACTCATCGAGGGGTGCCGAAGGCTCCCCGTCTGTCGCTGATCTTGCGGTGCACTCCGTTACGAAGTCTGCCAGGGCTTGGCCCTTGATGGTAGGCCTCGGACGGATGTCTATGTTGTATTGGCTGAGGAAGATGGCCCATTTCACCATCCGAGAGGAGCTAGTGGGACTCCTCATGAGGGCGCCGAGGGGTTGATGAGTGAGCACTTGGACCGGATGAGCTTGAAAGTAGTGGCCGAGTTTTTTGACGGTCCAAACGATGGCTAGCACCGTCTTCTCGACGGGAGAATACCTGAGTTCGGCCTCCCGGAGGGTTTTGCTGACGTAGAAGATGGCATGTTGGATGCCGTCTTCCTCTCGGATTAGTACTGAGCTGATAGCCGCAGGGCTAACACCGAGATATAAGTATAAAGTCTCCCCCACCTTTGGTTTGGAGAGCACTGGGGGAGAGGAGAGGTACTTCTTGAGTTCGTCGAAGGCCTTTTGACATTCAGATGTCCATTGAAAACCCGCCGTCTTCCTCATGATTTGGAAGAAGGGGAGGGCCCTCTCGGCTGATTTGGAGAGGAAACGGTTGAGGGCTGCCAGGCGACCCGTCAGCCGTTGAACTTCCTTGACGTTGCGCGGGGGCTCCATGTTGATGATGGCTTGAATTTTCTCGGGGTTGGCCTCAATCCCCCTTCGGCTGACCATGTAGCCTAGGAACTTCCCTCCTTGCACGCCGAAAGTGCATTTCTTTGGATTCAGCCGGAGGTTGAACTTTTGCATGATGGCAAAGATTTCCCGGAGGTCGTCGGCGTGAGTGCTTGCCTTCTTGCTTTTGACGATCATGTCGTCAACGTAAGCCTCCATGGTGCGTCCCAGGACAGCTTGAAAGACTCTGGCCACCATTCGGGTGTAGGTGGCGCCTGAATTCTTGAGGCCGAAGGCCATCACAAGGTAGCAGAAGATGCCTTCGGGTGTCATGAAGGCAGTTTTTTCAGCGTCCTCCTCATGCATGTAGATTTGATGATATCCGCGGAATGCGTCGAGGAATGACATGATTTCACATCCCGCGGTCTCATCTACCAGTTGATCAATGTTTGGCAGCGGGAAGGGGTCCATGGGGCATGCCTTATTCAGATCCGTGTAGTCCACGCACATACGGAAGGTAGGAGGCTTCTGTGCGAGGACTACGTTTGCCAACCAAGAAGGGTATTTCATCTCCTTAATGTGTTTGATGGAGAGGAGCGTAGATACCTCCTTCTTCACGAATTCCCTTCTCTCGGCCGAGAGGGGTCTTCTTCGCTGTTGCACTGGTTTGGCCGAAGGGTCCACCGCTAGGCGGTGGGTGATAACCCTTCGGTCAATTCCTGGCATATCCTCCGGCCCCCATGCAAAAACAATGGAGTAGGCGCGGAGGGATTCGGCGATGCCAGCCTTCAGGTCTCCCGGGAGCTTGGCTCCAATCTTCAGGACTCTCTCCGGCTTGGCCGGATCGAGTATCAGGTCCTCGGTCTCTTCGGCAGGTTCAGCCCTCGGCCTGCCTTCTTCTTCCTCCAGGGCTTTGGTGGTGATGGTGTCAACACGAAATTCAGCTCTACTAACCTTCTTGGTGAGTTGAAGGTAGCATGCTCTGGAGAGCTTTTGGTTCCCCCTCGAGTAACCGATGCCGGTAGGCGTGGGGAACTTGAGGCAGAGGTGCCTCATGGAGATGACGGCCTCCAAGTCCTCGAGGGCAGGCCGGCCGAGGATGATGTTGTGTGCGCAGTCGAGGTTGACGACGACGAATTCCACATCGAGCTTGGCTCTATGGGATCCATCGCCGAATTCGACCATGAGGGTGATGACGCCTTCGGCGTCTATGCTATCCCCCGTGAATCCGGAGAGGGGGGTGTTGATGTGTCGGAGGGACCCTCTGTCGAGTCCCAACTCTTGAAAAGTGCTGAGATACATGACGTTGACAGAACTCCCCGTGTCGACGTAAGTCCGGAGGATGATGGCGTCATTGATCTCAGTGCGAATGACGAGGGCATCCCTATGCGGCAGAGAACCCGAGGGGAGGTCCGCATCTGTGAAGAAGATGGGATCCGCCCTCGGCCTTTTAGTTGGGGGTATGTGATTGACTTCCCCAATGTAAAGGGACTGTGCCCACTTCTTCCTTTGGCTTGTTGAATCGCCTCCGGTGTTGCCGCCGTTGATCATATGAATATGGCGCTTGTATTGTTGATGGGAGCCCTCTCCCTCATCATCGAGGCCCCCAATTTCTCGCTTCTTCCCCTGTGGGTTTCCCAAGGGGATGGTGTTGGGGTTCACCCACTTGTTGGCCTTCGGCGGAGGCCCTTGATGGTGAAGGGGGCCCTGTGGAGGAGGGCCCCTGATAAATTGAGACAAGTGGCCCGCCTGTATCAGCCTCTCGATGGCGTTCTTCAGCTGATGGCAGTCGTCGGTTTTGTGTCCATGGTGGCGGTGGAAGCGGCAGTAGGGCTCATCAGGACCGATGGCATAAATCTCGAGGGGTGTACGGGAGTCTCGCTCAACGAGCCCCCGCTCTTCTGCATGATCAAGAATGACGCTGACGGGATGCGTCAAGGGAGTGCGCGGGTGCTCAAGGAGGACGGGTTGCGCCCACGCCTTCGGATTGTTCTTGTAACCGCCCCCGGTTCTGGCTTGGCCACCTCGGGGGCGATCATTATATTGGGCCTCGCGGTTGGCCGGAGGGGGAGGCCCTCCGGGCCGATTCCTGCCTTCATTCTTCTGAGAGGGGTCCGCGTTGCGGCGGTCCTTCTCGATCTCCTCCGCCTCAGCATATCGGTCCCCCCGCTGAAGGGCCTTTGTATAATCGCGGGGGGGATCAGTGATAAGGCTCCGGGAGAAGTTACCATTGCGGAGGACTGTGTGGAAGAGGGCCATCAGGGTCCTGTCATCGGCGCCCTCGACCTCGAGGGAGGCCTGCCTCCAGCGTTCTAGGAAACTCCGAAGGGTTTCCTCCTTCTGTTGTCTTACATTCAGAAGGTGGGAGAAGTGCTTCCTCGAGCGGTGCCTCCCGGCAAATTGCGTAAGGAAGCGGTGGGCAAGTTCTTGCCAAGAATCAATGCTGCCTTCGGGCAACCGGTTGAACCACTCATACGCGGGTCCCTCCAAGGTGGAAAGGAACCAACGGCATAAGTATTCGTCCGAGGCCCCCATCATCATCATGCTATTTTGATAGCGGCTGTAGTGTTCTTGGGGGTCTGTCTTCCCCTCATACGGCTTGATGGGCTGCCCCCGATATTTATGGGGGATTTTGGCCGCCAGCACCCTTGGGGTGAAAGGCGTCCTAGCGCGGAGCTGAATGAGAGGCTCGCCGGAGCCTTCGGCTAGTTTACGCTTCATCTCCTCCACTTGCGCCCGGAGGTCGGCGTACTCTGGATCTGGCCTCGCTGTGGAAGCTGTCGGGGTGCCTGACGATTCTCCTCGAGTTGACGGAGGAGGGCTTCAATCATTTCGTCTTTGGGATCCTTCGGGGCAACCCCTTGGGAGTTGGCCCGGAAGGATTGCGCCTGTGTGATCTGGTGCCTGGCATCATCGGCATGGAGGAGAGCTTTGCCTCTGCTTCGGGGGGGAGGCACGCCCTCGGCACCCAAAGCGGAGGCTCCACTTTCCTGGGGCCTGCTGAGCGCTTGTTTCCCGAGGCGGTCTTGGACCCCTCGGTGCCCGGGAGCTCCCCCTAGCCTCTCAAGTGCAGAGGTTCGGGGTTTCTCCTTCATCATGGGGTGTTTGTCCTTGGATTGGGCCTCTTGGGAGGCGGTATCCTGTGCTATGACCCCCTCGGCATTGCCAACCCCCGGGGGAGGGTTGTTGAACAAAGGAGGGAGTGGCGGTAGGTTGATAACATTCCCTCCAGCATAGGGCTGAAGGGGTGCCTGGGAGACGAGGGCTCCGGAGTTGAGAGCCATGTTCTGAACAAAGGCCGCAAAGGCTGCCTGAAGATCGATGGCCGGGGCCGGAGGGGGAACTTGGTTCTCACTCCGATCCCTCCTTCGATTATCAAGGCCAATGCGGGCATCAGGGGCGTTCTTCTGTAGCTGCTGACGGAGGTCAGCGGTAGCCTGCTCCAATTCGAGGATGATACCACCCTCGGGTACCAAGAGTCTGTTGGAGGCCTCGGCCCCGTTGGTTTCCCCGGGGGCTACGTGGTTCTCCTCTAGGGTTCTGGATTGGGCACGAGTGGTTCTTCCCATTTTTTGGTAAGTGTTTTGTATCTGGTAGAGGGGGAGGGTTTTTTACTTGATAGTTCAGACCTCTCAATGAGAGCACCAAATGATGGATAGTCTACCCGGGGGGTATATTATCCGAAGGGTTATCGCGGGAATAACTAGAGAGAAGTTGGAGCAAAATAGGAGGAGAGAGAGTTGATTTATTAAATGAACTCTGCGTGTGGGAGTTGGGATCGTTTACAAGGAGAAATGGGCTGCTATTTATAGCAGCAATAAATGCGATGAGAGTACACGTGTCAGTGATCCAACGGCCGAAGGGTCACATCAGCCGGGTGGCACCGGCAGTGGTACGTTCACCGCATTGAATGCGGTTGGCGGATGTGATGTGGCATTAAATGCGGTGGTTGGCTGTCTCCGAAAGGAATCTTCGATGATTGAGCATGTTCGGCCGAAGGCCCCTTGTGTAGCCGAGGGCTCCATGCGACCAAGGACCCCTACATAACCGAAGGCTCTGTGTGATCGAAGGCTTGGTGCAGCCGAAGGCTTCTCTGATGCCGAGGGCTTGATAATGCCGAAGGCTCATGTTTTTCGCCGTTTTCTCCCAGAAGCTTCTTACGCCAAAGAAGGCTATCCTGTGAGTTTTGGAGCCTTCGGCCAAGGTAGCCGAAGGCACCCCAGTGTGTATTCTGGGCTATTTTGAGGCTTGGGCTGCCGTATTTGGGCCTGAGTTGTTCTCTGGGCCTAATGGACTTGTGTAGGAGAAGTAGGAGTCTATGGGCCGGGGGCTCCTGGGCCATATACTCCATCACTAACTAAAAGTGATGGAAAGTCCACACAAGATCAATATAAAAACATACACTTATGCACTATAAACTAGTGCATATCAAACACCCCCACACTTGCACTTTTACTCGTCTCGAGTAAACTAAGTTCTGTCCAAGAAGTCCTTAAATGACAAGAGTAGCAACACCAACATCCATAAGTGTTTAAAACAAATAATCATAAAGTATCCCCAAAACCAAAAGAGTGAAAATGGGTCTTCAATTTCAGTTTCCTCATCCGATGAACTCTGTATAGTAATCACCCTCAGGATCCTGCAAAATCAAAAGAAATACTTTCTCTCATTCTCTCATTTTGCCTAGGTGCCCTTTCAGGTTTTCAACCCAGCTTCCCACATTTTTCTTTAATGAAACTCACAAACTCACTCTTATTTTTCTTTTTCTTTTTTTTTGCTTTATTTTTGCTTAAGTTGCCCTTTGTGGATTTTCAACTTAACAAGCTCTTTTTTTTTATTTTTTTTTTAAGAAAATACAAACGAAAAGATTAGGATTGTGAGCATACCCGAATAATCTCAACACCCCCACACTTAGTACTAGGCACTGTCCCTAGTGCCCGCCTGCATCTCCGCCATCAAAAAATCCTCCATAGCCCTGGTAGCTCCCAAAGTGTGCATCCTCATCCATATGATCACCATCGTATCCGTCGTCCCTGCCTCTACCACCAGAGGTCGAACCGCCAAAATAACCCCATTCAGTGGGGTTATACCATGAGGGTGCGGGAGGGGGGTTGCTCATAGTCGCAAAAGACCCTTGGTGTGCCACATAAGAGTATATCGGACCAAAGGTTCTCCGTTGGTCCTCTTCATGCCTACGCCAATCTTCCTGCCTTCGTTCTTCAATCCTTTCGAAACTCTGCCGCTGCTCATTTCTATATAACCCGAACTCATTCCGAAGTTGAGTGTAGTTAAGGTTGAGAGCATTCATGCTATTTAGCATTTCTTGCTCAAATGGTGAATATTGGTGAGCATGGGGTTGTGGTTGTGGTTGTTCAGGAATGAGGGGTGGTGGCTCCATTGCTTGCTCGTTGGCGGCGTTGTTGTCTTCATTGTTCTCCTATTCATTGTCTGGGGGTGCATAATGAGCTGGGATCCCCCCGGGTAGACAATAATGGTGTCCATCACCAATTTGGTGATCAAGAATGCTAAGTGGGAGATTATCGGAAGGGAATGGGTGGTATAGTTCTTGGCCGGGTTTGATGTGCCAATGATAAATCTCCAGACCATCATGTTCTATGTGTGATAGGGTCACATCCCCAGCATTCTTTAGAAACTTAAGGCCAAGAAGGGTTCTTTTGTTTCGTGCACCATTGCATTGAAAACCATATAACGTTGCGATGTGGGTAATTAGACCCCCTACCAGAATTGGTCCTCCACCATTTTTAACATTGATAATGTGATCCCAAAGCACTGTGGTGACATCGTACGGGCTAGCGCCCGGAAGAACAGCTTGTGCTAAGAGGCACACATCACACACCCTAGTTTGATGGTTGTTTGGTCTCCCGAAAAAACAATTTGCCAAGAATTTGAAGAAAATTCGGAAGACCGGGTGTTGGATGTGGTTGACATTGAGGTGGGAAGTACGAACATTGACAACTCCGGTCATTCTTCTCCATAGTTCATGTGCTACCGGTGTACTATACGCGACAGTTTCATCAAGCAAGGGTAGGCCGAAGTGTTCAGCAAATTCTCTTTTAGTGAGCGAACGGTTCTCGTTGAGCATTCGAAAGTTGATCGTGTTATTGGTGTGATCATTTTCATCTTTCACATGCTCAACGAAACTGTAGAACTCGTACACTAAACGAGAATATGACCAATAATGCATATCAAAAATTTTCAGCATGCCACACCTTGTGAATATGTCCCTCATAATATCATCAATCCAAAAGAAAGTCAAGGTCAATTGGCACATAAATCGGGAGTGTTTTACCTCTCTTTCGGATTGTTCGAGAAAGCGGATGCGTTGTGCCTCGGTCGCTAAGTCCACTTCCTCGAAGCCGTCGACCGGTGGGATAGCCCTTGGGTTTCTTGAGGAAGAAGGTTTTCCCCTTTTTGGTGCCATGGAGCTTGATTTTTGGTGTTTTTGGTGAGGGATTTTCGGATTTTTTGGGGTGGGTAGGATTTGGTGGGCTTGATGGGTATGGTTTTGTGGAGGATGATTAGGAGAAGAAGTATTTGATGTTTGGTGGTGATTTTTGGCTTGTATTTGGACCTTTGAAGTCCAAAAATGGAGGGGTTCGAATTTGGGGGTAGGGGTTTTTGGGTTTGTTGATTTGGGAGATTTGGGGGGGATTAATGGGTGTAGGATGGAAGGGGAAGGTGAGGAGATGAAGAATATGATGTTAATTGATGGATTTGATGGGGAAATGGGTTGGTTTGGAGCTTTGGAGCTATGAAAATGGAGGTTTTGGGGTAGGGTTGTTCGAAATGGGGAAGATGAAGTGGAGAGAGGGGAGTTCGCCCGATCTGGTATAGGTTGAAAAGCCCGTCTACCCGGTCGGGTAAGGTAGGTTACCCGGGCGGGTTTTCTTTCCAGAGGCTGGCAGAATATTTTCGGGTGTTTACCCGGTCGGGTAGGGGGATTTACCCGGTCGGGTTTTCTTTCCAGAGGCTGGCAGAATATTTCCGGGTGTTTACCCGGTCGGGTAGGGGGATTTACCCGGTCGGGTAACCCGAACTTTTTAAAACAGACGCCTCTGGTTTAAATACCCGGCCGGGTGAGTTAAAATACCCGGTCGGGTTGTTTAGTAATTTTCTTTTTTTTTTTTGAACACACACACTCTACAAAATTTAATTAAAGTGAACATACCTTGCATGGGTTGCCTCCCAAGAAGCGCTTTATTTAACGTCGTGGCTCGACGATATCTTCGTTGTTCTTCACTCATAGACCGGTTCAGAAAGGTCCATGACTTCCACATTTTTGGGTTGAAAACCCTCAAAGAAGGGTTTTAATCTTTGTCCATTCACCTTGAGCACCTCACCCGTCTCCAGGTCTTTAATCTCCACCGCCCCGTGTGGATATATTTTGACCACTTTGTATGGTCCAGTCCAACGGGATCTCATCTTTCCTGGAAATAGACGAAGGCGTGATTGAAAAAGGAGGACTTTGTCATCAAGTTTAAAGTTCTTTCTTATGATCATTTTGTCGTGCCATTCCTTCGTCTTTCTTTTGTATATTTCCGCATTGTCATAAGAATCCAAACGGAGTTCTTCCAATTCTTGCAATTGGAGTTTTCTATACACACCGGTCTCGTCAAGATTGAGGTTGAATTCTTTTACCGCCCAATACGACTTGTGTTCAAGCTCTACGGGAAGATGACAAGCTTTCCCAAACACAAGTCTATAAGGGGACATACCGATTGGGGTTTTGTAGGCGGTTCGGTATGCCCATAGTGCATCATCAATGCGTATACTCCAATCCTTCCTATTTGGGTTCACTGTTTTCTGGAGTATAGACTTCAACTCCCTATTTGAGGTTTCCGCTTGGCCATTGGTTTGAGGGTGGTAAGCAGTGGAGATCTTGTGAGTCACACCATATTTCTTTAGTAAGGAGCCCACAATTTTGTTGCAAAAATGTGTGCCTCGGTCGCTTATTAAAATTCGGGAGACTCCGAACCTTGAAAATATGTGTGATTTAAGAAAACTAGCCACCATCTTGGCATCGTCCGTTTTAGTGGCTTTAGCTTCCACCCATTTGGAAACGTAATCCACCGCAAGGAGGATGTAGATGTTACCTTGAGAGTTTGGGAAAGGGCCCATGAAGTCAATACCCCATGCATCGAAGATTTCACAGAAAAGCATAGGGTTTTGAGGCATCTCGTTTCTCCTTGAAATATTGCCCGCTCTTTGGCAATTGTCACAAGCCCGACAAAAACCGTTTGCATCCCGAAAAAGACTTGGCCACCAAAAGCCACTTTCAAGTATCTTCATTGCCGTCCGTTTCGGGCCGAAATGCCCCCCACAAGCATAAGAATGGCAAAACTCTATAATGTGAGCTATCTCATATTCAGGGACACATCTTCGGATTATTTGATCCTTACAATGTTTCCACAAATATGGGTCATCCCACACATATAGTCTTGAGTCCATTTTCAATTTTTCTTTTTGAGATTTTGAGAATTGTGGGGGAAATTTGCCGGAAACAAGAAAGTTTACAATGTTTGCGTACCATGGTTGTATGACTTTGATGGAGAAGAGAGTCTCGTCTGGAAATTCGCCTTTTATGAGATTGGTATGGAGACTTTCGATTTCTTTGTTTGGAACCAAGCGGCTTAAATGATCGGCCACCAAGTTCTCCGCTCCTTTCTTGTCTTTGATTTCTATGTCAAACTCACTCAATAGAAGGACCCATCGAATGAGTCTTGGTTTGGCTTCCTTCTTTGTCATAAGGAATCTGAGAGCGGCGTGGTCGGTGTACACAATAACTTTCGTTCCAAGAAGGTAGGAACGAAACTTCTCCAAAGCAAAGACCACCGCTAGCATTTCCTTCTCGGTGGTGGAGTAGTTCTTTTGAGCTTCATTGAGGGTTGATGAGGCATAGTAGATGACATGAGTAGCCCTTCCAACCTTTTGGCCTAAAACAGCCCCCACCGCATAGTCACTTGCGTCACACATGATCTCAAAAGGAAGAGACCAATCGGGAGCTTGTATGATGGGGGCGGTTACCAATCGTGCTTTCAAAGTGTCAAAGGCCTCTTTGCATTCATCATTGAGATCAAATTCAACCTCCTTTTGCAAAAGTTTGCATAGAGGAGATGAAATTTTTGAGAAGTCTTTGATGAATCTCCTATAGAAACCGGCGTGACCAAGGAAGGAGCGGATGTCCCGTACATTTGTTGGGTACGGGAGTGTTTGGATGACATCAATCTTGGCCTTGTCTACTTCAATGCCTTTTGAGGAGATCACATGCCCAAGAACAATTCCTTGTTCCACCATAAAGTGGCATTTTTCAGAGTTTAGAACAAGGTTGGATTCAATACAACTTTTGAGCACGAGGGTGAAATGGTAGAGGCAAGTGTCAAAAGAGTCCCCATGAATTGTGAAATCATCCATAAAGACCTCCATGAATACTTCCACAAATTCGGAGAAGATGCTCATCATACACCTTTGAAAGGTGCCCGGTGCGTTGCATAATCCAAAGGGCATTCGTCGGTAGGCAAAAGTGCCAAATGGACATGTGAAGGTTGTTTTCTCTTGGTCCTCCGGGGCTATTGGTATTTGGAAATACCCGGAGTAACCATCAAGAAAACAATAGAACTTGTGCCCCGCTAGCCTCTCTAGCATTTGATCAATGAAAGGCAATGGAAAGAAGTCTTTTCTAGTTACCGAATTGAGCCTTCGGTAATCAATGCAAACTCGCCATCCGTTCTGCACTCGGGTGGGAACCATTTCGCCATCTTTGTTTTCAATGACCGTCACTCCGGTCTTCTTTGGCACCACTTGGGTTGGACTCACCCATTTGCTATCGGAAATGGGAAAAATGATTCCCATTTGAAGCAACTTGATCACCTCTTTTTTCACCACCTCCATCATGGGTGGGTTCAATCTTCTTTGCGGTTGCCTCACCGCTTTGGCCTCATCTTCGAGTAAGATCCGGTGCATGCATGTGGATGGGCTAATGCCTTTGATGTCGGCAATAGACCATCCAATGGCCAATTTGTACTCCTTGAGGACCGCAATCAACCTCTCCTCTTGTTCTTGGGCCAAGGCATTTGAGATAATCACCGGTAGAGTGTGATTTTCGCCCAAGAACACATGTTTCAAATTTTCAGGGAGTGGTTTCAATTCCACCTCCGGTGCCTGCAAAACAGATGGTAGCGGCTTCTCGCTCGGAATGGTTAGTGGGAGGGCTTTAGAGCCCGGTGGCAAAAGTGGGAGTTGATTTAACTCCGCCACCATCATCTTCATGTTGTTTGACATAGAGTAATCCATAGTGAAGTCCTCTATGTCGTTTTCAATTGAGCTTAGTAACATGTCTTTCCCCTCAACCTCAAATACATCTTGGACCCAAGTGTCGCAAGTGTCAATTGCAAAAAGAGAGTGATTATCGGTGGGGTATTTCATGGAGTCGTAGATATTAAATTCAACTTTTTCACCATCGAACTCCATAGTTAACACTCCACTAAAAACATCTATCTTTGCTTTGGCCGTTTTTAAAAAGGGCCTTCCTAACAAAATTGGGACTGCATTTTTATCGTTCTCCATTTCGAGAACATAAAAATCAGCGGGAAAGATTAGATTATCCACCATGACGAGTACATCCTCCACTAATCCTTTTGGGTAAGCGTTGGATCTATCGGCAAGTTGGATAACAACCCCTGTCTCATGTAAAGGGCCTAGCTCTAGGGACTTATGTAGAGAATATGGAATGACATTGATTGATGCACCCAAATCTAACATAGCCCTAGAAGAACTAGAATTTCCAAGTTTACATGGTATAGTGAACATTCCCGGGTCACTATACTTTTTAGGCAGTTTCTTTTGAAAAACGGCTGACACTCTTTCGCTTACTTGGATTTTATGTTTGCCATTTAATTTGTGTTTCCTTTTTATTGTGCAAAGCTCTTTTAAAAACTTTGCGAACCTAGGAACACCTTTTATTAAATTGAGAAGAGGGATATTTACCTCACATTTGCTGAAGGTCTCATAGATATCCTTGTCATTGTTGTACTTGCGGTTGTCCTTGAGAGCCTCCGGGAAAGGTGGCACCGGCTCGTATGAATCAAGCGGTGGAAACTTTCTTTGAGGTGTGATTTCCTCCTCTTTCTCTCCTTCATTTTGAGGATTTGTGCTTGGCACCAAGATATCCTCCTCTTCTTCTCCAACATGGCTCTTTGCTTTTGCTTTAGCCATAACCAACTCCTTGCCACTTCTCAAAGTGACCGCGTGAGCTTGTTGCCTTGGATTCGGCTCCGTTTGAGATGGGAGTTTGGCCGAATCCTTAGCTTCAAGCCTACTCACGGCATTTGAGATTTGGCTTATTTGGTTTTCCAAATTGTGGATGCTTGATTTGGTCGTTTCTTGGAATTGGGTCACACTTTGTTGCATCGTAGCCATGTTCATGGCAAGTGATCGAATCATGTCTTCGGTGGACATGCTCGAGTTCGATGTTTGACCCTGTTGTTTGTATTGTTGAGGAGGAGGGTTTGATTGTTGAGGAGGTTGAGAGTTCTGTACCTTAAATTTGGATGATCCCTCCACCCTGGATTGTAAGTGTTGCCGTGAGGATCATATCTTCTTTGACCTTGGAAACCCAAAGCATTGACTTGCTCGGGGTTCTCCTCTTGTAATGTTGGGCAGGAGTCGGTGGGATGCCCTTGTGTTGAGCATATACCGCAGACCTTGACTTCTTGGGTTTTGGGATTCAAAAGAAAATCTTTTACCAAAGAAGTCAAGCCGGTTACTTGACTGGTCAGGCCGTTCACTTGACTTTCCAACGAGTTGTTGGATTCCACCGCCATAACTCGTTTTGAAGATGACCTCCCATTGTAATGTCTTGAATTTTCGGCTAACTCCGAAATGAGGTCTCTTGCTTGGGAAGGGGTTTTGTTGACAATACCCCCTCCGCATGCCGCATTCACCATGCGTCTATCTTGATCAACAAGCTCATCATAGAAGTAGAGGATGAGATCTTGTTCCGAATACCCATGATATGGGCAACTAGCGCATAATTTTTTGAAGCGCTCCCAATATTCGTACAAGGTCTCATCATCTGCTTGCTCAATGTTGCTAATTTGCTTTTTGAGACTTGAAGAGATAGATGCGGGATAGTACCTGTCGAGGAAGCTCTTTTTCATTTGAGCCCATGTGTTGATGCTACCCGAAGGAAGGTAGAAAAGCCAATCCTTTGCGGTGTCTTTTAAAGAGAATGGGAAGGCCCTTAGCTTTATTTGCTCCTCGGATACACCATTGGGGCACATGCTCGTGCACACAATATGGAATTCCGACAAGTGTTTGTTCGGATCTTCCCCTCGTAGGCCATGAAATGATGGGAGTAGATGAATGAGCCCAGATTTTAGCTCGAATGTGACCCCCGTATCAAGAGTTGGAAAAGTGATACATAGGGGTTGCTGATTAAGATTCGGAGCCGTGAGCTCCCTCAATGTTCTTGTTTCATTAGCCATAATGGTTGGCTCTTCGGTGTCGCTCGAATGAGAACTAACACTTGATGATTCTCCCGAGTCGGAGCTTGAGAATTTATTTTTCAACCGCTCGAGAGTTTGTTCTTTTTCGGGGTTTGATTTGTAGGTGATTTCGTTCAGTGAACGATACTTTACCATATACTACAAAGCTCAGAAGAAATAGAAACCTTTATACTTGAAACTAATTTTTTTTTTCTTTTTCTTAAAATGAAATAAAAAGAAAAATCAATTGCCTTTCCCCGGCAACGGCGCCAAATTTGACGTGCACTTTGTCGTGAGTGCACTCAAAATAAATCGATACTAGCACTTATACGTAGTATAGGTGAAGTAGAGTTCGTATCCACAGGGAAAGGAATAATTAATCTTTTTAATGAAAGGAGTAAATAAAGGGGGGTTTTGATTGTTGAGTGATTTAATTAAATTAAACACGAAGATGAACGAGTTATATAGGATTAAATTCAAGAATAAAAGGGACTTGGTCTTGCTACTTTCCACTTATTGATATATTTTAGTCGATCATTGTTATATCTATAACTTATCCCCTCTCGAATACTCAATCGCGGAGTATCTCCAATTCATCGAGGGTAGTTATTAACAACGACCGTTCATTAATAACCCTTACTATTAATCAAATATAGAACAACGCCGTATACCGATATAATAGTAGCATTTAACCTCTTTAACTCCTAGATGAAATCAATTAAGATTGATAACCTCAACACAACGGTTTCGGTTTAACCAACAAAATTAATCTCTCTTAAGTTTATTAACCACGACCGTGCATTAATAAACCGAAGTTACTTACTTGTGAAACCATCAACGTTTAACCATCGGTTCGTTGATCGTTTCTAGTAATAATCAATGTCGGAACGTTAACTAATCGTCACTTAGCCACCCTACAACATTAATATAGAATGAGATTAAGGGAAGAATTAATAATCAAGAGGAGAAAGTAAGAAAATAACTCACAACTTTAATAATCAACAAGCTTCAAGAGCAAAACCAAGAATTGGAAGTTTAGCTCCTCATTTGGAGACTAAACATGCTAAAAGAAATATAAAGAAATGCTATTCTAAACTGAGCTTAAGTATATGGAAGAAGGGATGATTTTTTGTGAAGAAAAAGTGTGCTATTTATAGGTGTTTTTCAACACCTTTGGCCGGGTACCCGACCGGGTATAGGTACATACCCGACCGGGTACCGGTCAAAATCAGATTATCTCCCACGTTTTTGTGTTTTCAGCACGTTAAATTGTCCGGGTCAAGTCAGACCCGACCGGGTCAAGTAAGGGACCCGACCGGGTTTGGTCAAAATCAGATCTTTTCCAAATCTTTGTGATCTGCAGCATGTTCTGGTGCTCCGGGTCAAATCTGACCCGACCGGGTCGAGTAAGGGACCCGACCGGGTCTTACTCTTTCCTCTTAGATCCTGATCTTTAACTGACCCGACCGGGTTCAAGGTCTGACCCGGTCGGGTTTGTGTTCCTGAGCATTTTTGTCTTCAGCTTTTCTCCCCTTTTGCTTGCTAAAAACTCTATCACTATTCTATAGCTAGAAATAGAAGGTAAAAACAATTACAACTAAAATGAAACAAATACTTACAAACTAACTAAAAGTGATGGAAAGTCCACACAAGATCAATATAAAAACATACACTTATGCACTATAAACTAGTGCATATCAATGGACCCTAACAAAATCAGTGAGAGGGGTCACATCATTGGCTAAGGTAGCCTCAGAAGGATTTTGTTACCTCATAATAGTTGAAAATCGAAGTCAGATTTCAAATTGATCAAAAGAGTGTGCGATTGAAGAAGGCCTGGGGTGTAGGGTCGCGAGAACCCTAGGTTAGCCATTAAAACGTATAAGAGATCGAGGAATTTGGAAGAGATCACTTGGATGTCGTCATCGGAAAAAGAATCTGCCGGAAAACCTTTAAATCTACCAGGTTGTTTGGCCGGGAGATCGAGGAGGTCCGCATCGGAAAAATGGACCGGTTGAGAGTGAAGCTGTCTTCCTGGGAGTGACTCCTTTACCGCCGCTACGTATGAATGCGAAGGTTGGTCTCTCTCCGCCGGTGGCATGTTTGCCGCACAGGCGTCGGGCATGAGAAGCTCTCTCTCTTTTCATGTATTGGATCTTCATAGCTCTGGAACAACCCTAGGTGATATCTGCTCGAGCAAGCAGATATGTGAGATATCAATCGAGGCTTGAAAACGAAAGGGTAGCATACAACCACGTCTTAGCAAACGGAGGCAGCAAACGGAGCTTAATATTCAGGCATTCAGCACTGTAGTAACGTATAATTTCCCAACTTAACTCCGTTACGCTCTTTATATATATAAGGATATATATAAGGATATATATAAGGATTAAGTGGTCGTAAAATCATCTAACCATTGCTTGATCAATTATTTACTAAATCTTGTTCAAATCAATTATTATATATAGTGTGTTCACAAATCACAAGATTTTATTTTAATCCAGAAAAGTGTATAGACGCTTTTGTATGCACTGAATGCGCCTTAGGATGCTCAAAATGACTTAAGTATATGAAATCAATGAGGTACATACAGATAAAGATGTCTATGTTGATTACTGTAATGTAATATCTGAATATCCATTACCTCCCGGTCCATATGGATTAAGCCCATTAACTAGCGTAGCCTTTATCATATTCTCCCATGTATATATACACTATATGTGAATGAAGATGATATGCCTTTCGGTCTCATTTCTAATACATTATCGGCACAATGCTTACATTGCTTCTCCTCTAATCTCATTTTGTTCTCCCACGTACTATATGTTTAATGGACGAACTAGGCTATCGATCGCTTCTGTATAGTTTATGCTCAACCTGAATAGATCTGCCGATTGATCAATTGAAGTTAAATTAATTATAGACTTGCACAAGGAGGAGGAAGGGCGGCAACACAGGCAGCGACAAAGAGATGGAATTGAGGCATACACACATAACGTCAATTCATTCGAGAAGTTAGTAACTAGATTGGATTGAATTGGATTCATCAAAAAGACCTGGGGAAGTGATGCTAGCTAGATTAGATTGTCAACAACTGGGTGAAAGTGCCATGCTAGCTAGATTAGATTGTCAACAACTGGGTGAAAGTGCCATGCTAGCTACAACCTTTGTCACAGCAAGGTATAATTGTGAAGTTGGTCACATTTTCTGAAATATATAAAACATGTCATCTTTTTGTCTTTTATCCTCATTTTTGTAAAATTGAGGACAAAAGGCTTAAGTATTTTGGGAATGAGGTAGTATGTAATTTTAGAGTGTTAATTATTTTTAAAATAGAAATTGAAGGATTTGGAGGAAATTAAAAAAGGTACTAATAAGTTCTACCTTCGTCTATATCGGATGCCTTGTTTTAGTTTGACACAATTATTAATTAATAAAGTAGTTGAACGATCAAAAAAATGAATAAAGTAGTTGAAAATAAAAATAAGAATTAATTCCACTTTAGGTCCTCCGAGTTTTGTGTCATTTCCATATTTAGTCCTCGTCTTTCACTTTATCCATTTTTGGTATCTGACTATTGTTTTCTTGACCATTTTCGGTCCATCTCTGGGCATTTTTAATACCGGAAAAGGACTATATATGGTCAAGAAAACAATAGTCAGGTACCAAAAATGGATAAAGTGAAAGACGGGGACTAATTGTGGAATTAGTGCAAAACTCGAAGGACCAAAAGTGGAATTTCTTCATAAAATAATGTGGTTAAGATTTTAGTAGAATGAAATCAAAGGATATGAACCAAATATTTATTACTAAAAAGGAAACAAGATATTTTAATCATTGAGTACTTTATAATGTACTCTCTCTGTTCCAAATTGATTTGCAAATTCAACATTTTTAGTCAATCATGATTAAAGTTAAATCATCTATTGATAATTAATTCAATTTTTTTAAATTAAAATTTGCATATTCAGAAATCACATTAAAAAATATTCTCTGAATGTCAATATAATTAAAAATTGACATTTTATTTAAATGAATAAGATACAAATATTTGATGATAAAAAGTCAATTTCAAAAATAAATTGAATTTGCTAGAGGTATCCCATTTGGTACCTCATTTGTACCCACCTCTTATATTTGTGGTTCACAAAGGCCCAACACATTAAATTAATGAAGTACTTCTAAGTTGCACGGAAACGCGAAACGGGAAACGTAAAACGGGAAACGGGAAACGCGAGAAACGTAATTTCTAAAAAATATAGGATACGAAACGTGGGGGAAACGCGTAAATATTATAAAATATAAGGATATATTTATAAATACTTTTTAATATATGTACACAAGTTTTTCCATATGCACATGTTTTTTTCATATAATTTGTTTAGTAACCGAATAATAAAATCACTCTACATGTTTGAATTTAGATATTATTTCATATTAGTACATAATTAAACATAAAATGTACGGAGTAATACATTTCTAGCAATACATTGTGTTACGAAATGTAACAAGTGTTGCTGCTGATAAATACCGCAAAAATCACTATTAGAAAAAATTATTTTCCACCACAGAATCTTATAAAAGAAAAAAAATTGGAATCCGAGGTTTCCGAAACGTAATGAAACGGGTTTCCAAATTTTTCTTAATTACGAAAACGGCCCCGAAACGGGAATTTGAAGTTTCCGAGTTTCCGAAACGCTTCCGAGTTTCTGAAACGTGGAAACGTGAGCCGTGGAGAGTTTCCGTTAGTGCTGGACTCGGGCCGGGCGGCCCGGCCCGGAACCGGCCCGGCCCGGTTACTGTTTGGCCCGGCCCGGCCCGGGGCCCGGTGGGTCCCTCGGTTCGGTTCGGCCCGGCCCGGCTGCTGGGCGGTTCGGGCCGGGGGCCCAGGTTTTGGTGAACCGGCCCGGCCGGTTCGGGCCCGGTCCGGGCCGGATTTTAATTTTTTTTTTTTTTTTTTTTGAAATTTTTTTAAGTTTTAGGTTGGATTAGGTATTTTGAGCCATTTGAGGTGGTTTGGGATGGTTTGGGGTTGAGGGGGAGGGGTAGGGGATTAAATAGGAGAACAAAAAAAAAAAAAATTGGGTCGGTTCGGCCCGGCCCGGCCCGGCCCGGTTTGGCCCGGAACCGGGACCGGAACCGGCCACCGGCGGTTCGGGCTCGGGCCTCCCTTTCCTGGCCCGAGGCCCGGCCGGGCCCAGGCCCGAACCGGGCCCGAACCGGCCCGAGTCCAGCCCTAGTTTCCGTGCTTCATAGAAGTACTTTTGTCAAGAGTATAAAATGAGATACCAAATGAGGCATTTGTGAAATAAATTTGGAATAAATTTGGGCAATCCATTAATGAAGCACTTTTTTTTTGTGAAATAAATTTGGAATGTGGGCAATCCAATTATTACTATGTACGGAGTACTAATCCAATTATTAGAATCTCTCTCGAATAATAGAGGAGCCGTACAATCTCTCAGGTATGATTTGATCATAGTCTCAACTCTGAACCAGTGTGATTGCAACTGCAAATTTTTCACATTTTTCGATCTGGTGTCTTCCTCCCAATGTCCAGTAGAGCTAGCTGTTGGGCCCAAGAATACAAAAGGTTAATGGGTCGCAAGGTGATATTAAATTAGGAAAAGTGTTGGCCCGAAGTTGGGGTAAGATTGTAGCTTAATTTGAAATCAACGAAAAAGAAGGGGTAGGCATGGAAAGGCTAACGTGCAGCAAGGCAGTTGGGTGGAGGCAGAAAATTCGGTGCACACTCCTAGGTTGCGGAAGAGGAAATTCATACTCCTTTAAATAGAGTAGATGATCTAAAACACTTCTTCTTGACAATCACAATACACATACGATCTAAACACTTTTGCTCTTTATATTAATAACTAGTTATTTTATCGCGTGATGCGCGAGGGGATAATGCACAATTTTAGATGTTTATAGATGTTAATTCTTTTATAATACATAGTATATGAGTGTTGAGTGTGTTGCAATGACACATTTAAGAGTTACAAAAAGGATAGTAAAAGCAAATTCGGATGGGAACCTATTTCTAAACATCTCTTCCTAAATACCTTAAAGAGATATTTTTGTTAAAATAGCTATATCAAACAAAGTGATGTCTTGTCGTTTATACCTAAGTCGCATACTTTGTTCCTGTATCTTATAAGATTTGATAGTATGATGTGTTATTTTTTTCCAATTTCGATAAGAAATAGTCATATCTGTTGTTTCTAAAAATATCACGCATAGTTACAAACACCCAATAAGCCTCTTTTTTTTTGTTTCTCTACCAAATAAAATCTATACCCGTTCTTGTATATATATGGAGGCAAATATCACTATAAACCAATAAACCATGGTTGGTAAAACTGAAATAAACACCTAATCTGCTTACAAAAAAAAGATTCCTCTCTCATTACTCTACTCAAGTTTCTAATAGAGTTTGTGCCGCTTTTGGTCCTTCGACTATTATGTCATTGACACTTTTGGTACTCGATTTTGGGTTTTTTCACTTTTAGTCCTCAACTATTGCGTTAGAGACACTTTTAGTACCTGTCTTCAAAAACTTTCATATTTAGTCCTTCGACTTTCATACAAATTGTCACATTTGGTCCTTCAATTATTATATTATTGACATTTTTAGTCTTCCACTTATTGTGTCAAAAATATAGTGGAAGGACTAAAAGTGTCGATTTGATCATACTCAGGGGACTAAATGTGAAAAACTTTTAAGTTGAGGACTAAAAGTGTCTCTACCACAATAGTCGAGGACTAAAAATGGAAAAGTTAAAAGTCGAGTACCAAAAGTGTAACTGACAGAATTGTCGGGGACCAAAAATGGAATAAACTCTTTCTAATATCATCAAGATGGGCATATACCAATAATACAAATCTTACTCCCGAATCCCCAATTGTTAATTATTACCTAGGCCTGCGGCCATTTGATTTCGTCAACTCATCCCCATAGCCTTGAGACTTCTCTCTCCCGTCAGACCTAATGACAATTTTATTAGGTCCGTGAATCTTGTAGCAAGACAAAATTTCAACTTCTAATACACACCATTTTGCTCCCCTCTCCTGCCTGTAGTTCACCCACTCAGCCACTGGTATAATACCCCACATTTCAGTCAAACAGTCTTAATAAATAGGTCCAAGATGCATTTGCATTGCTTAGCAGGAACCAATGGCATGTAGTGATGTGTGTTTTCTCGCACTTAAAATGGATGTAGAAAAGTGGTTGAAAGTACGAGTATCGTCTCCACAGGGACGGACAAAAGGGAATTAAAGATTAACTAAATTCAGCGATTAAAAAGAAATAAATAAAATAAAATGCAATTGTGCGAGATTGGTTGGTTGAGTAAAATAAAACTAATGCTAATGAGCGATAAAAATAAAAGATTGGTTTCTTCTCAATTAACGACGAAGGGAACAGGGATTGATTCCGGGGTAACCAGATTTCTGGCAGATCAGGCCTAATTACATGAATTTAATTTAATTGAGCCTAGCTAATCATTACTAAGTTCTTACCGCTCTCGCGGCGTAGAGTACAATAATTTAGGGGACCAGACTGATCTCTCATGCGACAGGATCCTAAATTATTGCCAAGACGAGCGAGCTTACGGCCCCTTAATCGCTACTAATCTCTTAGCGAACGATTAAGTGTGTGTGAATGTGTCCTAGAACAAATTAGATCTCTCTTAATTTATTCTATAAGCAATTGTAATTCTAGTGGCCATCTAGGTTACAAGAGATATTGGTTAAATTATTCATACACAAATTAAACGACATTCATGCAATTAAACCAACAAAAATCTAGCCATCAATCATGATTAACCCCTTCATCAACCCCAAATCCCTAATTAAACTACTCACAATTCATAATTGAAGAATCAACAGAATTGAGATGAATAGAATAAATTGTCATTAATTAAAAAGATGAACTTACAAATAATCCCAGGGTCTTGGAAGAAAATAGCGTAAAAACGGTGTTAAATTCGTCCCTAGGCCTCTCCATAATGTTCGTAACCCCCAAAAAGGGTTAGGGGAGCCTTATTTATAGAAAAAGGGTGAAAAATATGAATTTGGGTTGATTTGAGATTCAATTTCGCGTAACCCGGGTCTACGCACGGCGTGCGTACCCCCCACGCACGGCCGTGCGTTGCTGGCAGTGTCTCCCTTGCTTTCTCGCCTCAGACGCACGGTCGTGCGTTCCCCTACGCACGGCGTGCGTAAAACTTCCGAATTTGACAAAACGTTCTTCATGAAAGTTGTAGATAACGAAGTCCTCTATCCACCCCCATTTGCCGAATGTGATTTGAATCATCCAATCAAGAGATATGATCAAAACGGTGGAAGATGTCATTCTGAAATCGCAGCAGAGATCATCTGACTTCATCGTCTGTTTTTACCTTCTTGCTCTCATATTCTCGTAATGGTGTCTTCATATGATTTGTAGCCCTTGAAGTTGTATTTCATATACAACTTGAATCGTGTCCATTGGTTGTTTCTACAAAGAGATATGCTTGAACGATTGACAGAAGGTCATCCTGATTGTCGTTTTCAAGCACTATTCGTCTTCTTTTGATCCCGTAGCCAATCCTAGAGCTCTTTTGTCATCAAATCTTCATCGTAAATCTTCCGGTGACCTCCAGAGCTATCAAATCATTCTCAAATGCTTCTCAAATCATCCCGATTGTTCCTCAAGTGCCGGTACCCGGGCTCAAATTCCCTGATTTTGACTACAAACAACACAAAACTCGAACCAACGCCCCGTAAACATAACTTGAGCTAAAATTGAGACTTGCAACACCTTAAAGCTGGGAAAACCATCAAAATCCAATCCCAACACACATCAAATGTGTGTCTAAATACGGACTTATCATGTAGCATGTTATATAAACACACTCATATGAAAGTGTGTCTCTTCTTATTAGAAACACACTGATGTATAATAAAGAAAACTACTCGTACGGCAAATCAAATAACATTGAAACTAAAAAAATTGAAACGATTCGAGGAAGATAGAAATGAATCAGAAAGTTGCTGCTATGTGAATCGGGGATAGAGATGAAACTGTGTATTTCTCATCGAGATTGAAAAAAGAGCAACAAGGTAAAGAAGCATATCACTTTTTTTAGCATATTAAAACTGAATAGTGCCAAATAAAAACCTCTAAGAATTAATCCCATAAGAAAACTAAAATCATTTAAAAACCTTTGATCTGAGTCTGAGCATACCATTGATCTGAGAAAAGAATGTAGAGGTCCATGCATCCTAAACTGCACTTTGTCACTGAGAAGTATGCACAATGCACCAAGCCTGGAAGTTAAACCGCAAATTTTAACACACATAACAGCTTCAACTTGAGTATATTATTCAGAATTGCTGCCATAGGCAAACCTGAATACCATACTCCTATTTTCCCACTAAGCCAGTCTCTCCAATGCCTCTACTTTGTACATTGTTTGTTCTTAAGCTCACAAGCTTAAAGTTTGAACAAAAACTGAACAAAAGATATAGATAAGAAAGAAGTTAGAAATGATAGAAGATAAATAAAATGAATACCATACACTTAAAAGGGAATAAGAATTATATGGCTAAACCAAAGTGCAAGTAATAGCCATAGCTTAGCAGCAACGGAAAGGAAAAGGTTGATTAGGTCATGAAATGAAATACTCCGTATGATATTTACTGGATATAATGGAACGAAATTCGAATAAAAAAGAATTTCCTTGTAAGAAGTTGAAAACAAAATTAACAAACAATAGATGTTGCTTGTTAATTCTAGAAACAATTAACGGTGATTTGGTTAAACCGTTTCTTCAAACATTAACTCTAGAAAGACCAATTATTAATGCTCCTCATCTAAGCTTCATCACTACCACCACCTCAATCCCAAATACATTGGGGTTCATGGCATGAAAGTTAGTGTCACTTAGCTATCTCTAGTCAGTAAAAGCTAAAAGCTATTAACTCAGACGGACTTTGTATCACAACCTGATAAAGAAGGAATAATTAAATGAAATTCTCAAACAATCATTACGTGTTTGTTTCAATTCGCATGAAAATACCTAAGAAAGCCATGCCGGGTAGTACAATTATTTAGAACACATCATTGCTAAATTTACTCAATTTTAATGTTCGAGGACATTAGCAAAATGAAGAACCTAGTACTTTAATTCTTATAGTTAGACTTACCTACCAGACAAAGGGAATAAAGTAAATCCTAGTTTGAACCACCTTACCAAGAAAAGAAAAAAGTATTTCCTATACAACACAACACGGAAAACTGTGTTTGCCCTACTTTAAAGCACTGCAAGCAGGGGGAAGCACCTACTTGAAGTATAAGAAAAGGTTTCACCACTATTTAAGAGAAATGGTTTACCTGCTATGTCCTGAAAATGCAGTGAAACTTCTAAAGCTTATTAGCACAGAAAAAGGCTTTGAATACCCTAGTTTATAAGGGAATCACCGATCCCTCTTAAGCTATCATTATAAACTACATTCATCAGTTGCTAAATTTACTCAATTTTAATGTTTGAGGACATTAGCAAAATTAAGAACCTAGTACTTCATCTCTTATAGTCAGACTTATAGAATTTCTTTGCAAAAAAATGCTTGATTTGTGCATATGTTGCATAGTTTTAAAATGCGGGACATAGTATACTTTGTCATTTAAGGTCAAACGAATCCAGCTTGGGTTCAATTAGCTAGATTATTCATATAGTCATTGTGAACATATAAGTAATTAAAATTCAGGGAATTCATTTAAAATTCAAGCTATCAATGTGAGCACCAAATACAAAGACAAAATGGTAACAATCAACAACAGAATACCTTTTTCAAAGAGGTGCACAAATAAGTCAACTTTGGCAGCCAAAGGGCTCTTGTGACCCCCCACAAGTTATGCTTAAAAACTTAACTATATGCTAAATTAGCATAGGTTAGCACAGGGTTAGGCATAAATGACCGAAAGATGCAACCATAATGGAAGTCCAAAAGGTCCAAGAACGTAGGATTATGTGATCTTCAATTCTGTATTGAATGGTGGCATCTTTAAAAGCAATAATCATCATTAAAAGAAAGTCAAATATCAACTTACATGTGGAAGAAGATGAAGGGAATGAAGGCAGGTGAGAAACGCTAGCGCCAATTTCTAGACTGAGTGGATTCTTAGTCACATCTAACATTAACCAATCTATGTAGGTTTGAATGCTCTCAAACCTAAGGGAGATGCTGAGTGAAGTGAAGAGGTTAGGCCTTCATAAACCACATGCCTTTTATGCTTTTAAGAAATTCAAAATAATTTTCTTTTCTATCACAGTTATTGAAACGTTGATTACAATTTCAAAGAATCAAAACCACACAACCGAAGAATCAATGGTTTTTTCTGGACCTAAACACAACTGGATTACCATAAGGATAATCACAAATAAATAGAGGGACACAGTAGCACACAAAAAGAAACAAACTAAGAAACAAACCACCATAGATAAATTTTGTATCTTTACCTTATGGTACAAAAAGGATGGTTAAACATAAGTTGGACAAAACCTTTAACTCTATATGATAAAGGAAAGAAGTTAATTTTTTAATAGATTAATGTATTGGATAAGTTTAATCTGAGACAATACTTTAAAAAATTACCATTTTTCAGTTATTTTAACTCATATACTCCGTAACATTTACCAATTTTTTTTCGAACGCCATTTTAGGGCTGATAGAAACATCTTGTTCAAACACCGAGGAGCTGGCATAGCCATTTTGTCCGCTGTAACAGTCCCATAAACTAAATTGCAGAGCTGCCTTGATATGATATACACACCTCGTGGGTCCTTAGTTCAATTAGATTCGAAGAAGTATTTGCAAAAAGTTGCAGATTTACGAGCTAATGGCACCTACTCCGGTCAAATCGAATCGGACTCATTTCGGAAATCCGAACACACCTCAATCCAAGAACCGCCTCAACTTGTGTAGGCCATCCCGAACCCCCAGGCCCCAACCCAGTGGCTGTGAAAGAAGCTCTTCCAGCCGAGCATCCCGTGGAAGTCGTTGGGCGGATCCGCGAGTACCTAGATCATAAAGATAAACCTCAACCGGCCTTTAAGTTGAATGGAGACACTCAATCATTGAGGGTTAGGACTGAAGAAGGGTACAAAGACTTTCAACTTTGATGGAGTTTCAGTTTCTCTATATGCATCAACAGAAGCTCCGATAAATCAAGGGTAGTTAACGGCAGACTTGGTGGCCTGGACGATTAAAGAGTAAACAGTGAAGGTAGAGAGGCGCAGGTATAGTACGTTAACGGCAGTAACAAGGTAACCTATTAATCAGGGTACAATACTGAAAAAGTGATGTACAAGTGCATGTAGCTAAGTATTACACCAACACAATTTTAATACCTAAAAGGCCATAACCCTCATTGATCATTATAATATTTTAGACTTCCTATTAATTGTTCATTATTCATACCGAATTACTCCATTCTGGCTTTGATTCTTTTTGCTTGATTCCCATATCAATAGTATTCAATTTCGTATTTAGATTAGTTTAATTTCTGGTTAAAACAATCGGCGCCGTCTGTGGGAAATTCTTGCAGAAAGAGAATCAATTATGGCCGAAAGTTCTAACTCCCTGTTTAATGAGATTCAAGCACAACTAGAAGCCGTCCGAGAAGAGCTCCGCGCATCCAAAAGTTCTGATGCGGCACAGCTAGAAGCCGTCCAAGAAGAGCTCCGCGCATCCAAAAGTTCTGACGCGGCACAATTAGAAGCTGTCCGGGAGGAAATGCGTCAACGAATGGCCTTCCTCCAAGGTGAAAATGACGCTTTGAGATCTCAAGTGCAATCGGTGGCATCCATAGCCTCAAGCTCACGACGGGGCAAGGATGTGGCTACCATGACAACGAGACTGGACATGGGTTCCATTCCGGCTTCAACGGAACCTTTCATCCCTCACTTCAGGGACGACACATCTGGAGGAGCAGGGCCCTCAATTCGTTCCTTTCCACCCCCAAATCACAGAAGGAACATATTCCGAAATCTGTTTGCAGAGCCCCAAAGACATGTTCCAAATCATGTCGACATTCCCAGATATGTCGACATCAACAACCAGAGGCGACAAGTTCCAAGCCATGTCGACATGCCCAGACGTGTCGACATCAATAATCGAAGCTGTCAGGAGCCAGAGGTCGTCACCATACAGTCGCCAACCGAGCAGAGGATAACTCAGACAGAAATGCCTCCCAAAGCAGCAGGTCCGCAGATACAAACAAACATGACAGATCCCTTGGCCGTCATCATGGATGAACTGAGGGAATTGCGAGAGAAGATCGACGGCATACCGGGAGTCCCGCCACCGCTGGATGTTGCCTCACAAACGTTCTATGCGGAATCGCCTTTCGGACGACATATCACTGATGTCGAGATTTCGAGGAAGTTCGCCGCCCCCTCGATGAGACTGTTTGACGGGACTTCTGATCTGGTGGAACATGTCGCTCAATACAAGCAACAGATGTTAGCCGTCTCGGTCAGACCAGACTAGAGAGAAGCTTGCATGTGCAGGGCATTTGGGACAACGTTGACAGGACCAGTGTTGACGTGGTTCGTCAATCTGCCGAACGACAGCATCAATTCGTTTGCAAAGTTGGTCAACTTATTCAATCAACAGTTCGCAAGCAGCCGAGCCTTGGAGAAGCGGACTAGTGACCTCCACCGAGTAGTCCAGCGACACAATGAATCCTTAAGGGATTACTTGCACAGATTCAACAGGGAGAAGATGTCAATCCCCAGGTGTCACATACCGACAACAATTGAAGCATTCAGAAGGGGACTGCTGGAGGATTCAGAGTTATATCAGGAGTTGACGAAATACCCTAGTCGGTTCTTCGAAGATGTCCAAGCAAAAGCACTGGCTTTCATCCGTCTAGAAGAAGACTTACGATCCCGTCGCGGACAAATTGAGCAGGACCGGGGGCACGGGAAGTCAGAATCTTCCAGGAGACATGATTACAAGCATGGAAAGCCTTATTCGAGGCCTGAGGAACAAGTCATCACTTATGTGACAAGATAGTTTGGACGACATGATTGAAGTCGTCGGACGGGGGGCATGTCGTCCGATGGTAGACATGTCGTTCTTAAGAGCTGCAATACGGTACACTTAAAGTTGTTTCACTTTTAATAATTTTCTTTTGTATATTGTCATCACTCTCGTGGTAAAATAGACCAGACGACATGACTGAAATCGTCGGACAGGGGGCATGTCGTCAGGTAATAAACCTGACGAGATGATTGAAATCGTCTGATTATAGACAGGTTCTGACGATAGATATTTAGTTTCATACATGTATTCTTAATTTATTACTTTGATTTATCTATAGACGATGACTAACTTAAGCATCGGAGGGCCGTTGGCTTCTAGCCAACGGCCGACGTTAGCAAAATATTTTTTTGCACAGGTACAATCAAGAAATGACGATGACGGAATCCTAACATGCAAAGCCTTACAATATTCGTCAAAACACAATTGACGGGGGCTTACATCAAACAACGCCTTACACCACGTCAAGACACAATTGACGGGGGGGGGGGGGGGGGGGGGGGGCTTACAGAATTTTAGGGGAAGAAGTTGGGTTTTCATGTACGTTAAACATGAGTATAAACACCACCGATTCTCCGCAATGTTTTGGCCAAAACAACAGACAGATCATACATCACAAATGCTGACAACATCAAAGTCAGACAAACACAAAACAACAATAGTACACGTACAAGTGACGTCATCATGTGGAACAACAACCACATCCAAAACTACAGAAAATACACAACAGAAGCACGTGCTCCGAGAGCACGAGGACAACACAAGCTCCAAAACATAAGGAGACAACACGAACGACATTCACATACATCATAAATATTCATGTCGACGATATTATTAAAACAACAAACAAAACAATGTTTAAAGTTTTTACAGGTTACGGTTACACTCACAGAGTCAAACCCCTCATTTATACAACGAGGGACGAAATCACATTTGCCAACCGAAGTGTCGACATCAACCTGGACGAAGTTTCAACTTGTCAGCATTGCTTAGATACGATCATTAGCACAAATTGGGAGGAAGATGACAGGAGACTAGCCTTCGTTCTTCGTCGCTACCTCACTCAAGGAGACAAATTCGATCTAAAAGCTACTTGCAAGGAAAGTGAGATGTTGATAGAGACATCTAGACAGGTTGACGACATGTCTCACCAGACAGGTGACGAGTTGAAGAAAGCATCTCACCCGACAAATGACGGATTGGTGGAAGCGTCTCAACATACGAACATACGAGTGACAGGTTGACGACATGTTTGGGAGATGACGAGTTGATGGGCAATGATGACGAGTTGATGGGCAATGACGACAAGTTTATGTTCTTTCAAATTTCGACAAGTTGATGCTCGACGGCTTGATGTGTGTGTCATACGCTTCAACTTCTCGAAAGGGGGCAATTGTTGGGCCCAAGAATACAAAAGGTTAATGGGTCGCAAGGTGATATACTGATAGAGTATTAAATTAGGAAAAAGGTTGGCCCGAAGTTGGGGTAAGATTGCAGCTTAATTTGAAATCAACCAAAAAGAAGGGGCAGGCATGGAAAGGCTAACGTGCAGCAAGGCAGTTGGGTGGAGGCAGAAAATTAGGTGCACACTCCTAGGTTGCGCCGAAGAGGAAATTCATACTCCTTTAAATAGAGTAGATGATCTACGATGTAAAACACTTCTTCTTGACAATCAGAATACACATACGATCTAAACACTTCTGCTCTTTATATTAATTATTACTTCGTATTAATTATTCATTATTCATACCGAATTTCTCCATTCTGGCTTTGATTCTTTTTGCTGGATTCCCATATCAATAGTATTCACTTCTGGTTAAAAGTTAAAACACTAGCTCTATTTAAATAATCACAAAATCGTCGCCACAGAAACGAATTCATTCTTCAGTCGGAAATCTGCAGGGGGTGGTTGATCGGGTATTAAAGAGACCATTCTCTCTAATCATCACTATCAGCGCCTTCTTCTCGTCAGGTGCCCCCGCGCGTTTTCATTCGCCCTGTTTTTTTTTTTTTTTTTTCATTTCTGGCATTTTATTGATCATGCTAGGGAGGAGCTAAGGGGTCGGGCGGGCAGCTGAATCCTGATTATTTTTTTGTGCATGTGATGAAATAGATTTCTTAAGCAGATACAACAAGTTGAATTTTATAAATGTGATCTACTTTAACTATATTTTATTTATCAATTTATTAAATCCCTTAACTGAGTTTTACTTGAGTAGATTTTTTGAGAAATATCGTTGAATTCCTCTCGTTATAAGTTTCCAGAATATGATTTTGTTAGTTTTTAACCATACATAATGAAACATATGTCAAAGTTGTTCGTTTTCAAAAGTGAAAATGAAAAAAGTAATTGCCCCGTAATCTTCCCCTAGTTTCTATCCCTAATACCCTATTCTAATTAATTAATCACCCCTAGTTTCCTTGGTCAACCGGGGCAGTCAGTTGGTGGCTGGCAGTCCGGCGGTGGCAGGCGACCTGAAAAACAAATCTGGATTTTTTTTTGCATTGCCGGAGCTCTGGTGGCCAGAGATCGGCGGTGGAATCTAGATGTCGGCAGAAGTCGCCTGGGGCTCCGTCCGGCGGCGGCCGTGGGATGGCCGGCAGTGGCAGTGGTAGCTGCAGGGGTATTTTTGTACCACCATATAAAAACTCCTATTTTAGGAATATTTAAACTACTACTAGTACTATTTTTTCCTTTTGATCATTTGAGAATTATCTCAAATGAAAAGGTTGCAACTACAAAAAGTATGAAGTATGTACACTCTAAGATCAGCTATAGAAACATTGAAAATTGAAATAGATAAAACTTGAGAGATTGTTTACCGATTTCCTCTCAAATTTGAAGAACTTTAGATGTTATGTACACTTCAAGCATAAAAACGAGATACTCAGTTTTAGAATTTAATTAACATTTCAAAGAACCTTGGATGCTATGCACAGTCCAAGCATAAGCATGTCAAAACAGCTTTAGAAATTGATTTATGCGCACGGGAGAGACTTTAATGCTATACTCATAATTTATATGGTGTAGGTTTATACATAATGGTTTCAATCACATTCTAACTTTATGATTACATTTTAAAAATTGATTTCTTATTTGCTCATTATTCATTATTTGCTCACTTATACATTATAAAAATCGTATGTATTGCTATATTTTTACCACCTTTGAGATAATTTTCTGGCTCCACTACTGGAACACGCTTCAGTCTTTTTCTATGGTACTTCTAAAGTTTTTCATTATTCTTGTGTGTTAATTAAACCAATGCCTCTTTGATGTGCTATTTAGACCACCAATCTTAGGCTACTGCAGTTTTTCCTTTTTTCCCCCCTGTAGAGTGTTGTCTAATGATTTATTTTCCATGGTTTATCTTCAGCTCAGCCAGACAGCCACAGCTTATAAGAAAAAAGAGGCTTTCTTAAGTGTCTCGATTGTGAAACATCTGCGTAAAGAAACCTTTCACTGTTATTTGAGTTGTAATTACCTTTTTAGTTTTTCAGTGTTCTGTGGCCTATAAATTATAGGCCAAACACGCAAGAGAATGTCCGATTATATGTTGAGGAAGTGATACTCATGTTTGATACATCTTTGGTCTGAGAAAATTTGGTTAAACTCCTTCAAATAAATCCCAATTAATCCGGCTAGTTTTTTGTGTGTTTACTTAAATTTTCTTTCTAGCAATTTGTTGGAGCAAATTATAGGAAGGGCAAATCAAGTTTCTATTGACCAAAGGATCATTCCAGACTTTAATTAATACTTTGTACATGTTTATTTTTTGGATATATTTAATTTAAACCGTTAACAGTTTAACACACAAGCTACATTTTTGTAGGTGGAGGCACTTTTGGTAAGGTTCTAGCAATGGGCGACCTTGCCGGTAGTCGCACTACTTGTGTTCTCTTCTGCGGGCCCCATTTCCCCGCATCTCACAATTATACAAGAGAATACATGAAAGGTTATCCATTTATAAAGGTGCTAATTTTTTCCATGCGCTTATTTATTATTTGGAAATACTCAATGGTTGAATTTGCATATTTGAGTATCATACAATAAGGCTATCTTTGGAACTGGAAAGCGGCAGGAAAGGAAAAAATAAGGCAAAGGAACATGGTTTGTAATGTTTGGGTTTATCTTGGAAATTAAAAGAATTTAAGATTACAACTTTTTTAGATTTTACATATATTTAGATTTCAGTCTTCATATATTATAAGTATATAAATAAAATGAGTTCGAATCAATACCTAAATTTGAGATTTAATCCCAACCTGTTTTAGTTGTCCCTACTTTTCTTTTCCTTCCAATTTTCCCTCTATTTTCCTTCTTTTTTTCCTTTCAGTAGCATTTTCCGAATTCCAAACAGACTCTAACGATCACATGAAATGGACACTTACAAGTTGCACTGTGTTATGGTGAGGATTTATCAAATATCTACCTTTTATGTTAAGGTCATTCTGGTCATGGATGAAACTTGGTTTTGAGTGAACTCCAAATATATGAAAGAGGGCTTCCACTTTTTTTGTTCAATCAATATGTATTTTCTTAAAGAGACTTACTTTTTTTGTCTAATCATACTACAATATGATGAAATTGCCTGTTGGGTAAAAAGTCTATTAAAAGTAACTGCTAAAATTGATTTTCACACTCCATCTATCCCACTTTCTTAGGCCAGGTTTTACTTTTATGGTCAAAGGTGTTGAACTTTGACTAAATTTATAACGGAAGAACATTTTATATATTACTTTCTCATTATCATTCACATTCTGCATAAAAATAAGAGAAAAGGGTCAAATAAGGCCTTCTACTATTATGAAATAGTCACATAAGACCATGTACTCAATAAAGTGTCATATAAGTACCTCTACTTGTAAAAAACAATCAAATGAGTCCTAACGATCTATTTACAACCTCCTAATCCCGGTTTTACATTACATGTCGATTTTTTTGACTTGTATTTCAACCAATCTTAGTTAAATATTCGACGTATGCCGTATAATCTATTCTAAAAAGATGGTCAAGTACGCTAAAACTGGGATTAAGAGGTGTTAAATAGGTTATTAGGACCCATTTGATTGCTTTTTACAAATAGAGGTACTTATATGACACTTTATTGAGTACATGGCCTTATGTGACTATTTCATAATAGTAGAAGGCCTTATTTGACCCTTTTCTCTAAAAATAAGTTATTGGTAAAATTTCGGAGAAGTGCAATGTGGCCTACTAAGTTGGACAATGGTAGCATCAAGTTATAGGTTTTTATTCTATAATAGTTCCAAATTATTGCATTCGTTTTTAGGTTGATGATGTTACCCTTGACAATGTGCCTGCTGTGATTGGAGACTATGATATATGTGTTGTAAAAAGCATGAAACTAAATTCTGATCTCATCTCTAGTGCAAAGAGGATGAAACTTATAATGCAGTATGGAGTTGGACTGGAAGGTTAGTTCTCATTATTTTTGTTAATAGACGTGTATGTAAATATTGGTAATCAATAAAATCTTAAGGTTTGTTAAACTTAAAAACAAATCTACTTTTCGCCATACAATTGACAAGAAAGAACCTAAGTAGTAAGAAATCGTAATTCATGCACCAAAAGTGAGAAAAATGAAAGTTGCTAATCACAAACAAGAATGGATTCATAGTTGTGGGACTATCTTGTTGAAATATTAATTAGTTATAGGTCTTCATTATGGGATATGTAGTAATTGTTAGTATCACCTATATGAACTGCTGATTCATTCTTGTGGGACATTCTTGTAAGAAATGTTGCACAAATTAAGGAGCAAATAGTTGAGGATCACAGACAAGAATGGATTAACTAGCTTATTAATTTTGTCAGTTACCAAACCCTATATTTAATCAACTAGCTTATCAGTATTAAGAAACCAATAATTATAAGTTAGTAAAGTTACTGTAATCCAATTTGTTCAACCATGTACTAGCTAGCTTATCAACTCTAGCTACCATTGATGTTCAATTTGACAAATTAGCTATCAACTAGTTTATCCTACTGTTTTTCCAAACATAGACTGTGGTAAATGCCATTGAACATTGGTCCACCTGTCTCTATTTGATAAAGGTGTTGACATCAATGCTGCCTCAAACCATGGGATTAAGGTTGCTAGAATCCCTGGGGGTTTAACTGGAAATGCAACTTCATGTGCTGAAATGGCCATATATTTGATATTGGGCCTTTTGCGTAAACAGGTTGGTGTATCTAATTTTCTTATCCAAAGCGATTACAAGGGGAAAAAACTTGGGGCATTTTGGACTTGTCTGGATGTACTGTTGTGAAAAAGGCAATTTTAATAAGATTTTCTTTTGATACTGTGGTCTACTAAAAGCAGTATGGACAGTAGAGTTATGAAGTGATTTCGATTGGAATTTGGAAATGTAACATTATGTTTTAGAAAAAATTGGTATTATTAATCTCAACTATTCGCGATCCGCTTTTAATAAACCTTATTATATATTATTTCCCTGTAGTCCCAACTTCGATCACCATTTTCTTTAAATAGTCCGGTAGACCTAATACCAGTACAACCGGTAATCCCAATACTTAAACACAACAATTGGTTAATCCATCTTAATACCACCACAGCTAAACCACCTGTTTTCTTCTCACCTATATCTGCCCCCCCAAGCCGTGGGACTGGGAGCAAATCCTTTTCCACCAAGAGTCTCAAATAGAGTTTTGACATTCAAAGGTAAAGTAGAGAGCAGGAGTCACGAATCGGTCCATTTTTCTTCTTCTATTTAAATATCTTATTAACGTCAGACAAAGGTAGGTCATCCAGGGATGCGAAGAGCAACGCGAAGAAGACAACAAAGTCTTCTTGTGCTCAAAATTTCTTGGGAAGTTCTTGTATCAATTTTAATTAAGTTGGAAAACGAAAACCAGATAAAGTGATGGGTTGATTGAATATTTCCATCATCTATTCTAGATTTGTCCAGCGAGTGATTGTCCAGCGAAAACCAGAGAAGGAGAATATTCTTTATGTGTTTGAACATTCAGATACAACTCTCTTTCTCAGGCTTAGTCTAGATCGTTTGCTACAGACTTGCTTAGAAAACAGATCTTTGAAAGCATCAATTGGAAATTGGAAATCTGCTGCCGGCACATTTCGTACATTTACCGGCGAAGAATGGCACAGATTATTCACATACTTGAGGGAGGATATGTTATTGCCTTTTAGTGTAGCATGTGAAATACATGTCTTTATTCTTTTCCGGTTGTAACTTGGGACAACCGGTGATGGACTATTAAAAGAAAATGGTGATCAAAGTTGGGACTACAGGGAAATAATCTATAATAGGGATTATTAAAAGCGGACCGTGAATAGTTGGGATTAATAATATCAATTTTTCCTATGTTTTAAAGGCTCTATTGGAAGAACCACTTAGCCAAGTATCATTTTTTTACTCATAACAGCGCTTTTTATCATTAGAAGCTCTTTTGAGCTTGTCCATATGTGCATTCAGACATGCTCATGAGGGAATTTGAAGGGTTATGTCTATATGTTGATATATGTTTGAGATTTTATATGCAAAAAAGTTGAAAGGAATAGTGTCATAGTTGATCACATAACATTTAATCACCCCTTCATTTGTTTTTAGAAATTAAACATTCTATTTATGAAGAATATAAGTTAAGTTCTCCATAAACTTCCATTCAAACTGACCCTACATGCACAGTGGCATAGCCAGGGGCTCAAATTGGGCTGGGCCGGTAGAAAGTTTTTTTTTGGTAAAGTATAACAATAAATTATTTAAACTACCATTTAAACATTTTTTTTGGGCTGGCCTACCTCCGCCCATGTACATGCATGTTCTGTACTTCTGTATAAACTTGCCTCAAAATATTTTATTGTTGCAGCACGAAATGCAAACTGCTATAGAGCAGAAAAGGCTTGGAGAACCAATTGGTGAGACCCTCCTAGGAAAAACGGTGAGCTCATTTCTCCAGAACTTACTACAATACTTTTTTTATTTATTTTTCTGGAATCTTAACAATGAACATGTTGATTGATCCTTTCTCTCAATTTTTCCTTCCCAAATCTTGGCAAATCATCCGCATTGATGAATCATCATTTTCATTTACCCCAGTGCCGCAAAGGCTCCCACCTACGGTGGGGTAAGGGGGGTCGGATGTACGCAGTCTTATCCCTGTACTAAAGCACAGAGAGACTGTTTCCAGATGACCCATAGTGAAAATCGCGTCCAAAATTGCATGGTCTGACTGCTGCTTCATAACAAAGAAGCGCAGACAGTTTAATGAGCCATTTTGCTTTATTCCATCATATTCTCAAGCCAAAAAATAATGAATCTTTGGCTCCATTGCAAATGATGGAAAATCCGCATTGATGAAATATATATTAAAAAAAACTAATATAAACATTCTAGCTTTTTAAGGCAGGATCCTAAACCTTAATAATTCACCCCGTGTTCATTATAGGTCTTCATTATGGGATATGGCAATATTGGGATTGAATTGGCAAAACGATTGAGACCATTTGATGTGAGAATACTTGCTACGAAACGGAGTTGGCCATCACATTTGCATAACTCTAATGGGACAAAATGTAAGGCATCGCATTACTTCATTAGGTTGTTTTTTGTTACCGTAGGAGTATAGGTTACCCCATGGTGGTCTGTTATGACTTCTTATGTACAGTATTGTTTAGCAGTACACATAGCGAATTGCATTGATGGTGACCTGGTAGACGAAAAGGGAAGCCATGCTGATATTTTGAAATTTGCTAGCAAAGCCGACATTATTGTCTGTTGCTTAACCATGAATGTGGAAACTGTGAGATTCCCTTTTTAAATAAAACTTACTTTGTTTATAGGCTTTGTTTGGATCCCAGAAAATGCTAGGGGAATGAAAGAAATACGAGGGGAAGTTATTTTATATTCATTTTTTTAAAAGGAAAAAGAAATATCATTAAAATTTTTAATTTTTTGGCATATATTTAGACTATTTAGGATTGCATAGTATTTACTCCTGATCATTATTAATTGTCATATACACCTTTTTGGGAAGCTTTTTATTATTTGTCCATCTTTCCCTTTTCATCAAGGTTTTTCTATAAAAATACCTTCAAGCCCTCACTTTTATAACAATCAATTCCCCCCTCCACTCATTTAATTACTTTTCTTAGTGCATTCCCTTTCATACTTTTTCAATATTTTTCTTCTACACCCACTTAATTACTTTTCGTAATACATTCTTTCCTACTTTATCATTTTACCAAAAAAACCTGCCACACTCTATTACCCCTACAATTTTCTCCTTACATACCGCAAAAAACCTAGTAGGACACTTAAAGAGAACGGAGGGAGTAGATACTAATATTGGAAATAAACTAGTTGAGTTTGAACCCGAAATTGGTTCAATCTCATTCAGATATGTGAGCAACTCATTTTGTTTATATATTTCAATTACATAAAGAATATGAACCCGAAATACATGTAAAATTTCAAAATATTTTAGTCTGTTTTGATTTTACTTCTTATTTTCAAGGCAAATCAAAACATAGTCAAATTACTTTCCTTTATATTTTGATTTTCTTTTCCCTGCAAATTTCGGAGTTCCAAACACCGCCCTATGCTTTAGTGAAATTGATTTTTATAATGCTCTATTCAAGCAGGCTGGGATAGTGAATGATGATTTCTTATCTTCAATGAGAAAGGTATAGTGAAGCCTATGGCCCGTTAAAGAACGTTCGTTGTAAAAAAAACATCTGTTCTTCACCCTCATTGATGTAGAACCATTGCTATGAGCAATATTTGTATATATATCACGTGTGAGTATACATCAATAAATACTATGGTTTTTTCTCTACACCTTTTGTCAGGGTGCAATGCTAGTTAATATAGCTCGGGGCAGACTCCTGGATTATGATGCTGTTTTTAATCATTTGAAAAGTGGACACTTGGGAGGTTTAGGAATGGATGTTGCTTGGACTGAACCATTTGATCCTGAAAATGCCATTCTAAACTTTCCAAATGTCATTCTAACACCCCATGTTGCAGGCGTCACTGAGTTGTCATATAGGAGCATGGCCAAGGTACATCTCGAACGAGGATTTTAAATGGATCATCGATCAAGCTATTATTATTACTGTTATTGCTTTTGTTGTTTTAAACTTATTATTATTATTATTGTTGTTGTTGTTGTTGTTAGATATTATTGTTATTTCTCTTTTGCTTTATTTTCCCAATGTTGTTGGGTAATTAAAATGTCAAAGTTATACCTGACGCTGGTAGATGAAAGTGTATAAGGGTATAGCCGTATAGGATACAATCCTTCCATATGATGGAAGGGTCTTTTTGGAAAAATACTACTGAAACCAAACAGGAAGGAAAAAATAGAGGAAATTGTGAATGAAAAAATGTTGAGAACTTGATATGTTTATTTTAGAGATTTAGTTATTTATTACGTATGGTGTAAAGACAAAAATATCTAAATAACTCGAATGATTTCAAAACATAGATATATGCAGATGTTTCATTTTCCAATGTAGATCCAAACATACTAAAATTGTGTTCCTTAATTCTTGCATATTCTACGATTTCTTAGTCTTTGTATAGTAGAAATACATTAAGAAAGTGTGTTTTGAGAAAGTACTCGCCATAAAATTATTGAGTTTGAGTGCATCTTTTATTTTTCCCCAAGTTTTTTCCTTTCCAATTTTCCTCTCCATTTTCCTCCATATTTCTTTTCCTGTTTTTCTTGTCTTTTATTTTGCTCCAAAGTTTTTTCCTGCCGATTTTCCTCCATATTATTATTTTCTTTCCCCATTATTTTCTGGGTTCAAATAGACCCAAAATGTGATTTGTGTCTTAATCAAGAGAGTTGACTTTCCGAAGTAGAAAACACTTGCAGAACTTTGATCACTTTCTGTCTTATGATACTTGTATGATATTACTTTCCTGATATTTATGTTATACTGCTTTCCAGATTGTAGGAGATGTTGTTCTTCAGCTTCATGAAGGGTCACCATTTACTGGGATAGAAATTGTGAATTAGTAAAAGTAAGCACCCCACAATTTTTTGTCATCGCATTACTTATCGTGAAAGGCTTTTGCATCAACTTTTTTCAATGTTTTATGCAGTGTTTAGGACAGATTCTTGCATAGCTGCTTCCTTTTTTACTGGCATATGGCGATGAAGCCCAGCAAAGACATAATAGTGGATGAATTCTATGTTCAAGTATTTGTTTTCTTTTTTGTTGTTGGTAATGAATTAATGTAAAAACTGATTATCTGTTTTAATTGATGAAGTTTTCGCGTGATCATCAAACTCATTTTCTGTTCTCTTTTGTGTTTACACAATTACAGTTGGTTAAATCCTTTTTGTACATACCATTATATTAGTCCCAAATCCCAAATTATCCTTTTGGGATAACGGTCAGTTTGGTCCTTGAAGTTGCAAAAAAGGGGTCAAATAAGTTCTTATATAGAAAATTTTGTCCGGACGTGCCATTTGAGGTGGCTCCCGGTGAAATTTTTTGATGAAATTTTTTGAGCATCTTATTCATTAAGTCTAGTTTACTCATACCAAATTTCAAATAAAAATTCAATCGGGAAGACATTCAAATGAATTCTTGAAGATAACTGTGCCGTTAAAAGTGCAGTTATCTTCAAGAATTCATTTGAATGTCTCCCCGATTGAATTGTTAGCTGAAATTTGGTATGAGTAAACTAGACTTAATGAATAAGATGCTCAAAAAATTTCATCAAAAAATTCTATCGGGAGCCACCTCAAATGGCACGTCCGGACAGAATCTTCTATATAAGGACTTATTTGACCCCTTTTTTGCAACTTTGAGGACCAAACTGACCCTTTACTCATTATTAATTTATAAATTTTTTTATTATTTTTTATATTTTTATTATAGATTAAACTATAATTTTCTTATTAATAAAATTAAATCTATTGGATATTATAGAAAGGGGTAGAATGAGAAGAAGAGACATATATTTGTCCTATTTTGGGAATAAAGGGATTGTATTCCTATTGTTGAATTTGGGGTTTATTTTAGTCCTATCAAGGGTTAGGATGTTTTCTTTTGGACTGAAATTTGCTGGTCTGTTTATGTCTGGTCTGGTAAACGTCTGCTCTCTGTGTATTTTATAACTAAGAAATTCTGGTATGTTTAAGTCTGGTCCGGTCTGGTCTGTTTAAGTCTGGTCTGGTCTGGGACTGAAAACAATCCAAAAGAAAACATCCTTAGTACCCGTTTAATGTTTGGAAATCAATTTTCACGAAAGTAATTTCAGTAAGATATTTTCTTGCGGTCAAACAGAGCCTTTTGATACAAATTTATCACCTTTTAAAATACAAGTATATAAAACTAGACAAGTAAGTTATGGAATTATAATAAAACAAAATGATCAAAAATTAAAGAATTATTTCCCCTTTAAATATTCCCTTTAAATTATAGGTTTATTACACAAAAGTAATAATATTTGAGATTGGTGACAAAACTGGCCAATTGGATGACTAATTCTTAAATAACATTCATCTTTTTTTATCTAAGATGATATTAGGATACTACGTACTGCTTTTTGTCTACCGACTATTAACTTAACATACTAGTATATGTATCTGTGCACTGCACGGTAAAATATGTGCGTAAAGTTTTTTCTTAAAATCATAGGACAGTGAATTGTATGTGAATTTGTAAATCATTGTTTAAAAGAGAATTCAATTAGACTATGTATTATAGAGCTGTCAAAATGAGTCAATGTCCACAGGACTAGCCCATTTCATCTCATTTCATAATGGGTTAGAGTTGTCATTTTTTATCCCGATGAACTCAACGGTTTCGTGGGTCAACCTGCATGGGCTGGAGGTTTAGTGGGTTGACATATGCGGATTGTGAGTTGTCCAAAATACAAATATCTATTTTTTGAGTTTCATTGTCTTTAATATTGATTCTTTACTATTTGTTGAAGTTAAATCCTAGCGGTCCAAAGGCCCAACATTGTCCATTGAGCTTTCGTAGGATCTTTTACCGATCATTGTGTTTGGTGTATTAATTAAGGTAATATGAAGGCAAAAGCAATAGCAAGAAAAGATGAGAGGTAAAGTGGGCCAATTCTATTACGAACTTACTGAGCCCGAGTCCCAACCCCATGTTCTACACTGAGCTAGAGAGAATTCTAAGTTATAGTATGCAAGCTAAGTTTGTCAAACCTTTCAAATGAGATAAATGCGAGTGTTTATACTACAATGTAATAGGTGTAGGTGATGATGTGTCGAGCCCTCATTGGATAGCCCCTAACATAAAATCTTCCATATCTAGTGCACTAAATGTGCTTCCCGCTAATTCTGGTCTTCTTGTCCACTGCTTTGGGGATCGGAGCTCTCTGACATACAACCAGCACTATCCAAGAAAACACCGAGTATCAGAATATTACCGACTGACGGATCCCGTGCGAAAAGTGGCTCGTGTGCTAGTTAGGCCGTCTAGAGGTATTTGGGCTTGGACCCAATACCCCAAAATTACCAAAACTATTTTCAAATATACTTACTCCGTATTATTTTACGAACCATTTTTGAACGGTAATTTCTATAATAGTTATTCAAATAAATTTCTCCAGCATATTTTTATGTTCTAGCCGAAAATAATTTTTTAATAATTAATAATCATTGTTCACAAACATTGATTCAAAAGATCTAATCGTATCTCTTTTGTACAATAAGTGCTTTTGCTAGATACTATTTAATGGTTATCAAATTTTAATATAACAATGATTTAATAATATTTTTAATTAAACTTATCAAGTTTTTTAATTAAACAACACATGACAATAGAGGAGGCTATATATTATAATATAAGATTGGAATACATAAGAGAAGTTTTTGAAGTTGGATAGCTTGGTGTTGCCACATGTCACATTTTCCTTACAAAGATTTTGCCACATGTCAATAATTCATCTAAAGAATTCTTCAAGGGTTGACTTTATTATATTACTAGTAAATTGTTCGCGCGTTGCGCGAATGTAATATGCCCAACTTTCAATTTTAATGAATTGTGTACAATGCTTTTATGAAATGTTAATTATATTGTCTATGTAAACTGTGTAGTAATTTTCAAAAATAATGAGATATAGTTCAATTGGATGCTGTTACAGTAAAATATATACATTTATGAAGTAATTGAGCACGCATCAATATTATAAACAAACTTAACTTGGAAGTGATCATTTAGTATATATTTAAATAAACAAACTTAACGTGAGTTTGGACTTTAGAAGCCTCAGTTCGAAAAATGTCAAGGCAGCTTCGATAAGAAAAAGTAAAAATTCCTCTTGGAGTTCTCTGAACATTTGTGCTCAATGAAGTCATTTAGTTTGACCGGTTGTGTGATACAAAAATAGAGATTTCCTTAAATGTAATGGTAAACTGTTGGCTAAAAAACTGCACATGAAGGTTAGCGTTAGAGAGTGGCTAACTAGAGGAGTTTTAGACAACATAAGCTTACACGCGGATCGTGTATAAGCTTACAATGTGTTAAATCCTAAACTAATTAATTTATTTAAGCATAAGCAGTTTTAATATTCTTTTGCGCTTTTGATTGTCAAATGATAAAAGGCTATAATATAAATATGCACCAGAAATATATGATTTAGAAAAATATAAAATATGCAGCAGACTACACATCAAGAAAAAAACGCAGCAAAAACACACTAAAAACACAGTGCTTGAAGGCAAGTGTAATGAAATAGCATTGACATATACTCCCTCCGTCCCCTTTTAAATGTCCCGGAAGAGGGTGACACGACTTTTAAGAAAAGTGGGTTTGTGCGGTTGATATTAATTGATAAAGTAAGAACAAAGTAAGAACAAAGTAAGAATAATTTTGAGCCACACAAACTTTACCAAATAAGGTATGAGACAATTAAATAGGGACATTCCAATATAATAAAACGGGACATTTAAAGGGGACGAAGGGAGTAATATTATAAAACACCTAGTGTTCTTTTAGTTTCCTTTCATATGAAATTGTGTAGACCATATAATCACAATCCAAGCCTTAATTAATACTCCGTATAAAATATGCAACAAAAAATGTTGCAAGAACGTAGCAAAAAATGCCGTAAGAACTACAACACTTGAAGGCAAGTGCAATGAAATAACTTGGCATATTATCAAACACGTAGTGTGCTTTTGGTTTTCTTTCCTTTGAACGTGTACACACCATGAACTTCTGTCCTACAATTACTTTACTGGGAAACAACATGTAAATACCTATTAAATAACTAACTATTTGCTGAAATTATGCAGGAAAAAACACAAAGAAAAAGTGTTGGGAAAATTGATTCACTTCTATGAGATAATAACACACAAAGAAAAAAGAACAAATTGAAGATCACATACGTAAAGAACAAACATGGCATTACTTTTAATAACAGAAATACCTAGCTCATTAAGCAAAGGGAAGGGTGCAAGGAAGAATAAGATAATAGACCTAAAAATTATTGATCAACCACTGTGAGAAGAGGGCAAATGGAAGTCGAAACCTCATTATATACTGAAAGTTAATTAAGATCCAGCTAATCGTAAAAGTAAACGCTACATCTTCAAATGATGGAGATGAATGTTCAGAAGTGCTTTGGGGGAAATCAAGAGCTCATATAGCTGGGAAATAATAGATGAAAGATACTCCGTAGGTATACCTGGGTTGACTGTGTCAAAACAAATTAAACGTCGTCATATGTGAAGCTTGACGGAAAAGTGAGAACGGCAATTCAATGGAACACTCGAATAGCACAAGGTACTACATCTTATAGCCTAACATGAAGAAGTAATGAGCATTTAATAATAAAAAGTGGCCTTCATAAGATAGGTTAAGATTTAGATATAGATGTGACTTATCCATTAAAATTTAATCTTCCATGACGTTATTATTACTCATTTGTTATTTTTGGAAGCGTTTCCCTTCTCTTACGTAAATAAGTAAATTCAATTGGCAATTAAAGATTAAGCTCACTAGATTTGATCTTTTGTGTTTTCATATCGAGTTAGTTAGTAACTCATTTGTATAGATTAAGCTCACTGGTCACGGTTTACTTTTCTATAAAGGAGGTCCTAGGTTCCAAACTTCATGCAAGCAATTTGTTGGAGATAATCGTCGTAACCTGCAAAACAATGTTAGAAAAATAAAACAGCCCGAGACGCGCTAGTCGCTGTCCTAAAGAAAGTATTTCCGGTGGCTGGAAATCTTCCCCCAAGATATAACGGGCTCTTCGGCTAAATTGCCGGACACAGAACTACGAGGATAGAAGTATTGATTATGTAACCCAGCAGTTTATTTAGCGTAATATTATATGTATAGTTTAAAGTATTCGGACTTAATTAGATACTCTATCAAGTGTCTTCGATCACGTAAGTCCATTAAATAGAGATGTGAAGCATGTAAATTATTTGATAAAATAAAGTTGTTGGGGATGCTAGGTGATCCACGTACTTAGGAGAGAGTTGTGGGTGGCCAAGCAACACACCCATGCTCCCAAAATACTCGGTCAACACTCAAGCATTTCAACAAACTAAATCTGGCTAAAGTGTTATCCGTACATTATTGTTCTAAATATTAATTAAATAAAAAAAACATTTTAAATGAATTTTGTTTATTTGAAATACTTAATAATTTTCCAACAATCCCCCACATATTTCAAATAAACATTTGAACTTAAAAAAAAATATAATTTTGAAAATCTGCTGGATTAACGGGAACGAGACTTTAAGTTTGGTGTCCGAAGACTATGAACCAAACCGAGACGATTAAGTCTTTACAAACCGAGCTTCTGGTGAAACATATAGTTTCTATGAACCAGTAAGCTACTATGGTAAGTCAGGGTCTTAACGGCCATGTCTCACCCCCCACAATTCCTCGCGTTAACGCCGTGGTGCGCCTTTAGGCCGTGCGCGTGCTTGGTATTCTTGAGTGCTCTAGAAGCGTTGTCATGCTTCATGGAGGCGGCCCCACCTCACACTCATATAGGTGACCTCATCAAGTGTGTTCTGCACTTAACACACCAGCCATAAGGCTATGAAAATCATTAAGAGTTTTAACTCACCCTCACAGCGAATGCAGTCTAGCCTCACCCTAGAAATGGACATAATAGACTAGCAGGAACAAATAGAAGACTTGTTATTACCCATATGAACCTGCTTCATGGGATCTCCAATCACACAGGTTGGGTTACCATCCCTATTTGTTATCAAGTGACAGTCCATTTCCCTCGGTGTATAACATATAATATCCTAGGATTTCGGCCAAAGGAGACTATTGACTCCATTCGTCATAGTTATATGACAACTTTATATTTCATACATTTCATATGATATCGTTGCAGTCGACTATACAACAATATCATCTAAAAATTATATCATCATTGTATTACTTTAATACAATGGCTTAGCTCATCAAATACACTTTTTGTGTTTCCACAATTTTGCTCAATCTTCCGACATTCAGCCGGGTTTCACATAGTTTATTTCACCAATTTGAAAATAGAAAATCACTTGTGTGATATTCAACTCAAATGACATCGTTGTATCCCGATAATACAACGGATAACTCTTAATAAAATATATAAGATCATTGTAATACAATGGATAACTCTCATATAACATCATTGTACTGCTCTAGTACAATGGTTATTTCTCAATAAACATATCATCATTGTATCAATTAATTACAACGGATAATCCCAATCAAATTTATTCCATAATTAATGGTATCTCATTTACGTTAGAATGAGTTTAAAATAACCCCACATTTTAAATATATTTATGGAGTATAACATTAAGCTCACCGTACATTAATCAATGTGAACAATAATTTTAGAGGAATAACATGCGGCTAACAAGATATGAACGCGGCATATAACTGGGTAAACATTTACACGTATAATAAGCACAATTCAAAATTTTATCAAAACTGACTTCAGGCTTATCCATGCAACCACGTAGCTAGAGTTAATAAAACCTTTTGCATGATCAACTACAAGAGATAATCATTAATTAATTAGGCCAATAAAACTTCGTAACGTGCAAACCCAGAAAGAACCATGCCCTCATACAAAACAGACTAAAGCATACGCAATTTAAAAACTCAACGCAAGACTCCAGAAAAACGTATAAATGTGCATGCAATAACATCGTACTTAACGAATTAAAAATTATGACCATTCAATAACTTCTAACAAAGTCAATATATTTAACAAACCAATCACCGCACTAAATCGTGCATGAGCAATTTGCTGATTGCGTTACAAGCATGCAGTAGCGTATAATTAGTCTTTAACTAATTTAAATTTCAATTTTTAATAAGAAAAAAAAACAGAACTGCACCTTCATGCAAAAAGACAAAACCGATTTGAATTTTCCACTCAGCCATATTACTCTACCAATGGAATTTTCAATTCGGTCATCACAATTATAAATTAGATATTAACACCACAGTAACAAAATCTCACAGAATTTATCAACAAGTAATTAAGACACCATAGGAATTAACACATCAATAGCAACAATAGAATATATTACCACATGTAATTAATACTTCCAAAACATCCCATTAATCATACGAATCAATCAATTAAGTGAGAGCATTATCGTACTTTAATACATAAACATTATATTTCACAGAACAAACACTCTTACAATAGCCTTTGCCAAAAAAAAAACATCTTTAGTCATGACAATTTTGTCATAATCAAAGGATATTTTAACCCCAATTTATATCAAGAGAGAAACGGAAACAAAATTAATTTGTCCGAATCTCATGCACAAAAACATGTCATTTAGTGATAAAGTGTACTCCGATGTGAGTTTAAGAATAACATTTCCTTTACCCTGCACCTTAGCGGTTTTAAGTCCACCAGGTACACAAGGTTTTCATCATCTCCTATAATAGTAATAAGATATATAGGAGGTTAAAGCACTTTTGTTTTTGCAAATGTGCTTGGTAGCCCCGGAGTCTACCATTCATTCATTCACATCATTTATTTTACAACTTTGAGAAACAACTGCTATAAAATCTTCATCACTTTTAATCAATTTTAATTTTGATTTAAGTGGATTATTGTTTCTCATAGTTGTCTTTTTATCACATAAAATGACATAAATTACAACACTTGGGATTAAAACAAGGCTCATTGAGAATAGGGTAACAATTAAAATTATCACAAATTGCCATAAGATAACACATGCAGATTCCCGAAGATATAAAAAATGCAACTAAAGTAATTGATAGAGATACCAAATTTCATTCGCAGCAGGCATGTGGGCATAGAACGTATAATACAGGGGGCTAGCAGCAAATGACGCGGACGACAACCACCAGAACGGTCAAGAAGTAACGGTACAATTATGCAACGACTTTGCGTCCATCCTCATCATCTCACTTGCAACCTGTTCTGGCCGACGGATATCTGGCACTCTGGCGACTGACTTCTCCGGCAATTAGGGGCGAGCGGCAGTTTCCGACGATATTTACTTTCTTTAGATTGTTGGAGATAATCGTCGTAACCTGCAAAACAATGTTAGAAAAATAAAACAGCCCGAGACGCGCTAGTCGCTGTCCTAAAGAAAGTATTTCCGGTGGCTGGAAATCTTCCCCCAAGATATAACGGGCTCTTCGGCTAAATTGCCGGACACAGAACTACGAGGATAGAAGTATTGATTATGTAACCCAGCAGTTTATTTAGCGTAATATTATATGTATAGTTTAAAGTATTCGGACTTAATTAGATACTCTATCAAGTGTCTTCGATCACGTAAGTCCATTAAATAGAGATGTGAAGCATGTAAATTATTTGATAAAATAAAGTTGTTGGGGATGCTAGGTGATCCACGTACTTAGAGCATCTCCAATGGGGATGTCTACTCTCTTCCACATTCTTACACACGGGTCCCATTTTTTATCTCACAAATTTTATGTGTAGGACTTACATATCTCCACATTTATTTTGTTTTTCATTTTTCTATATCACTTTTAACCCACTTTTGATCCACTTTTACTCCTCGATTCCCGTGTAAAGTCTATTTGTGGACATTGTCATACACATTGTCTACAATTTACTCCTATCTCTCTCTTCCTTTTCATTTTTCATACACACCACTTTCTCCATATTAAATTAAAATAATCATTCTATCTCTATCTCTCTCCTATGCCACGTAGGATAGACTTTACTCCAATCCACTACCCCATTGGAGATGCTCTTAGGAGAGAGTTGTGGGTGGCCAAGCAACACACCCATGCTCCCAAAATACTCGGTCAACACTCAAGCATTTCAACAAACTAAATCTGGCTAAAGTGTTATCCGTACATTATTGTTCTAAATATTAATTAAATAAAAAAAACATTTTAAATGAATTTTGTTTATTTGAAATACTTAATAATTTTCCAACACAATTTCGGGCCTCTGTATCTCAAATTTCCCTACCCATGGCCATGGTGTAAATAAAAAATCATTTGTTTGTTGCATAGGAGTATAGTATATACATTATTGTTGACTTTTCATGCGTATAACATTTTACACAAATATAATTAGTTTTCAATCATTGGTTGATATGACTACCTTCAATTAAGATGGACATTGGAGTTATGTTAATTTAGTAAAGGGTCAGTTTTGTACTCGAAGTTGGATAAAAGGGGTCAAATAAGTTCTTAGCTGTTTGGTTAAAAGCTGACTGTTTGATTTAGTTCGGTTTAGTATACAAGCTCTTAGGACTAATTAATACTAAAAGTCATGGGCTTTTCTCAGATGCTAGTCCTTGTAGCATCTCAAAAAAGATCTTTTAATTTTCGAAAAGCTCTTAAAAATGGTCATGCCAAACAAACAACTAGAAGCTTTTAAAAACATTTTGAACAGTATAAAAGCTAGAAGTCAGAGACTTATGTCTGCCAAACATGCTCTAGGAAAGGAAAGAAAGAGCTTCGAGCAACAAAAAAACATGTCATCTCCTATCTCAGAAAATGCAAAGACAACCCCAATCAATTTGACCCCCAAATGATCCAAGAGCATTCCTAAATAGCTTCACACATTCTCTCTTAGCATTCCCTTACTTTTAGCTTGAAGTTGAGTACTTCGCCTCAGCTCAACTGGTGTTGGTGTTTTGTAGTTAGGATCAATTAAACAAGCTAGCAACTCTTAATCTAAAATACATAGAGATCAAACATTTACCAGGCCAGACTTAAACAGACTAGATTAGCAAATTTCAGTCTACGTAAAAATATCCTATTTGTAACATAACATAATTTTGTCACTCTATTTGCATCAATTAGGAAAAGCTTAATTACATTCGTGTGACTTCTAAGCACGCCTCTTTGAGCTTATATGTGGATACTTAACTTTGGAATTGAATAGCGAGCGTAGAGGCTTATCCCGAGCATTGGCTTTAGAACTTGGTCTCTAAGACTCATATTAATCAAGATTACAATGTATCAAAAGTAAAAGAACATTAAAATACAAAAAAAGTGAAAAAACAATTACCTTAAAATCAATGAATGCAAAAAGTAAACTTCCACACATCACGAAAACCGGGAAAAAGAAAGAAACAATATAAAAGCAAGTAACTAACTAATGGACTGAATCATTAACTTGGGATGTATTGGAGAGTTTATATATGCTAGGAAATGATCCTTAACGGTCTATTTGTGATCCTAAATCATTTTGGAGAAACATTTTCGGGTCACAACCTCCAAATATCTTCACTTCAAGTCAAAACCATCTTGCACGTTGTCCTGTTTTGTGCAGGTTTAGACAGGCCCGTGTCGATTTGGGGTGTTCACCGAAGTTGTCACCATTTTTCTTCATGAGGCAGGAAGTTCGGCACCAGTGTAGATCCAAGTCCAACACCAAAGTCATTAACTAACCAACACCAAAGTCATCCACTAAGTTGGATCCCGATTCAGGAGCCAATTCATTCCCAAATCGCACGTACAAACTTTCGGGTGCCTTCTTACTTCAACAGTCGACCTAGAAGTGGCGTTTTTATCCTTTTGACAGACAACTTGTCTGCGAAGAACAGACAAGTGTACACAAAAGGTGTACACATTTTGTGTACACCTAGCAAAACTCTTTGATTTGTGACTTCATTTCCATCATTTTTTTTTATCCTATTTCAAGTTTCCGATGGACTTTTTATCTGATTTCCTTTATTTTCATATAGGACATAAGTAATTATTGCAACTGTCAATATTACATACTACTTTCAAAGAAAAATTCTTTAGTAGTTTAGATTTAATGTCCGCCTAAACGTCATAACTACTTTTTTAACACCAAACCAACAAATGTTATAGCCTACCACTACGTAATTGCAAAATTTGATGTAAAATACAGTTCAATTTCCCATTGTTGACATCGCATTCCTTTGAGCATCAAACAAACACATTTTATAGCCTACCGCTTGATAATTGCGAAATTTGATGAAACATTCAAGCTTCCAAGACAAAACCAAAATTTGATGAAAGATTCAAGCTTCCAAGACAAAACCACACAGACCATTCTTTTAGAGAACCTATACTATAATGCTTACTCATACAGTAAAACTAAGATTGATACAGCAATGTCAAGCTAAGAGACACTTGCACACTCATACAGTAAAACTAAGATTGATACAGCAATGTCAAGCTAAGAGACATTTGCACGTTGAAGTTCAAACTCTATCACTGCTTGGTTGATTGCATCGACAATTTCCAATTTCCTTGCGATCAACGCCTCGTCCAATGGAGTCTTCTCATGGATGTTCAGCGCTGACACACTCGCTCCAGCAAGGATCAAGCTCTTGACTACCTCAATGTGACCATTAAGGCAAGCCCAATGAAGAGGTGTGTTCTTCTCCTCGTTATATGCATTGACATCCACTTTATTACCAATGAGATACTTTACAACATCAAGATGCCCATTGGCTGAAGCCATATGAAGTGCAGTTCGGCCCTGTGAATCCTTTGAATCAAGAGATACACCAGATGATACTAAGCTCTTTATATCTTCAATGTCAGCATACCTTGCCGCCTCGAGCAGGAGATTGACCATTTCCAGCATTGAATCGTTTGACCTCTGTTCAGCCATAGTCGACACACATTCCACCACCATTCCTGAACTGAGATGTCATCCCAACTGATCAGAAGCTGTGGGTCGGCCGGGTTTAACACACCCACAACTATTTATTTTCGTTTAGATGTTTGATGAGAAATTGTAGCTCAGAAATTAATTATTATTTTAGCATTAAAATTAAAACTATGATTCATGTGTCATTAAATAATGTACTTGAACTATGTTATGACAATAGTACTCCCTCCGTCCCGTTAGAAGGTTCTCACTTTCCTTTTTTGGACGTCCCATTAGAAGGTTCTCATTTCCATTTTCATTTCCTGTTTTTAAATATTAAAAACAGGGGTGGAGACAGGGAGGGGCTGGCGGTGGCCACGGCCTCTGCAAGAAAAAAAAATCTTAAGTATATATTATGTATAAATACTTTTAATCTGTAGAAAGTATGTTGATATTTTAAATTTTGGCCCCTGCAATGTAAAATTGTTAAGGACCGACCCCTTTAACCCTAAATGTTTGGCTCCGCCACTGATTAAAAATAATACATTTATAACATCACAGTTATCAATACCAACACATTATAATATATACCTATTAAAATTATTTCTCAAAATATATCCGAAGTACTTTATTTAGTTATCACCTAAATAACCGTTCCGTTTTGCTATGCGAACCTTCCAACCGGACGGAGGTAGTAGTATTTATATTTATATATACACACTGATATATTTTGAAATTGAAATTGCAACATAAAAAATAAAAATGACTGAGATTGAAAAGGCTGAATTGATTTGAGACTTTATAGGGTTTAGGGATTCAGATGGGAATCAAACTAACAAAAGGGGGATGGTAGCATGGTAGAACCCTAAAATCACGCAAGAATGAATACAAATAACTCATAAACAAACATAACAGAAGAAGGCTATTCTCGTTTACAATATTGCATCTGGGCTCGGATGTCTCAATCCTTTACGCAGATCATGTTGCTAGGCGTTAAGTGTGGTAATGGAGAGACTAGATTCGGCCACCTAAATAACGAAGTGAAGGTAAGCTGGTTCGATTGCACAAACAAAAACGACGCACCTTCAATGGAGTGAAAGACGGATCTTAATCTGGAGCTCTTGCGTTCTTGCCTTTCTCTGTGATGATGGAGTGGGTAGCTAGCAAAACAAAGAGGGCTTCCGGTTATACTCCGTACTTTTTTTTGGAAGAAAAAAAAAGAGATTTTTTAAGTTATATTTTAAATAAAAGTTAGACTGTGTTTGAACAATGTAATTTTTAAAAAATAAAAATTGCTATGTTTGATAATAATAAAAAATAGGGAGATTTATATAAACAGGACTAAATAAAAATAAAATTGCAATAATAGGAGCTTAAAGTTATAAATTTTCATAAAAGGAATAACTCTTCATATTCTACTTTTTCCCTTGTCATTTTTAATAGGACTTTTTTTAAACAATACTACCTCCATCCCATTTATATTGTCCCGAAAGAGGGTGGCACGGTTATTAAGAAAAGTAGGTTTGTGTGATTGATATTAATTGATAAAGTAAGAATAAAGTAAGAATGATTTAGAGCCACACAAACTTTGCCAAATATAGTACGGGACAATTTAAGTAGGACTTCCCGAAAAGGTAAAACGGGACAATATAAATGAGATGGAGGGAGTAAAACATAAAAAATAAAAAAAATAAAAAATAAAAAAAATGTAAAAAAATAAATTAAAATATATAGGCTTCAACCACCACCTCAACCACCTTCCAGCACTGTCACCTCCGGTTGCCGAAAAAGAATGCCAAGTTGACAAAAAATGTCATCGTGGTGGCAATTTTGAAAAGAAAGTTAAATATTTTCAAAGAGTAAAAAAGACATCTTCAAGACATTTTCACAAAAAATGCGGCATTTATTACATAAAATGACCATTTTTCTCAGTGATCGGAGCTGATGGTGCTGGAAGGTGGAGAATGCGGTGGTTGTGACCTACATATATTTTTTAATATTTTTTAGGTATTTTATTTTTACTTTTAAGAATTTTTTAAATTTTTGAATACTACGTATATTTTATTTTTTAAATTCTTTTTAATTTTTTATTTTATTTTTTTCCCTTTTTTTAAAAAAATAGTTTGTATATTGTATTATAAAAATGTTAAAAACATTTAAAGTACTGTCTACTTTCCTTAAAAATGATGTAATAGATTTCTATTGAAGTATTAGAATATTGAAAGAAAATTGAAAACTTATATAGGTAAAGTTACAAAAAAATAATATACTTAAATTTTGCGCCTGAATGACTATGACAAAATATGTTGTAATAACTAATTAAATATAAGTTATCTTACAATTTTAGTAACTTATACATATTATAAAAAAATTATCATTTCCTATGGAGGCAAAGACTCATTATTATTTTGCTTGAGAATATGAAGAAATTAAGCAAATTGACTCACTAAATTGTTTGTGTTTCTTTATTATGATTGTTATGAAGTAGCATTTAATCCATACTGTTTTTTACGTGATTTTTGTCATGTATACATCACACACTCCCTTACTTATCATAGTAGTTGTTGTACATATATTATACTAAAACTATATACTCCGTGTATTAATGGTGCTAAATGCCTAAACATATGCATGTTACCTATAATTTTTTAGCATTGTGGGGTGTTAATGACCTCACTAGCCTTAAGATAAGTGTACCGTAACTATGAATCTTTTTACATGAGTTAGGGGTGTTTGGAACTGATTCTGCTTCTACTTCTTTTTTAAAGTAGAAGCATAATCAGTTTTCAGAAATTGGTCACCTCCAGCTTCTAAAAAACTGATTCTCAGAACAAATTTGAGCACTAGAATCACTTTTGCACTTTCACCCAAACACCCCATTACTCATATTTTATTCTCCATATAAGTGTAACCATTTAAGACTAATTGCTAAGTGTGTAACCATTTAAGACTAATTATAAAGCTTTAAAAGGATGGAGGCAAAAGTGAATGAGATATTTGGTTCTTGTTTAGGGGTTACAAATTAAAAAAAATGATAAAATACGAAAGAATTTAAATAATTGAAACTGTGTTTATTTAATAAGCTATCCTACAAAAACACCCAATTTGGAAAACATAGAAATTAAGAAAGTGTTTGTGATTGCTTATACTTTAAAGTTTGTCCAAAAGGTTGGCTCCCCAACCCCAATGGTTGTAAATCACGATGAATCAACCAATTCGGTGATAAACTTTATACTCGTGCGCACCAGAGTCCCAGCCCAGCACATAGGAGTTGTGACCTCGACACGGTCGCTGCGGGTTTCAACTCTTGGTCATTTGTCCAACTTTCTCACCATTTTATCAATTGAGCAACCCTTGTGGGTAGTGATCTTTTAAAGTGATTTTAAAGAAAGTGTTTAATAGTTAAAAATGGTAGTGTTTGAAAAAAAATGTTTAAAGAAAAAATAGGAAGCGTGAAATGTAATTTAACGCACCTCCCCATATGCTTCCAGTTTTTAGCTTTAAAGTGTTAATTTAAGTAGAAATTGTCACTTTAAAACACTAATTTCAATTTTTTTAAACCAAAAGCTCAAAATCATTTTTTAAAATAATGCATCCAAACACTACCTAAGCATTTGAAAGGATTTCAAGAAGACTGCAAAATTAGCCATGTTTTTTAAAACTCTTAAATAAAAAAAAATAGGTCATACAGTCTTCTCTCCCTTCCCCTCCCTAACCTCCCTTCCCAAACCTAACTTCCAAACAGACTCTAAGATTATGTATGCTACTCCCTCTGTCCCTTTTTATTTAGCCACACTATTTTTCAAGTCAAAGTTGTTCAACTTTGACCAATTATATATTTATACACAGTAATAATAATATAATATGAAAATTATATGAAAATGTTCTCTATTGAAATACTATCATAAAAGAATAAATTTATTAACTTTTATATAAATATATTAGTTAAAACAATGGATCAAAGTTTATCATCATTGACTGGAAAAGTCAAACTTGGCTAAATAAAAAGGGACGGAGGTAGTATTTGATAAAGAATGAGTAATTGAGTATAAATGAATGAATAAAACTAAAATGTAAACAACATAAATGATAAATGCAAATAATATAATTATGTAACATACTTGCCAAACTAAGTACCAAAGAGATTATAATACTAGAATTTAAAAATAAGAAATGGAATAATTCTGCAATTGTGTGAGAAGATTGAAAAAATGAGATACTGAAAATTTGAATAGTGCACTAAAACTGTTCAGTCTTATTCACGATTTAGGAGAATCAGAACCAAACCGGGTTGGGTCCAACTTCCAGTTCTGGTGTGGTTATCATCTAGATTGGGAGCTAGATCCCTGGTTATGAGTCAATGACAGCTTCAAAGAACAATTCGTTCCGCTAGAAATACAAAATGGAAATCAAAACCAAACTACCAAAACAAGCTAGATCCTGAAAGATTAAACCATGCACAAAACACAGCCATTTCAAAGCAAAAGGAGGACAAAAAAGAATAGAAATACTCCAATAGTCTAAAATCAACCCCTAGATAGTTTACATTCTACACTGGAAGTCCGGAAGCTACTCTAGGAGTAAAAGATCTCAACGCTGAATTCGGCTTGAGGAACACCACAGGGTAAGCAACATAGCTAAAATATTCCCGAGATGACAAGCTGGTATTCTAGAAGCTTCAGCAGTTACCGGGCTTACAGGTCCGAGTGAAGAGGGCGGGAAACGACCACTGCCACTCGAATTTGTCCTACTACACACACAAAAAATGTGATAATATAGTTAGATCCAAGATGATGAAACTAAGGACAAAAACAGACTTGATCTTAAAAGTGTGTACAGGCTCTCTCACCTTCCGGCAAATCTACATGACCCATAACCTGCATTAGCACGCAAGGAAGAAATATTGGAGTTTATCATACATTTATTCGGTAACAAAATGACATGCACTTCAATAGATATTTCTATGTAAAGCAATATGAATACTTCTCCTTGTTGCAGAATCTTTGATTTGTGAGGATTCAAAAGAGCTATCTGAAGCATGTTTAATTAGTATATCACTATTATCGTAATGTGACTTGTGAGAAGTGAGCAGATGCTTAGAAGTTAGAACATTGGACTTTCAAATCACGTTTCCAGTCAATATAATGCAAAAAAAAAAAACAATTACAGAGTGTCCATATATATAAGAATAAAATGTCACGAAAAAGTCAAAAATATCAGGAAAAAAATGACTATCAATGTTGCAATGAGACATGACTACAATTAATATCGTTACAGCTTATCTCTTCGACATCTTATGATTATATGTTTTCCATGCAACCTAGTGGATAACAAGTATTAAAAGACTGTTTCTGGCATTTCATCTTAGTGTCCCATCTATAGAAGCTTGTTAACATAAAGGCATCTGGCTTAAAACTTTGACACTGCTTTTTGCATTAATTTATAATGTAAATTAATTGATTCAATAACTAGACACTGTAACTTCATGTCACAGATTCCAACAGAGTTTGGAGTAAGGTGGTTGATGACGATGCTAATGATGATAATGATGATGGCGATGATGGATCATAGAAACTCACTGGGATCTGTATTTGTTAGTTCTGCTGTACCATCAAAATCACAAGTTCCTCCCAAACTGATCGCTTTGTGATAATAGTCGTTGTAGGCATAAGACGCAAGGTTGTGAATATTATTGTCAGAATAACAAGGCTGCCCTTGTTGAATGGCAGTGCAATTGGCATTCCCTGGTCCACATGCCCAGTTAAGCCCACTTTCCAGTTTCTTAGTTTCTGCCCCGGGCTTTGCTACACAGAAAACCACGGAAGAGGAATTGCCAAAACCATTTCCTGTGCCACTATCATCCAAAAGGGGATAAACTGCAGTCCCGTTTGGGAAAAATATTCCCCAGTTTCTTTCAGAGATAGGTCCAGGCTTTTTGTCCTCATTAAAGAGCTCATAAATATAAGCGCTAGTGGGAGTTCCAAGCTGACTCGGCGGTCCAGAGTCATTCAAAACACGTTGGATCAGATTCTTATTAAATGCCTTGGCGTTTTCTAAAGTGGCATCAGGTTCTTTCTCCCCACCTAACCATGGCCAACCGGTTTCCGTCACCACAACAGGAATATCCGAAAAGTTGAAGGATGCAATAGCATTATAGGCGGCATCCACCATGGCATCAAACATGCTGTTGTAGTGGAAAAGGGTATTTGGGTCAACCACTTGTTTGGCCGGGGAAAGGCGTTGGAAGAGAGCATAATCAATAGGGAAGATGCCTTGAGACTGAACATACTCATAATAAGGATAAGCATTCAGCATGAAGTATGAGTTTGTGCTTTTTAAAAACTTAAGGATCTGAAGAGCCGTCGAGTTCAATGAAGGTTTGAAAGTGGCAGTTGACGGGGGGAAGGCGTTTGCAATAATATCCATTGACTGAGGGGTTGAGACTTTGACTCGGTCATTCAGGTCAGCTGCAACCAGGGCCTTATGGAGGTAATTCAATGCAGGAACTAAAACTGGAGCAGCATTTGGGATGGTAGTAAGGACTTCACTTCCCACGGCAATTGCTGTGATATTGGTCGATGAGATATATGCAGCAACATTCTTGTTCACCCAAGCTGCCGCTGCTGACGAGGACTGGCCAATACCTAAAACCTCATCGTTTGTGACACCAACAATAACTTCAATCCCAGTGTTTGATAGAGCTTTTAGCATATGAGCGTCAGCATCAAAGAGGCGGACATGTGTTATTTGATGAGCTTTCAGGAGTGCAACAGTATCCAAAGCTGATGGTAGGTTCGTCACATCTGTCCCGATGTTTATTCCCACAAAAGCACCTGTAAAAACATTTTTATAATAAAAAATCACACTAAAAAGTGGAAGACAATCGAAGCACTCATCATTAATATGCATTCAGCAGATATGAACCAGTAATTTTCCAAAACACACATGGAAGAGAAAATAGAAGAAAGTCTAAACGCCCATCATTCATACGCACTCAGTAGATATGAACCACTCATTTTCAAAAACAAAGCTGGAAAAAAATAGAAGAAAGTGTGAGCAAATAATCATTAATAAGTACCAAAAATTGACACCAAAAAATATAAGTGTGAGGACATCATTAATATGCAATTAAGCACTTAGTACATGTGAACATAAGTCTCTTTTGCAGGACAGATAATGCTCTTATAAGTTACTACGTATAATATACCATTAGAAGAACAGTTAACAGAAATTAAAAGGAATTTGCTTACCCCAATACTAAAAAATGTTTTTGTATATTCATTTAACATACGAAGAGCATTATCCGCAGAGTTCTGCATTACCTGCTATATCGAAAAGAAACCCACATAGGAGCAGGGGAATTCCCGACCATAGTTTAAGCGCCATTAACCACAGCATGATAATTTGACTTGGTCTCTCCTCTATTTAACAGTGCTGTTGTCTTTGATTCACACTGAGATAGTAAAATAATATCCCTGCTCTTTATATTCCGTTTTTCTTTTTCTTTCTAGGATGGACTCCCAAACCCGTGCAGGATTTCCTCCAAGTTGTATGAGCCTGAAATGACGTATCAAAATTACTACTTGGTATGCTTTAGTAATAAAGCTGCACAAAAGGAATCGATTAACAAGGTAAGTAATAGAAAAGAATGTCCAGAAAAAAAAATCATTTAGCGAAGCTGCAGCCACGTCATTAAGTGCCCCAAGAATATGCAAATTATGCAACTGCTACAGTTTGGGAAAGATATACTACTATCATATATGTAAATTCCTATAAAGTGAAATTTGCAATGTATATTATGACAACTCAAGTTTATGATCAGGAACATTGATGGTCAGATCAAGTATTGGTTAATACATAGGCAGAGTTAGCATATGCTTTACTACTTCAAAAACTTTCTCAATTTGATTGGACGTTAATAGCGACATAAATGTTTTAAAGATGCAAATTGTACCCTAAACTTGGTTTTACCCCAATGCTAAATTTAGATTATTTCTCAACCTAAGCAAACCTCTTTAATAGCTCGTATTCTAAGTAAATTGATCTAAGAACTATAATTTTTAATTAAATAAAGCATCTTAAGTTAATTTACGACTTTACTAGAACAATCTGCCTTCAAGACTGAAGCGGAAATTTTGTAAGACCTCCTTCAGACCTACAATTATACAGAACAGAGCACTGAAATATTAAGAAGAATTTGGTGAAGAAGAATGAGGCAACAGCCATTGAAGATAAGGGAAGAGAAACAACCTCATTCATTCTAACCGGAGACCTAAGGATTAGTTGTGAATTTTGTGATACTCTGAATATGAGATGAACTGATGGTATGAAAAATGACATATTTTTTCTAGTTTGGTTTCTACACATAGCCAGAATAAAAAGAAAACCTCTAAATTGGAAATGATAGTATTTATAGTAATACTAATTACTATTATTATGGTAGCTACTAGCTAGTAGCATAAAAAATTGTTTGGTCTGTTCTTAAAGCAAGAAACTTTAACTTGCTCCATAAACTACAATACATCAACTTGAAGTGCTTGAGGAAAACTTAGTTGGGGTGCGAGTGAACAACTGCAGCTCTCACCAAAGAAAATCAAGAACATCGCCATAAAAAAGAATCACTTCGAAGAAAAAAGAAATTTACAGAATCAACATTCGACAACTCCATCAGAAGAAGCTGCAAAACTCATACTGGTAATTAACAAGACAAAACACAGCAAAATAAGATCAATAAATCACTTAACAGTTAATACAACAGCTACATTATTACTATTACTTCTAACAAAGTGAACTATCTTTGATTGCACTCGGAATCGTTCTAAAGAAACCCTACAAAAGTTCCCAGAAGTGAAAATGCAAAATGCAGTCTGAAAGTAGAAAGAGAAAGCTATAGTTAAAAATGCACATAAAAGACAGAAGAATCTAAAGTAGGATCCAAGACATGACCAAAGCTACTCTACCTTTTTCTCTAGTCAAGAAAAATTCAAGCTTCGCCAGGAGGAAGCTAGAACATCACAGTACACTGATGAGTGCTGATTCAGAGTATAGCCAGCGACTGCCCTTTATCTTTATTTTAATCCCAGATTTTTTTCGAATTTTTGTTTTCATAAACTTAATAAAAATCGCATTTTTAGTTTCTCTTATACTCGTATAGTCGTATACTTCGGACAGTATATAATCTCTGTGTTTTAAGGAGTAGTTTTTTAAAGTACCATTATTAAACTACTACTCCGTATGTCATTAGACGTATATGTAATGCTTGAGTGCTTGACATTCTTGCGGCTGAACGGGCTGATAAGGAAGCTACAAACGTCATCAATCATTAAACAAAATGTCAATATAACCCCTGAAATTAATAATATAGAAATTGAATTTGTTAAAATAGAACCCATAAATTTTTTCTCATTTACCTGTTACAAAAAAATTCTATTTCCCATTTTTGAAAATTTTGTTTGACTTATATTCATTTATTTTTTTCTTACTCAACAGTCAACCCTACACTTCCATATATTTTTCCAATTTTATCACCTCTTTGTAGTATATTATCAATAACGACATTATATACAATAGATACAATATATATTAACAAAAACGATATTTAAAAATGTGCGACAAAGAAGCAACAAAATTGGAGAAAATATATGGAGCACACTGACGTCTTCACTATGGAGCACACTGGCATGATGAATGAGTAAGATTCATTCATCTAAAATATTTAGAGAATCTCCATCATTCATCTCGTTTACGTGTTCCTAGTGAACATGCTAGCATGCCCCATATATTATCTCACAAAATTGTGCTCTCTTTTGGGTCTTAAACCCTTAGAGTTTGTTTACTAACAAATATATTTTCATGTTTTCTATTTTTGTTTTCCATTCTCCAATTTTCCGTTTTCATTTTCAAGTTAATCTGTCTCCAATTTTTTTTTTCTTTTTTTAGTTTTCTATTTTGAAATCTGAAAAACATGTTCATACAATTTTTCACCCAATTCTGTGATCGACCAAAATCGATCTCAACAGTTAGTTTGATGAATTCTTTTCACATTTACCTATTGGTTGACAACTCAACGACTCTTTTAAAACTCTTCACTTTAAAAATTGATTTCTAAAAACCGAGGCGAACCGCCGTGTCATTTACGGGACTAGCCCAGGACCGCCCGGTTGTCGATCAGACCGTACACAGACCGTCGAGTAATTTGTCAGACACAATGGAGACCACCAGGTCATTGATCGAACAAGACGGGGACCGCCAGGTGGTTGATTGGACAGGACGGGGACCGTCGGATCATTGACCGGACCAAACGGGGACCGCCGAGTCGTTGACTAGACTGGATCGGATCAGGACTGCTCGACCGTCGATCGGACCGAACAAGTGACCAGACAGGGACCGTCTGGTCATCGACCGTACAGGGATCATCGGGTCATCGACAGGACCGAACAAGGACCGCCAGGTCGTGGACTAGACCAGACAGGGAGCGCCGAGTCATCGACCGGACTGGACCGGGATTGATAGGTCGTCGACCGGGCCATACTGGAACTGACACCGGAGCGGGACCGGATCCAACACTAGACGTAAGTATGCAAATTCATTGCAGCGGCACTGTAACATTCACGTTTTCCGAATTTGGAAAACTGGTAAAAAACACTTCTCTAATTCATTAAGCAAAACGAAGACATAACTCGTTTTTTTTTTGTTTTGGAAAACGATTTGGTAAATGCAATTTTCTGTTTTCCTTTCTCTAGTTTTCCAGCAATTTTTTTGATAAACACGAATTCTGTATTCCTTTTTCCAGTTTTTCAGTTTTATGAAAAACTGGAAAATATCTATGTTAATAAACATGTCCTTAAACACGAGTATTTCTTCTTATCGAACCTTATACAGTAATTATAATTTCTTATTACATTGTTTTCTTAAACACACACATACATATAGTGACTAGTCTAATTTCTTATAACTTTGTTGTGCTATCTTTTTAATTTATGAATGATAGGTCTAATTTTCTACATTTCAAAGTTTGGTGTTATTTAATTTGTGCTATTTAATTTATACAATTGTGGTTAGATATTTTGTTAACTAATTCAAAGTTTTGCTTTATATTTTTATTTTGAATTTTTACTATGCTATGGTGACATTGATACTTAATTAGTTTGAAAATTTTATTGCATATTGGATATCTTATTAATGTAGCAGTATTTTTTAAGAATCAAGAACTCGGCGTGAACTCGGCTTGATATATCTAGATCAAACTTATCCGCAAATTGAAATCAGCAATGCTGGAAACACTATTTACATGTGATGAATGATGAGGTTTTGTAACGGCTATTCTGAAGAAATCATAAGAACAGTTTTTTTTTTTGAAAATATCATAAGAACAGTGTTAAACTCTACTATTCACACAATCTCGCCGCGTGACCCACTGGCCACCTGGTGATGTCTTTTTATCGACAAAACACTTCATTCAATACTTGGAAGTAAATTCAGGTGCTCGGATTTATTACAATTCATTCACATGTAACAATACTGCATTCGGGGAGTTACTTATGGATCTTCCCACCATGGTTTGGATGTTTTCTTTTGGACTAAAATTTGTTGGTTTGGTCTGATCTGATCTAGTCTGGTTTGGTCTGCTTAAGTCTGGTCTGGTCTGGTCTGAACTGGTCTGGTCTGGTAAACGTCTGGTCTCTTTGTATTTTATTACTGTCCAGGTCTGGTCTGGTCTGGTCTGGCCTGGTCTGTTTAAGTCTGGTCTGGTCTGGTCTGATCTGTTTAAGTCTGGTCTGGTCTGGTCTGGTCTGGGACTTAAAACAGTAGAAAACATTCGTCTCATTATGAACTTTCAAATCAAAATTACTTGAATTTCAAAATTCTAAAGCTTATGTGCCTCTCCATGAATATACAGTATTTTTCTAAACACCACCACTTAGCCGTTAGAAGTTTTTTTAAAATAGAAATCTTTGCCATTTTATTATCTTCCCAGTTAAAACTATTAAAATTTGGTTTTTGGGTGATATTTTTCAAATGTGAAGGAATTGTTTTCTTTGTACTAAAAGCATAATGTAAACTACACATAACTACGAAGTACAAAATGGAAATTTCTTTTTTAACATGCCAAAACTTCTAATTGGATTGGAGTACTAAATTTAGCAAATGGTCCCGTATTTACAAAAATGCTTAAATACGTTATCCTGCAAATACGACATACATTGTACAAAAATGCTTAAATACGTTTTAATCCTGCAAATACGACATACATTGTTTTAGATCCCTGCAATTTCTTTTTTTTTTCATCCATGTGTTATGCACTATTTTATTCTTAGTTCATTTTTACCTCTGAAACCTCTCTTTTTAGGAAAAAAATATTGTCGATTGCATGATCTACTAAAAACTTTTGGATTGATCTGTTTAATTTGTGTATGGATAATATGGGAGTTAAAACGATGTAAAACCAATTATTCACATTTTTAAAATATGTATTAAAATCTTCTAGATAAACAATTAAATACTTTTTTGAATAACATGACAAAGAATTAAAGGAAACATATCAGTCGGTGTTGTAATGCGGCGGGTCACTGGGTCGGTAGTCAAGTGATTTTTTAGAAACTGGTTTTTGGGGCAGTAATTAGGCGTCAAGTGAGATAACTATTGTGGCAGGCCACTGGGTCGATAGTCCCTGAGGCATATGTTATTGTGGCGTTACTATAGCACTAGTGTGGTTGAGACGGGATTGTATAAGTACATGTAATAGTCTCTTAGTATATTTTTAGTACTCCCTCCGTCCCATTTTACCTGTCCTACTTTCCTTTTTGGGTTGTCCCAAAATAAGTGTCCACTTTCCTTTTTTGGAAAGAAATTTGTGGCTTACATCATTTCATTGTATTATACTCAAACCTCAACCACAGCTTTTACTTTTCCAACCACTTCATTAATAATCGTGCCAAGTCAAACTAAGACACATAAAATGGGACGGAGGTAGTATCTTTTTATGAAATTAAAAAATCTTTTTTTATCCATTAATTAAATTTTAGTAATATTGTTCTCGTAAGTGTATATTACTCGTTTTAAGAAGCTGTTCCGTTCACCTGATCTGAATGTTTCTGATCTGAATTTTTTAAGTTCTGATCTGATCTGATCTGAATTTTTCTGATCTGATCTGATCTGATCTGAATCTTTCTTATCTGATCTGATCTGAATCTTTCTGATCTGATCTGAATCTTTCTGATCTGATCTGAATGTTGCTGAATTGATCTGAATGTTGCTGATCTGATCTGATCTGATCTGAATGTTTCTGATCTGATCTGAATGTTTCTGATCTGATCTGAATTCTTCTGATCTGAATCTTTCTGATCTGATTTGAATATTTCTATAATTGTAATTGTAATTACAATTATAATTATTAGATTTATAATTGTAATTAAAAATATAACTTAAATAAAATTACAATTATAATCATAATTATAAAAAAATAATAATTAAAATTAAATTTAAAATTATAATAATTATACCAATTACAGTAATTATAAATACAGATACAATTATAAATGTAATTATATTTTTAATTATGATTAATTTTATAATTATTATTATTATAATTATAATATTTATTTCTATAGTCATAATTATGTCTATAATTACTAATTTAAATATATAATTACTCCGAAGTAATAATAATTACAACAATAACAACAAGAACAACAATCATATTAATAATAATGATGATTATAATTATAATTACATTGTAAATCATAATTATAATTATAAATATATTATATTATATTATATTATATTATATTATATTATATTATATTATATTATATTATATTATATTATATTATATTATATTATATTATATTATATTATATTATATTATATTATATTATATTATATTATATTATATTATTATAATATAATAATAATTTTATATTATTAACATTATTATTATATTATTATTAATAATATTATTATATTAATATATTAATATTATTAACAATAACTATAATATAATAATCATAATTAATATAATAATAAAAGTGATAAATCATGTTTGAATTTTTTGACCTGATCTGATCTGAATGTTTCTGATCTGATCTGAATGTTTCTGATCTGGTCTGATCTGGTCTGAATCTTTCTGATCTGATCTGAATGTTGCTGATCTGATCTGAATCTTTCTGATCTGATCTGAATGTTTCTGATCTGATCTGATCTGAATCTTTCTGATCTGATCTGATCTGAATAAAATAAGATTAAGGAATAAGTAATAAGATTAAGACGAACGGAACAGCTTCTAAGTGTATATCCAGCTTTGTACGGAATATTTTTGTTTTAATATGTGTATCTCTTTTAACTTTCTTTCTCTCTCTATTACCTCGTTTTTCTTTTGTTTCTATATCAATCATAAACACTTCAACTCCTAGTCTTCCCCTCTTTTCACCCCATATCATTTATTTGTCTCTCCCTCTCGATTCAAATACGAAGTATGAAGTTATAAATGAGTATTCTTGAGTCTTTCATTTTTTAACAATCAATTCAGATTGAAAATGTTGGATCTACGCACCGGCTCAGACCTCAATCACCAAAAGCCCAAAGGCTCGCTCAGCATTCACCACCAAGGTTGCAATAGGGAAAATGAAGGGCAACAGTCAACTACACTCAGTATTTTGGAGCCCAAACCACCCAGACCAGACCCAAGGAAATCCCACCGGAGAAGACAACCCCCAAACTACCAGACTAGAGTGAAGACCCCAATAGGAACCCCCAAGGCCTCACCGGAGTATAGCCGGAGCTAATACTCAGAGAGAACCGACACTCTCTAACTCTAGGAAAGGGGCAACGCACAGAGAAGCTCATCGGGTAGAGAGAAGGGGGAAGGGATCAAATAGGGGATTCTGGAAGCAACCAGACAATTTAAGCAAAGGGCGACAAAGGGGTCACGGGCTGGGTATGGACAAAAGGGGCGAGTGGGCTGAGTCAGGCACACAGCCCAAGTTGGGCCAGAGGAATTAATAGGAGACCAGCCTATTAATTGAAGTGGACCAAGAGGCAACACGAGTGAGGTAAGGCCAAATAAGAGGTGGACCAATACCACCAACAATCTCCACCTTATTGGTCCCCCTGGTGGTGTAGAGCACAACTGTGAATGGGAGTATCATCATCGCCGGTTTTTCTTGTTTTAATCTGTTCTTATCAGACACAATCTAAGTTAAGAATACGTTTACAAGAAAACAGTTTTTCAGAAGTGAGACATTTAGTCCCCATATCAGCAGGATTGAATTCAGAAGCTATTTTGCATAGCTTGATCCCTCCTTTATCCACAATGTCCCTGATGAAGTGGAACCTAACATCAATGTGCTTGGTCCTGTCATGAAATACTAGGTTTTTGCACAGTTGTATAGCAGACTGGCTATCAGAGTACACAGTTACAACCTGTCTAAGAAAACCAATTTCAGATAGAATACATTTCAGCCAGATAGCCTCTTTAAAGGCCTCAGTTGCTGCAACGTATTCAGATTCAGTAGTAGAAAGTGCAACAATAGGCTGAAGTTGAGATTTCCAACTTATGCATGAACCACACAAAGTAAAAATATAAGAAGTAGTAGACTTCCTATTATCCCTATCATTTGCATAATTGGAATCAACATAACTAGTAAGGCATGTTTCAGAATCAGACTTAGAAAACACAAGACCATGAGAAATGGTACCCTTAAGGTATCTAAGCAACCATTTCAGGGCATTCCAATGAGGCATCCCAGGGTTGGCCATATATCTACTTAAGCAGCTGACTGCATAGGCAATATCAGGCCTGGTGCTTACCATGAGATACATAACCGACCCTATTACATTGGAATAGGGTACAGACTTCATCCTATCAATTTCAGGGCCAGTCTTAGGAGACTGATCCTTACTTAGAGGAAAATGAGAAGCTAAGGGCACATTGACAGGCAGGGCAGAATTCATGTTGAACTTCTTAAGGACTTTATCAAGGTAGGAGGTCTGGTTAAGGGTAAGGGTACATCTACTCCTATCCCTAATGATATTAATCCCTAGGATTCTCTTAGCATCTCCTAAGTCCTTCATAGCAAAGTTTTCACATAGACACTTTTGAACATTCTTAATGGCATTCACAGAGGGGCTGATAATAAGCATATCATCCACATAGATCAACAAGAAAACAAGTACAGAATCAGCATTCTTAAAATACAAGCAAGGATCAGAATCGGACCTTTTGAAACTTAGGGAGGACATGCATTGGTCAAATTTAATGTTCCACTGCCTAGGGAGACTGTTTAAGGCCATAGAGAGCCTTCTTAAGAAGACAAACATGCCTAGGGTACTTAGGGTCAACAAAACCCTCAGGTTGGGTCATAAAAATCTGCTTATCCAATTCTCCATGTAGAAAGGCAGTGGTAACATCCATCTGCTTCATTTCCTAGTCATTATGGGCAACTAAAGCAAGCATCATCCTAATTGTAGTAAATTTTACTACAAGGGCAAAATTTTCAGCATAGTCTATCCCTTCCTTTTGAGTGAAACCTTTGGCAACTAACCTAGCCTTAAACCTAACATTATTAGGTTCCTCTTTGACTTTGAAAAGCCATTTGCACTTAACAACAGAACAATTAGGAGTCCTAAGCACTAGGGTCCAAGTCTTATTCACCTTAAGGGAATCTATTTCACTTTTCATAGCACTAAGCCAATTCTTAGATTCTCTACAGGCAAGGGCTTCCTGGTAGGTTCCAGGTTCATTCAAATCAAAAGTTTCAAAAACAGAGAAAGAAAACAAGGAAGTATCATAGAGATGAAAAGCATAGTCAGTCATGCTATCAGAAATTTTCCTTATATTTCTCCTAACTCTATCTTTAGCCAATTGATATCCTTCTAGACCTTGATCCTCAGTATCATGATTATTATCAGCAGAATCATTTTCAGTAAACACTTCATGCATATTCTCACTATTATTAGAATTAGTGTGCAGCTCCACCTCACTGGAGGTAGTATGGGTATCATGCATAGTGTTGGTAAGGTCAGGATTATCAGAAGACTCGAACTCATTAAACAGAGGGGTGGCAGCAGGTTGCATCTGTTATGTCTACTTAAGAGGAGTGTTGGCAGCCTCTTGCCGAACTTCCTAGTAAAAAAGTGCAAATATGAAGAGGACGTGCATAATGAAGCCACACGATGTATTTGATGAGTGGGAGTTTTGTGCTTCTGATTTTTCAAGTACTGATGCGTTTTAGTGTCGACAAAGCTAAGTAACGGTGAAGGAGTTTAAGCGTGATGTTAAAATGTTAACTTTAACGGAAGTGAAATAATAGACGGCAGTAAAAGGTTAAACAAGTCAAGTTAAAAGTAAGGTACGGATTTTTAACAACAATGTACAAGCTCTTCTACATACAATGTATTGACATAAATAAGGGGTACCAACCCTTATTCACAGTTATAATATTGTTAGATGTATTTAAAAGTTTGCTACAATTTCTCATTTTGATAAGTTTTCCCTTTGTGTATACTCAATCACCTTTAGAGGTTTGAAAATACACGAAAGAAACACACACCACCCTCTGTCTAATTCGGTCGGCTTCGTTTCCTACCCGACGCCTGTGAGGCAAATCAATGTCGCCGGCGGAGGGGAATGGACCTCTAGCCGCCCCAATGAAACTCTCGTTTGCAGTGGCGGTAAGGGACTACTACCCTGGCTAATGACTGCACTCCCAAAAGTGCTCTTTCTCCAACATTGGGCTCCTACGATTTCCGGTCAAATCTGACACCTGCAATGGAGTTCCAGCTGTCTCCTTCTCTAAGGATGATATCCAGGTTTACTCCTTTATTTTCTGTTACGCTCTTGTTGGCACTTTTCTTAAAGACCGACCACCAATCTCTTCGATCCGCAAGGCCTTTGCGGCATTAGGGTTTTCCGAACCCTACACCATCGGCCTACTCAGACCTCACATTATTTTGATAAAATTCAAATAAGATATTGATTTCCGAAGATTTTGGGTAAAACTGATTTGGGATTTCTTTGGATTTAAGAGTCGAGTCACCAGATGGACTTCGTCCTTCTCTTGTGACTGCGACTCCCCTTTTGCTCCTGTCTGGGTCACCCTGGACGGACTTCTGATTCACCTTCACGATCTGCGAGCTCTTTTCTCTATTGCAAGCCTGCTTGGGAGACCAATTAGAATTGATGAGCCTACTGCTACCTTTTCGATCTAGACCATCGACTGCTATAATTTGTATTGAAATAAACATTTTAAAACTTGTCCCGTCTAAAATCTGGATTAACAATGACGATTCATGATTTTATCAATCTGTTCTTTATGAAAATTTGCCTATGTTTTGCTGTAATTGTTCTCGATTTGGCCAAAACAAATGCCCTCACATACAAAAGGTAGTTCCTGTTGATACCTCTGCCTCGGGTGATATTGCCCTTGTTGAATTACCTTTAGTGGCGTGTGATTTGAACTACACCATCCCTGTTGAACCCGTTAAAAAAGATGCAATAGTTATTTCATGTTCTGATTTTCCTGCACCGATTGATATTGTGCTATTGATGCCCCGAATGTTTCTGTTCTTGTTGAGGTTGTTGTGCTTCTGATTCTGCCTTTGATGCCCAGGTTGATTTGTATAACGCTGGCCTTGTTGATTCCTTTAATAATAAGGATAAAACAGTTGCTACCTGTTCCGATTTTGATGCACATGTTGATATTGTGCCTGTTGTTGTTTATGCGCCGAATATTTTTGCTCTTGTTGAGGTTGGGTACGCTTATGGTTTCAATGCCAAAATTGTTTGCACGGCCCCTGGAACAGAAAATATTACTAGCTCTGACATTGATGCCCTGGTTGATATTTTGCTTGTTGGTATTGATCCTATTGATACTGTTTTTGTTGAAATAATATCTGCACACGTTTACCTATTTTTGGCAATAGAGCCAAAGTTTACCTATTTTTGGCTTAGGAATATGAGGTAATAAAGCAAAACGACTTTATTAAATGTCTGCGCTTCTTTGTTATGAAAGAGCAGTTAGTCCATGTAATTTTCGACGCGATTTTCACATTGAGTCATCCAGAAACACTCCCTTTGTACTTTTAGTACATGATAGGGTTGCGTACTTCCCCCCTTACCCCACCATAGGTGGGAGCCTTTGTGCCACTTGGGTAATGATGAATTGAAGAAGAATGATGAAGAAGATCATATGCACATGTTGACTGTGATGAACCCTCGTTGTTTGCCGATGATAAAGAAACTTAGGTTAAAGTTGGAAATGAAGAACCAAGTTCTGATCCCTCTTTTGAAACTGATATGGATTGTACTATTGATCCTCCCTTGTCGAGTGATGATACTTTATCCGAGGATACCCCTATTATTACTAATCTTGCTCTTTCAGGTCCTCCCCCAGATGAGGATCACGATGGCTTTACACAGGTGAAGACAAAGAAAAATAGAAGCAATTGCATAAAGCCTCTAAACGGAACTCTTGAAGCCGCACCAATCTTCTACGAGGTGGGCTACACATCACATCCAATGGTCACAAGAAGTCAATCACGATATCCTCAACATAAATATGACTATTACATTTACCGGATTGATGCGAGGTTGGACTCTTCACACAAACTTGCTACGTTCCTTCAACATTACAAGTCTTCTCACCCGGAAGCAAAGACCTATCAACACTTCTCCGAAAGGCAATTCAATTCCATAACAGATACAACAGATCTATTTCAGCTACAATAAGGATTCCCTCTAAGAACTTCAATTGTTAATTTCTTGTTTTTTATTTTATTTTATTTTTTGTTTTGATTGTATGTTTTTTATCTCTTGTAACCTGAACTTTCCCTTTTATTAATAAATTCAACCATGCTTGATGTACTCACTCTTATACCCACCTTATACTCACCATGTTTGTGAAGTGTTATTTTTGTCTGTGAACCGGGGTTCACAAACAAAATATTGTCTGTGAACCGGGATTCACAGACAAAAAAAAAACACTTCACAAACATAGATGGATACAAAAGTGGATATAGGAGTGGACACAAAAAACATTTTTGTAATAAATTTTGGTCGTGTTCCCGGGCAATCCCACCACCACGTGTTGTTTACTTCGGAACCAAAAAAAATACTCAATCACACTTACTTTTTCTAAAAGTTACAAATTTATATGGCGTGCCCAAATTAGAGAACTTTCAAATATAAAAGGAGTACTAATTATAAAAGAGTATACAAAATGATGGAAATACAAAAATTCAAATTTCGGTTTCAAGGATGGGGGCTTTAATCTATTCAAAGACAAAAAATTCGGTATGAATGCATTATTTGATAGCTAATGGAAAAGTAAGTTTCTCTCATCAAAAAGAGGTTACACGTCTCATTATTTTGTGCAGATTTTGATCAAACAGGCACCAATTGTAGATCTGACCGACACCAGTTCTCTCGCAACACCTGATTCCCATGTTCTGTACAAGCCGACACAAGTTTGTTCTCGACATCTCAAAGTCAAAATATTACATATAACCGACACCGATTACAAAGCCAATTTTTTCCAGGGATTTTGGAGGCGTTAGGCCTACAAATTTGGACGTAATTTCTTCAACAAAGTTGTAATTAAACAAGTCTTCCATCTCCCAATGTCTTCTTTTTGTTTGTTTAAAACCCATTTAATGGTTCTTTGTAATTGAATATTTGGATTGTTAAAATAAGGGTAAACTAACAACTTAGGAGGATGAAGTATGAAACTGAGCTTTTGTTTTAAATTTGTACACTGTATCTTTTTTATAACTTTGAAAAATTGTCACAATCTTGGAGTAAAAGATAGTTTCTAGCGTAAGAAATATTTTAATTAATTTAATAATATGTGAGTAAAAAAATGTTTCTCAATCAAAACCCGAGAAAGAAAAAATTTAGCCACGAGAACGATCAGCTAGAGCTAATACATGATAAAATGCCATCACGTCAGCCATCAACATGTTATAACTGTCATCACCTCATTCTCCAAGGTCCATCAATGGATATTGTGAATTCTAGAATAGATTAAACAAAAAAAACACATAAAAAGGGCAAAAGTATGATTTTCACTGCAATTAGAAGACATTTCAATCAATCAGCACTCAACACCACAAATACTTGTGATAATATAAGTTGTTTTATAGTGTGAATTATAGATTAGATTAAACAAAAAAATACAAAAAAGGGCAAAAAGTCTGTAGTTTTAACAACCACTATCTACTATCTAGGCAAAGCGGTCAAGCATAAGAATGATCAGCTAGAGCTAATACATGATAAAAGGCAATCATATCTGCCATCAATGGTATATTTTCTCATCATTTCATTCTTAAAGCGCCCACAATGAAAAAAAATCAGGAAACAATATGGCGTAGATCTATCTAATAATTGATGAATTTCTACGAAACTTTCAACCATTTCATATTTTAAAACAGAGCTTTATATGTTTTCAACAGCTAATTATCTCAACTCACAGAATAACCACTCTGAAAAAGGGAAAAACAATAGAAATGATACAAAAAAAACAAAGAATAATAAACTTAAAAGAGTAAAGAACCTATTACAGTTAAACAAAGAATGATCAGTCAGTACGAATACTTGTAATGCCATCATAGCAGCAATCAAGATTTTGACAATAATCATCATCTCATCCTCTATCACTGAAATCATGAAACAAAAATTGGTGCAGTATCTCTTTGACCTAATCCAATCCCCATAGAATAGATTATTTTTGTAAAACAATCTACAAGTAAAGAAGCGAACGCAAATCGCACAAAAAATGCAACTTTCCAGCAAAAAAACAAAGGGAAACGCAAATACAACGTCATAAGTTTTGCAGGTTTCAAAGAATGAATCAGACGTACTGTATTCATGAAAAGCTATCGTAGTAGATCCAACCCTGAGATAAACAAAAACAGTTATACACAGAACTACAGCTGAGAAGCGCGAGTATACTCATATACCGCCTAGGGCAAACGCGGGTTGTCTAATTGGGTAAGGACGACAAAATTGTGTATTCTGCTAGCCTATCGGGTTTGTCTGACCTTGTGGCCCAAACTGACGATAGGCCTGTTTGTGAGTGAACTACTGAACTGATTTGTTGATGCATTGTTTGGTAATATCTTCATCTTGAACTGATTATGTAAGAGGCTCTTTTCCTTTCATATAAGAGTATTTTTAATTTTTTTCAAACTATCTTGAACATTGTAATTTATTGCAAAGTGTGAAATAATAAAATAAAACGTTGTATAACTGAGAGTTGTACATAAAATAGAGGAATAAGTAGAATCACAAATTATTTACTTTAAATCGAAAATGACAATATATCAACGTTTTCGGGACAAACATAGAATAAAAGTAGGTAAATTTCAATTGAATGGAGGAAGTATGTGAATTATGTATTTTTATTATTTATGGATTCTTCTTTTGTACAAATGAAAAGTGTAAACAAGATTAAGAGCCCGTTTGGTAGCACGAAAATCGGCTGTTTTGGCTGATTCTGCTGAAATTTATGAAGTTCTGGCTGAAGTGACTGTTTTGGCTGTTTCTGCTGTTTTAAGTAAAAATTATTTTTAAAATATATTTTATTAATAAAATAAATAAAAAATTATATGTAAAAAAAGTTAAAATGGTCATCTACAGTAACTTCAGCCAATACAGCCAGAAAAGTAACTCCAACCTTACTTTTTCTGCTTATTACACAACTCAGCGCGCGAAAGTAAAAGTTACGTGTTTGGTGAAAAAGTTGGCTGATAAGCCGAAAAATGATGTTACCAAACGGCCTCTAAATAAGTTAGATAGTTCTCATTGTTTATTGGCGATTATCTAATCCAGGCTCCCCCCAGACCCTCCTGGAGTAAAAAAAATTGGCGATTATCTAATTTGATTCTCATTGTTATTATTATTTTTCGCTCATTATAGAACATATCTCCAAGGTCCATGTGTGCTTGATCTCGGTGCAGACTTATATACATTGTGAGTAGGCATGGACCTGATCTTAGTCTGGGTTGCAATCAATGTAATTGGCTTGGAATTACATTGATTTTATATTTATGCAACTTAACTCTACTAACAAAAAATACATCTTAATCAAATTGCTTTAAAAAACAATATTGAGCATTTTTTCATTGTGTAACACTAGTATAAATATAAATATATACACACACCCAACATTCAAAACTTGGTTGTGAAAGAGTCATGATCGACTAACTTGAATCGACATATGAAATCACATTAAAAAATAAATAGAGAAAAGGGAGACTAAAACATATCATTCTTTCACACAATACTCTCCATTTCGCTCTCACCTACTCAAGAGTCAAGATGTACCATAGCATCCCTAATTACTCTAAATCATTGCAATCGTGATTCTCACTTCTTATCTCCAATTGGCATTGACCACATCTTTTGACTGACTATCTCATTCTTTAAGCGGTTTCTTCAAATATGTCCACACAACCAACGCAAGATGTGCATCTTTATATCATACAATAATGCAAGCCTAATTGTTGTACGATAAAACTTCCCCTAATGTGTGTGTGTGAGAGAGAGAGATTCCTATTTTATAACATACAGAATTCATAGTTAAAAAAATGATTATATAGACTAGAGTCAATAGACTATCATTGCTAAAGTCAAACGATAACATCAGATCACCCATCACTGCGGAAATACTACGTAATACTATGGTAACTATACATGAAAAGTTTTATTTGTCATTATTTCACATACACATATTGGTCTCAATGTGCCTCGGATAATCCAAAAAAGGTGAGAAAGCATGGGGAGCATTTCATTGGATCTTCATAAGCGCATGTTTGGTCTCCACAATAACAATGCTCTTTAGTTAATTCCATTTCCACCTAAAGCTAATACTTAAAGGAGTCCAAGAAAAGTCCAAGGGTGAGTCCAGTTTTCCAGTAATTGAGCATGGTGATTAGATCCTTTACCTTATCTATAAAAGGAAAGAACGTTTTGTACATGAGAGCACCAATGGCCTCCACCACAGCCACGGCCAATGCAGCGGAAAGAACATCCCAGTCACCAGTCTGCCCAATTACTGTGGCAAAAGCTGTTGCACAATAAAAGCCAATTAACAAAAGCAGCAACTTCATGGGAAGATTCGCCCTAAACCCCTTCATTCTTGTGTTCAATTTGGCTTGAAGAGCTTCAATGGCCCTAATAAGCCGAGCTCTATCGCTGTTGTCACTGGTAAAAGAAGAATTCAATCCCCTGCCATCTGCATTGCTTCTAAGCAACCATGCAATCCTCCTAAACACGTTAGAGACAAGGTTTAGTTGCCAATCTTAGGAGATAATGTCATGGCGCAATTGATTTAAAAAACACCACAGATTCAGAATATCATTAAGCATTACAATTCATGGTCAATCAGAAAAGGTTAAATGTAAAAGTTCGCAATTTGCTACAATTCCAACTAAAATTGAACTAATATGTAGTAATCATACTTGTTGATTAAAGTGGGTTGTCCCCAGTTACAAGAAGAATATGATAACTGAGAATGCATCACTCTAGTGAGGGAAGATGAAGGTTCCTCAAGGCAGACAGCTTCTACACTGGATCTGAAGTGCTCATGGGTTAAAGGCTGGGAAGTTGCAGGACATCCATATGACAGAATATTGGTAACCATTCTGGAAGGATTTTGCAGTCTGCAGACATAACTTTAAGGGTCAATACAAGCTATGAACTACTAAATTGGTACTTTTTCATTTGATTTTCTAACATTACAATTTTTGTTTTACAGTTGCGTGCTTTATGTGTGTATGTGCTTTATGTGCTGTATTGATACCAAAAGACTGTAATGGCAAGGATAGCTAGCTGTCTCAAATATATGCGGCAGAAACTTAAGCAATGTCACTAATTCACATCCAACCAAAGCTCTTGTTTGGAAGGAAATTATGGTATGACATTTAAATTTACCCTTTTAGCCTCTCCTATCCGCCAAGGTTAATGATATCAATAATAGCACCAAATGACACATGAAATGGACTAATTTTAAGTTACAAGTGGAACATGTTAGAGATGGGAAGATGCAAACTCAGATATCTGTTCTAATAACTAAGCGTTCTTAATTTCTGTAAAAACAAATAAGAATGACCGAGTTTCTCAGTAAATGGTTACTAACTGTCTCCAAGTACAACTCAACACACTGCTAGAAAACTTATAATATCATCTGCAACTTGGAGACTAATTGATGAAGAACATAGTGATCTGCAATACACTAATTTGCAAAATCACACAAAGTGATTGAAATTTTTGCTCCGCAAGCCATTACATTGGATTTCTATACGAAGAACCTAGGTCGCATCAATCTTCATAAGCAAATTAAGTTTTGATAGTCATCATTGTATAAGTCATAAGTGTCATTTCGATACTCTCAGATATATTCAATTGATGATATGACATAAAGAGACTATTATATTTCAAAGCAAAGAGATCTCAAAAAGTTAAGTACGGAAAAACATCTTTGTTACATCAAAACAACTATTACTCTATCTAAACATGAATATTTGTTACATCTTCCTCTATCTAAGACTCCCTCAACAGAAAAATTTCTATGTATCAGTAAATAAAACAAAAAGAAACAAATAATTGTGTTCAATAGAAACTTAATATCATTCCTGCGAGGAGCCCTTGTCAGGATGCAGGCGGGAAAACTCGCGAATAGGGAGAAATAACATGATCAGCGACATATATATTTGAGTTATTAGGATCAGGGATCCAATGAATCTCACTCATGTTTGGTGTCTCGACAAAGGACATGGTGAACTCTCCCACCTTTTCTGCCTTACCTCTCTTGCCAGCTCTTAACACAAGAGTGTTGCAACAGTAAGAGAATATGCCATCTGAAAGAGTAATAATGTCACCAGGCTCAAATTGATCACACTCATCAGCCCACATCTGGAAATGAACGGCTGCAGTCTCATCACCCACTAATGCCAAGCACATCTTTGATTGTACATCTACTGATACTCTTCCTTTGTCTAAAATTATGAATTTTGTGTTTACATTGTTCAATGCAGCTGGTACAATGTCTTTCAAAAATTGCATCCTTTGGACTACGGGGCAGTAACTTTCTGCAACCAATAATTTCATGTTTTACACCTTTATTTTGCCAAACATGTACTAGTACTCATCCAAATGCTGGATAATAGTTAAAGAATCTAAAATAGTAGAGTATATATAAATTTCAACCAATGACTAGAGTCACTAGAATGTTTTGTTGAAGAAATTGTGGAATATATGTGTAATGATGGGAGGATCAGTATATGAATGCAATCAAATTATTCGAACAAAAGTGTTGAAATTGGTAACCTTTTTCTTTTTTCGCTCAAGGGAGAATGTATTGATTCTTAAATCGTTTCTTTCAGATTATTTCCCTCGAGTTCAACAAAGTTGCACCTCACCTTAGCCATCATAGCATGATGCTACCATTGAAATTGAATCCATGATATCTCACAGTACAAGTGTTTGAGTGCTGTTTCAGCTTCCATTATCTAGAAGCCACAAATCCAAGCTCATCGGTTTTAAACCAAAAAGAAATGTAATATAACAGCCAGGGCCTTGTTTTACCAACAACAGGAACCCAGGTGTGCCGGACAGCCATGAACAAAGAGGAACTCTTGTGTGGAGAAAACCCACATCTCACGTAAACCCATTTTTCACTATATAACCCCAATTAAAGCTCAACATTATTCCCGAGTGTTCCATAGCTGCCCATCTCAATTATGTAGCTTTGGGGCTTTTGAGCCCACTGAGCTTCCATCCAGATGACTAGATAATCCATTTTGAGTTATAAATTTTGAACTCAGTTCAGGACAGTATATCCTACAATCTATTTTGTAGATCTGTTCCGGATATGCAAATTTAAAGGCTTGCAGCTCACGTTCACACCACATCAATGGACATATATTCAAAGCAGTAGTGCAGAGCATCTTGGTGCTACTAGAAAGTGAAAATCAATACTCTCTCAAACTAGCATTTATACAATGATACAATTAGCGAAAGACTTCTCATATACACAATTGAATTCATGCAGCTTATTCAGATGGAGCAACAATATAAAAGGGAGGCGACGGCTTTTCAGTTATTCATGTACACACATAAAAAGCACAAGCACACAAGGGAGAGATAACTCGCTAATGGAGAAAGTTTGTGTTGTAAGCTGTATGGTGAAGTCTAGAGTGCCAGAGAAGAGCTCCTTGCTCCTCCGCCACTAAAAATTTTATTATTGAACGCCTAAATGCCTAATGCGCACTACAATTCCATTATAAAATTATTACAGATCGTTGTTGTTGTTAAGTGCAGCACGAGTTCAGGGTGAATAATCATAAATATTATCCAATGCTTCGGGTTTCGGCTCAGCCAAATAATATTTAATTGAAAAAGGGAACTTTATTCATTTCGAAGTGAATGATTATACTAAAGGACTAGTCTATCAAGCAGTAAACGCCATACCTGAGGAGAATCGCGTGGCCGGACACGAGTCGGGCAGGCCTGGGGCAGGCGTAGGGCATTCGAAGTGACTGGATACGCGGTCAAGGTCCCGTAGACGGCCGGGATGGAGGGATACGTCTGGATACGGCGGGGAAACGGGCAGACTATGGTGGTGTTAAACAGAGAGGTCAGAGTATATTCCGGAAGGGGCGTGATTCAGAGCAGTAGTAGTGAGGGACGTATGGGTGGTGGTGGACTTGGGGTTTGGAAGAATTATCCGGCGATAATGCCCGGCAAGTTTGGTCGAATTCAGGGGGCTTTCTCCGGGTGGAAGTGCAGACAGGCGAGAGGGAAAACTTAACTAAAATAATACTCTAAGTGCATCACTGTTTAAACACTGTTTGACATTGTTTAAACTTTTTTGATGTAGATAATTTGTCAAATCAGAAAAGTATTTAAGTGTGAAGTTAATTTTGGACATCCATTTAAGGAAAATGGGAAGTTGTTTTGGGACGGAGGGAGTAGGTTCTATTGCTATCTAAAATTTTAAAAAACTTTACAGAACCGAATCAATAGTAAACGATTCGTTTCTTACTTTTATCGGTTCCTAAACACAATTTTTTTCATAAAGAAATTAACACAATTTATTTTCTAAAACGTTAAAACGTCGAAAATTCAAAACACAAGTAATAAGTGCTTTTTGAAGAACTCATCACTTCAAACATAAAGTCCAAACTTGATTTATTCAACACTTAATAGGATTAAATAATTTTTGAATTTTGTTTGTAAATAAAATATGAAAATCGTTGTTGTTTGATGTCAATAAAATTTGGGTCGTCATAGTTGAATAAGACATCTAGTTCAAGTTCCTCAAAACGTAAAAAAAAAAAATTGAATATACAAGTACAAATATAAACATTATTACATTTCAAATCCTATGAGCATTATTTATACCAAATCTCACAATTACAATCATCTTAAATATTCTAAAGAAAAAATATATCGAACCAACACAAATTAATTTGGTTTACTTTTATAATAATGAAATTTCCTTGATGGAACAAAATATGATATGTAAAAAATGAGGTTAATGTATTCATCCTCATCCACTTCCATCAATTTATATTTAAATTATTGTGTGACTAGATGTCATTGATTATATTATTATTACTGCTAGTATTGTTACTACAACTATAGTTATTGTTAATGTTAATATTATTATTATTGTTATTATTATTACTACTAGTTATACTTTCAATTTTTTTTTCTTTTTTAAATAACCAGTTCTGTAGACATATTTTTTGTAGGAAGCGGGAATCAAACCGTTAACAAAGAATAAGAACCGAACCGTTAACAATTTATAACTCGTGTGTAGGAACCGAAATGAACCAAACGGGATTTTAACGGTTCGGTTCCAACGAATTTCTGGTTCTTGATTCCAAAGTCTCACCCCTAACCGTGGTACCCTTGACCTCCCGACGGTTTTAATGGCTAAAAATGAAAATGTAAATTCACCTGAAAAAATTGTAGATAAGCAAATTTAGTACCTCCACCCCATTTTATGTGTCTCACTTTGACTTGACATAATTATTAATAAAGTGCTTGAAAAAGTTAAAGTTGTGATTGGATTTTAAGCATAATAAAATGAAATGTTGTAGGTCACATATTTCTTTTCATAAAAAATGAGACATTTATTTTGGGACAACCAAAAAGAAAAGTAGAACATGTGAAATGGACGGAGAGAAAAATAAATACTTTGTATGTGTGAAAATGTTTAAATGGTTAATTAACAAATATATAATGGGTGTTTGTCAATTGGTTGTTGGCCGATTGTATTAATTCATCGATGACAACAGATTCATTTGGCTGTTTGATTAATGACTTGTAAAGCGGTGTTTGTTCGAAAGGTTGTTTACGGTCAGCTGATAACTTGTTAAAAGATAATGGGAAAATCGCATATATGGTCCCTCAGCTATCCACGAAATTAAAATCTCAGACCTATATTTCTGAGATTGTAAATGTCATTCCTCAATTGACCAAAATGCTGTAAATGTGGTCCTTTTGAAAGGTGAAATATACAATGTGGGTGAGAGTACATTTCACTACTTAAAGGACCACATTTACAACAATTTGGACAATTGAGGGGTGACAATTACAATCTCAGAAATACAAGTCTGAGATTTTAATTTCATGGATAACTGAGGGACCATATATGCGATTTTCCCAAAGATATTTAAGAACATTAATTAATTTTTTATTAATTTAATCAGTCCAACTACTTAAACAGTATTCATAATTTTTAAAAATAAAAATGCACTAAAACAAGTAATAATTATTTTAAACATTATTTTTTATAAATAAATAAATTTAATTGATATGTTGATATTTTGATGGAGTTGTAAGTAAACAATTGTTCGCATAGGCGGTATATAGCTAATTTGTTATTCTCGAACAAGGATTAAAGTAAACAGTATACAGTATACAAGGATTAAAGGATTAAAGTAAACAGTATTTTCAAACGTATACAAAAGTGCACCATTATATTGCACTTTCTAAACTTCTACACACATAAAAGGAATGGCATGCACTTTTATTTTATGCATTTGAAATAAATACAAAATGCACTATCATATCTTAGTTTCTACAATTTTACATTGACATGACATCTTTTACAAGATCAAATGCATTTTTTCTTCCAAATTGATCATAATCCTTCCATTGACACTGCACCATATTTGCAAAAAGAAAAAAAACTAATGAATGTGCATGACTAAAGCACGTAAGTGCATCAAAAGTTTAATTGAAAGTCGTCTTTATTTTTAAGTGAAAATGAAATAGATAACAGAAAAATAAATTTTCTAGAGAAAATAACCCAAAACGAATAGGAATTATATGTATAGGCTCAATAAGCAGATTGTTTATCATTATAGACTAATAGAGATAAAGGTGCATAGAACATGTATGAAAGTGCATCAATTAAACCGTGATAGTGTCGTACTGGATAAAATGAAGAGTAAACTAAAATCAACATAAAGCTCAAAAATCAAACAACCTAACCAAAGGATAAGAACAAATACATGGTGAAAACGTCTTATCAATCAATATAGCAGACAAACAACAAATACAAGAGCACAGCCAATAAATATTCTTTCTTACTAACAAGATGAATTCAACTATTGCTACATCTAGATCTAACAAACTGGATTCAACGATTACCGCAACCAAATTACTAAATCAACATTACTAACGATAAAAATCTCACTAACTAGATGAATTCAATGATAAATGACAATAAATATTATTTCTAGCAAGACTCACCGTGATTCATATAAAGAGAAGTTGATTAAGGAAATCAAAGTTCTTCAAAAAAAATGACCACCCCATCCCTGAGGACCCCCAACACCGATCGGACAACACGATGGGAGGGTGTAAATTGGACTATAATCACAATCTGACAGATTGAGAGTGGGGCTCCGTCCCCGGTACTTGCAGAGGCCCTATGCATTTTTAGCATAGTAACCTCTCATCGCAGTTGTCGGGATTCGAACCCGGGACCTAACCCTTATGGAAATCAAAGTTCTTTGATGAGGGGATTTGTATTAAAAATCACAAGCGAATGATGATAAAGGGCGGCAGAGAGAAGAAAACTCAGAGGAGATATCACGACAGAGATGGAAACAGTAATTGAAACCTGGATCCGAAACAATCGCACACGCTTCTGACACGACTTGATATTACCTATGTTGTCCATTTAGTGTCTCAATTTATGCATGATCCTTGTACTACTCACATTTTTGCAGTCAAGAGAATTTTCAGGTATTTACAGGGTACTTTGAATCATGGCTTATGGTTGCGCCCGACTACACATGCGACATGTGTCATTGCCTACTCTGATGCTGTTTGGGCTAGCTGTCCAGATACATCTCGCTCCACGACTGGATTTGCTGTCTTTTTAGGGCCGAACCTGATCTCATGGAAATCTAAGAAGCAGCCTACAATTTCCAAATCTTCCACAGAGGCTGAATACAGAGCTGTTGCTTACACTGTCCAAGATACCTTACATATTCGTTACATCTTGTTTGAGCTCGGATATCCTGTCAAAGCTCCTGTTCAGTTATTCTGTGACAATATATCTGCTTCCTACTTGACTGCTAATCCTGTTCAACATGCTCGTAACAAACATATTCAGATTGACTATCACTTTGTTAGAGAACGCATTGTGCATGGAGATTTGATCTTGAAATATATTCCTACGCAGTTACAGCTAGCTGACATTTTTACTAAAAGCCTTTCTAGTCAGCAATTTCATTTTTAAAAAAACAACCTGCGCGTTGTATCTCCCGCATAGTTTGAGGGGTGTAATAGAATATATTTTAGGAATATTTATATCCTAAAATATATTTAGGAATATTTGTTTCCATTTGTATGTTGAACTCTCTCATTATATATATAGATGTCAGGACTCCTATTGGAGTACATTTTCCCAATAATTCTCACATGTTTGTCTTCCTTTCATGTATTTTAAAGAGGTATGCTTCTTGGTTTTGATTTGGACCCCTATCATATGTCTACATTTTTTACTTTTAACAAATGTTTCTCAGCTTTTGCCTCACCAATTTTGACCGATTGCCTACGGGATCTAAAAAACTGAGTGAATGTTGTTTACGGTTAGAAAATAATAATAATAATTTGAATTTTTTTAATCTACATTTAGTTTTGTTAAACAGAATGTATGAATTGTTCTATCTTTACATAATATTTCTATATATTTCCTAATAAATATTGTTTACTAATTGCATCCCGTGCGAAGCACGGGTGAAAAGTATAGTATATGTGAAATCGAAGTGAATATAAAAATAAAAATAAAATAGTTGGATTGATTCCATGTCAAAGTAATTTAGGAGTAACAAATTAAGGGGTTGGCTGAGAACACGGGAAAGTCAACGAGAAAGCTAATTTTGTTTAAAATTCTAAACTCGACGGAACAGTACCTACCGATCGTTTGGCTCAATGCCACATTGCGCGCTCATTTGCACTCGTAGCGACAGTCAAGCTAGCAGCCATGGAAGGGCTGAAAGCTTCCTCCTTTCCACAAATTCGCTTCACTGTGAATTCTCCGAGGCTTCCAGCTACCCAATTAAAAAACTCACGTTCCCGGTTTTCCTCAAAACCCTTCCCACTCCAGACAATTCACTCCAAGAAGGCAGGATTCAAGATCTTCACTGCCATTTCCACTGAAACCTCGGCTGAGCCTGAGATCCCCGTTGAGTCTGGAATAGAGGACCAAACCCAAGGAGAGAGGTTCGATTGGTATGCAGAGTGGTACCCTCTGATGCCCTTGTGTGATCTTGACAAGAGAAGGCCCCACGGGAAGAAGGTTTTAGGTATTGATCTGGTGTTATGGTGGGATAAGAACGAAGGGGAGTGGAAAGTCATGGATGATGCTTGCCCTCACAGGCTGGCTCCTCTCTCTGAGGGGAGGATTGATCAGTGGGGAAGGTTGCAGTGTGTCTATCATGGCTGGTGTTTTGGTGGCTCTGGTGATTGCAAGTTCATCCCTCAAGCTCCCCGGGATGGGCCTCCAGTAAAGAAATCTCTATCCCTTCATCTAAAATATTAGTTTCATGTTGATGTTATGATCTGTTGTGTTTATCATGACAATTTATTTATTTGATAGAACCCTTACTAGAGTTGTATAGCTACTTATGATGCTCGCTTAGAACATCAAAAGAATCCTCACTAAGAGAGCCAAAAAAAAGGTGCTCCCTTTGTCCCATAAAGTTGATTCTTTACTGATAATAGATAAATTGGCATTAGTAATTAAAATTTACATTTCAAAACTACGTAGCATCCTTAAAAACTTCCTTAGTCTTGATGCCCCACACAAAATCACAGTTATTTTCATTTTTTCTTTGTTTGAGGACTATGAGAGAGCTGGATAAGAAAATAAGGAAGTGGTTGAGTTGGTTGATGCATAACTAGAGCATTTTGTCACAATCTCTATCTATTTATCCTTTGTGGAGCTGTGGGCAGTTGTACAACAAGCAGAATGTACCACTAACCCTCTCACCCCTTATCTTAAGACAAGCAGAACTGTCTGTTCATAAATTGTGAATCCTCCTAAAAACTTTTTATCCCTTTCCTCTCTTAAATTGCATACCCCATTAACAAAAACCTATAGCTGTTTATGCTTTTTATGGTGTTTCTTGGTGTGAATAAGAATAACATTTTCCTAATGTGTGCAGATTCATACATCCAAAAGGGCATGTGTGGCTGTTTACCCTAGCTGTGTACAAAATGGCATTCTTTGGTTTTGGCCAAATGTAGATCCCCTCTATAAAGACATATTTATGAAGAAAAAGCCACCTTACATCCCTGAAATTGATGATCCTTCATATACTAAATCAATGATAGCTAGAGAAATACCATATGGGTAAGTTGATGTGGATGTGCTAAATATCTTGATGAGGAACACATAACATAAGTAACTTCTAGTATCTCTATATAATTTGAGCTGATTGTAGATAAAATAATATTTAAAATATGTCTTAGATTTACTTCTAAACATTTTCATGTTGATCTTCATATTTTTCTTATTATCTACTAAGTTTTATACTTTTAAAGTGTTGTTGACCGAGTGGAAAGATCAGTGCAGGTATTAATAGCCCTTCCTAAAGTGTCAAGGGTTTGAAACCTTCCTCCGGTTCAGAAACAGTCTCTTTGTGCTTTAATACAGGGGTAAGGCTGCGTACATCTGAACCCCCCTTACCCCACCATAGGTGGGACCGTGGGAGCCTTTGCGGACTGGGGTAATGATGATGATGATATAGATGGTGGATGGTGCAGTAAAAATAAAACTGGCTTTAGTCTGAGAAAGAATCTGTAACCCAGCCGATAACAAATCAAATACAAATCACTGCTGAAGAAATTAGACAAGACTTATTTTCTAATTCTTCAAATTTTGTTGGAAATGATAAGTTGGATGCCCGAGTCCACATGATCAAACGCCTAAAGATCCTTAAATTTCTTTTCAATATTATTGCCAGCCAAATGAATATCTTTCAGGTACGAAGTCCTGATTGAAAACCTTATGGACCCAGCTCATGTTCACTATGCACATTACGGCATAATGAGAGTTCCAAAAACGCCTAACAGATAAGATGCTAACCAAAATACTTTTATGTGGTATACTGCTCCTCGCCTGTATATATGGGCTTGCATGTTTGACACCCAAATTTAATTTTTGCACTTTAAAGGCTGATAGAGAAGGAGGCAAGCCTGTTCAAGTCAGTATTACACAACTAGATGTCAATGGTGTCAAAGCAATGCAGGCAATTGGGTCCAACACCTTTGCACCACCTTGTTTGTATTACGGGTATTACCGTTTTGGGGAAAGTACAACCAGCCAGTCTTCTTCTTCTTCACCAAAGGATACTGAGGTATAGACATTTAAATGTGATGTATAATGTATTACACTATTTATTTTGATCACTATTGATGTTGATATCTAGTTTTGTGGGTTTTCCCTCTAATATTACTAAAATTACACTCATGAAGAAAAATGTGATCAATTTTTAAAAATTCCAAAAAATGACTAAATGCGTCACTTCTAGTATGTCACTTTTAGTATGTCACTGCAAGCGACACTGCTCCATTTGTCAATGTCACTTTTGGATGCTTTTTCGGGCAGGTTTTTTACTGCATTTTTTGAATTATATTCCGACGGTTGTCGGTAGGGACCGTTGGGAGGTTAGTATGGGAGAGAGAAGTAAAAAAAAGTGAACAAATTAGGATTTGGGATAAGTTAGTCCTGTTTTGATAACTTTTTGGAAATATTGAAAGTGGTCCTATTTAACTAGAGGTTATATTATGGATTTATGGTCAATCGCTTTGTATTATTTCATTTTTTCAAAGATTGCAAGCATTTATTTAAAACTAATTTATCCCAACATGCAGAAGAAGCTCTCAAGTGGAAAACAGAAGCAGATTTTGTTAGTGTTCTATTGCATCCCTGTTAGCCCGGGTAATAGCAGAATAATATTTGTTTCACCGAGAAACTTCGCTGTCTGGGTTGAAAAAGTAGTGCCACGCTGGGTTTTTCATGTAGGACAAAATCTAATTTTGGACTCAGATTTGTATCTTCTTCACGTGGAGGTAAAGCCTTTTAGTGTCTTCATTACTACTCTTCATTTTTATATACATTAAGAAGTCCCATTTAATAGTCTTTTGGATTTTATAGTGGAATCGTTTATAATCTTGTTTTGATATTCAACTCACTTGAAATCTGGAGTTGATTTCTTTAGTATACCTGCTACTGCCAATTTAATTGGTATGAAACATAATATTTGCCATAAGCAAGCAACCTTAGCTGCTCAATTACTCTAATGGTTTGCATGTGTAAAATTTTCTAATGCAAAGTTTTGTAGTAGAGTTGATAGACAAATGCCTCATGCATTGAATTGTGTCTGACTACTACCATTTGTTTTTTTTTCCCTCCATTTGTAAGGAGCATAAGCTAAAGGAGATTGGCCCATATAATTGGCACAAAACTTGTTATGTGCCAACGAAGGCAGATGCTGTGATTGTTGCCTTTCGAAGGTGGTTAAACAAGTATGCAGGCGGGCAAGTTGATTGGAAAACGAAGTATAGTGGTGCCCTCCCACAATCGCCTCCCAGGGAGCAGTTGATGGACCGGTAATTCATTAGCCCAACTGAGTCCCTCCATTTCTTAACATTCATCCTATCGGCCGTTCGGTAGCCATTCTTTGTCTTGTCTGCAGGTTATTTTTTGCTGAAGTAGCTGAAGTTGATTATTGTTGCATTTTCCATATTTCCTTCATTTTCTGAATAAATTATATTTAATTTTTTTCACATTTCTGCAATTTTAGCAACTCAATCAATATCATCCACAAGCTTATCAATTTCAGGCAAAATAGTTTACCTAGATCAAGGAGTTTTTTTACAGCTATAATCAAACATGAGGCACAATTTCAGCCCAATCACTTGTAACTTACAGGCTCGTTTTTTGAAACTCAACCAAGGGGATGTGACAAATTTACAAATAATTGATGTTTGATTTGAAGGAAAAACCACAAGTGGTGTTGGGATTATTTTAAATTCTATAGCATTAAGCTTTTAACGGGAAACAAAGCATAACATTTTGCAATTGTTTTTGTCAGGTACTGGAGCCATACAGTGAAATGCTCAAGCTGCAGCTCAGCATATAGAAGTTTGAATGCACTGGAGGTTGCGCTGCAGGTGCTTTCCATTGCTTCCATTGGAATTGTTGCTGCATCTAAGCAGGGGTTCATGGCGGCTACAACGAGAAATGCCTTGGTCGTGATGGCAGTACTATGCTTTCTGGCTTCAAAGTGGTTATCTCACTTCATTTACAAAGTTTTTCGCTTCCACGACTACGATCATGCTTTCCGCTGAAACCCGAGATTGGAACTTCCTTTTCCCTCCCAAATGGAGGTGCACTGTTTGTTATATCACTGGGTAGTTTGTATAAAGCAATATGCAGTCGAAATTTGTGCATGTGTAATTATTACTCCCTCCGTCCCATTGGACATTGCCAACTTTCCCTTTTTGTTGTCCCAAAAAACTTTGCCACTTTCCTATTAAAGCAACTAATTTGTGGTTCTGCACATTTTTCTCTCCCTTGCATAAATCTCAACCACACAGTTTTTACTATTCTTATTTCTTACATACTTTGCACTTGGCAAAGTCTACTGGCACGGAGGTAGTATATATTAAAGCTTTTGCATTGTAAAAAAGTTTGTGTTATAATTTCATGACTTAATAGGGAGTGAGAAACTAAACTCGTGAATGGTTGTGAATACAATTTGGATGAACTTAATTCCCAAACTAAATTAAGTTGACCATCTAATCTCTTATAAGTGCTACTGTGCTAGAGAAATTAATCCCAAACTATTTCATGACTTATATGTTACTCCGTATACAGGGGCGGAGCCAGAAAAGTTTGTGAGCAGGGATGGACTCAGGCCGGGCGGCCCGACCCGAAACCGGCTCGGTTACTGTTTGGCCCGGCCCGGCCCGGGGCCCGGTGGGTCCATCGGTTCGGTTTGGCCCGGCCCGGGTGATGGGCGGTCCGGGCTCGGGCCCGGTCCGGGCCGGATTTTATTTTTATTTTTATTTTTTTGAATTTTTTTTAAGTTTTGGATTGGATTAGGTATTTTGGACCATTTGAGGTGGTTTGGGGTGGTTTGGAGTTGAGGGGGAGGGGTAGGGGGTTAAATAGGAGAACCAAAATAAAAATAAAAATAAAAAAAATAGACCGGTTGGAACCGGCCTGGCCCGGCCCGGTTTGGCCTGGAACCGGAACCGGCCACCGGCGGTTCGGGCTCGGGCCCCAGTTTTCTGACCCGAGGCCCGGCCGGGCTCAGGCCCGAACCGGGCCCGAACCGGCCCGAGTCCAGCCCTATGTGTGAGGGGGGTTGAAGTTTAATTATACCCAGTATCAAAATGATTGATAATTATTATACAATATTTGAATTAAATGTTTCATATGTAACTGAGATAAATGATAGTTTAATGAGCCTTTACAGTTAATGTATTGATATATATATGTAGTGTATCATAATTTTCACACAACTAACGACTAAATAAGGTGTTTTATTTTTAAATTTAAGAATATAATCAACGTCACACATCAAATTTTGTATATTTCAAGTTAAGATGGTGCTGATTTTTTCAGAAGTCATAACTTTTTACTCGTAATGAGTTACGGGGCCCATAATATATCAAATCGAAAGTATTTCAGAGCTCTACATTCTTGAACTTTCAGCGGGGTCGGCTGAACACCCTGACCCCCCTTGGCTCCGCCCCTGTGACCGTATATCTCATTTATTTGTCAAGTATTCCAATCCATTTGGTTCGGAGGAACACGGAACGCCAAAGTTTACTCTCAAATTCAGTTAAACATTAATCAATGCAATACGACATATGTAGTACCACTTTTTACACCAAATGTAAAGCGATTATGGCCATGTTTGGGTTTCGGCGTTTCTGCCAAAACACTAAACTGAAATAAACTAAAAATGTTGCAAATTGCAGCATATTAGATCAGCGTTATACTACGCATATATCAGCGTTTCCCCTCAAAGGACAAAAACTAAACAAAGCATATATCAAGTTATTGACACACGTAATAGTATATGAACCGTGTTGTATCCACCCGATTTCATTGTAAGTCTTTGACAAATGACTTTAAATTTAAACAAATGGTATTATTTTTCCCCAAGGAAAAAAATAGTATAGTTCGACACTTTTGACATATTTACATTATTTACAAAAGCATTTATACCAACATAACTTTATTTACGCCAAATATTGTTTCACTATTTACGCGCCTGTGCTTGAAAGTTTTCTTTCATTAAAAGCAACTGTGTCATTTAATTTGGAATAAGAGAGCACCGCTCAACGCGGTTTTTTGGTGCCACAATATACAAGGGGATATGGAAAGTGTATGATTGTTTCATTAAAAGATCGATCAAGATGGAAAATACAAGTTTGACATTAACCTGTTTCTATCACAGTATTATTAAAGCTAAATAAATTATGAATGCCGAATTTCATTTATCTTATGTTTGTATTCTAAACTTGCCTATTTGATTCTTAAATTCAATCTTATCATATAGAAAGATGTTTCATAATATATCTAAGACCACTGTGTTTCATTTTTTTTCTTTTTAATCAATTCTTTTAGGTGAGACCTATTCCTGTCCGGAAATTCCGGACAGGAGCCCCGTCCGGAAATTCCGGACAGGAGCCCCGTCCGGCCTCCTCCATTTGGGGCCTTCCCGGTGTTACTTTTTTCTCAAATTTTTTGTGTATGTTCCTCATCAAGTCTAGTTCATCCATACCAAATTTGAGCAAAAAATTCAATCGAGAAGGTCGTCAAATGATTTTAGCAAGTTAACTGGTCCGGAAAATACATATTCATTTAGGAATTTGGTTTTGCCATTCATTACATCATTCATCATTTTCATTTACCCCAGTGCCGCAAAGGCTCCCACCTACAGTGGGGTAAGGGGGGTCGGATGTACGCAGTCTTACCTCTGTACTAAAGCATAGAGAGACTGTTTCCGGATGACCCATTGTGAAAATCGCGTCCAAAATTGCATGGACTGACCGCTGCTTCATAACAAGGAAGCGCAGACAGTTTAGTGAGTCATTTTGCTTTATTCCATCATATTCTCAAGCCAAAAAATAATGAATCTTTAGCTCCATTGCAAAAGATGGAAATTTGATTTTGCCATTAGTAAAAGTAAAACTTACAATCTTGTTTTTGAGTGTACAAATTTTAATTGCTCATCCTACTTTAAAATGACCAAAAAAACTTTATCCTCATTCAACTTCATAAACACTTTTTTTGCACATCCATAATTTTACCCTCATTCAACTTTTATACTAGTAACTATTATCTTTCCTTTCCATCGGAGATGCACATCATCAGGTCGACCGGCAACTAACTGGGTACACCTCCGAGAAGCCTTCGACCATTGCCACGGCATCGAGTAATGTAGCTGCAACCTCGAAAATAGACTTGACTTTTCGGAATGGCTGGTTTGCAGGTTTGGTTATTCGCCAGACGATGACCGCATGGAAATTGTAAATCCATGTCCCCTAAATCTATCATCTTCCCGGCGGGGCGGTGGGCTGCCGACACATCTTCCGTCCCCGCCGCAATCAGCGCCACAATAATACATAGGGCAGTGGCTGTTCCTCTTACGCTAGCCATTATATATACACCACAAATGCAGATGTTTATTCTTAATTATTCGCAGATAATATCTGTGTCCAAATCTATCTTTCAGTTGTCTGCATGTGGATATACATATAAAATAGTGTTAATAGAAAGGGAATAATGCATATATATACGTTTTTGTATTTTATTTCCGCGGTTGGATTTTCCCAAATTTGTAGTTTGTGTAATTGTGTGTAATGTTTTGATTGTTGAGACGAAAGTAGAGGATCAACACTCAAAATTCAATGGTGTAAAAGCACATTGCATTTGAGATGGTTAATCAGAGGTCAATTAATCTGGTGGTATATAATTAACTTTGCATATACATGAAATAATCTTGTTTTAATTTGACACCTTTCTATAATTCTATTGGTTGGAAAACTGAACTAAAAAGAATCCTTATACAGTTATACTTCTCACACATTCGCGTACAATCTTTTTCTCTCATGTTTTACTGGCTACTTTTTATACATTCCGCCAACGAGTTTTAATCTTTGTTAGAATCATCAATGATTCTATTTAATCTTTGACATCCATGTTTTAGAAATCTACATTCTTAGGTCATAATTTTTAATTTAAAATTTACATAAAACAATTTTTTAAATATTTTTATCTTTTTGCCATTAATTAATTTTTCCTCATACGAAACAATAATTAGATTTACATAATTAAGAAATTACTTATTAAGATATGCATGAATGTGCAATTAGAAAATAACATTGACGGGAGGTGTAAAAAGTGAAAACCATCAAAAGTTGAGTGGAAGGCTGGAAGCTAACACTGTGACTTCTCGTTTGATACTAAAATTTTAACGGATCAATGTGTAATAAATACTTGACAATAGAAAGTCAAGTATTTAATCAGATGTGCATGCATTTTTCAGAGATCCGTGTACTTGGTAAGAATTAAAATGAATTCTATATAATGGTAAAAGCAATAATCTATAAATAGAAAGTAAGAAAATGGTGGTGGGAAGGATTATCCCATGTGAATAATATTATTAGTCACTCTAGTAAAGCGAGATGTTTGGCAGACCAGTCACTCTAAGCCCTGAATAAGAAACATAAAATAGTCTTATTATGTCTGGGAAAGCAAGAGATTTGACTCTAGCATACACATAGACATTAAAAGAGGATTCCAAAAATATAAAGAGAACAAATGCCCATGTGAATAATATTATTAGTCACTCTAGTAAAGCGAGATGTTTGGCAGACCAGTCACTCTAAGCCCTGAATAAGAAACATAAAATAGTCTTATTATGTCTGGGAAAGCAAGAGATTTGACTCTAGCATACACATAGACATTAAAAGAGGATTCCAAAAATATAAAGAGAACAAATGCACTCACTTGTACATGTAAGTGTTGTCGGTGGTGCTGACTACTATCTTGTCCCCTGATAAGATGTGTCCTGGCACCTAGATAAGAACATACGCAAAGGTCGATGTGTAAATGGTAAAAAACAGTCAAATAACATTGTAAGGTTACGCAGTCCCGAGTAAAGCAGCGGGCGTTAAATATTAAAGGTCTATTATTTTTTTGTCTGTGAGAAACTAATATTATGATCATTTAACTCACCATGATAGTAAGACCATTGTCCAAAACAGCCCTCTTGTACCTGAGGTAACAGAGTGAATTAGTTTGCAAGTGTTGATCTACTTATTCAGCTTATGGATTTAACTACATAAGAACTTACTGAGGAGTAACTGAAGCACCCTTCACTTGAATTTGAGTTTCAGCAACAGTGCATGTTACACGCGAAGGAATAGATGCTGACATCGGCCTTTCATCATACAGCTGCACACTCACTCTCATATCATCTGTTCACCGCACATTTATGGTCAAGTGAAGAGACTTATCAAATAATAACCCAGAGAGTGATCTGGTAACTTAAGGTCGGATTACCTTAAGATCCTATGAATACAAATAAACTTTAATCATAGGTCTCCCAAGTTTGGGCATATAGATACAATTTCAGTTTTGCAATGCACAAGTAGACAATGACAAAATAACTGCAAAACTTTGATGATATACCTATACTACAATAAGCTTTTTATTTTGCATCTCAACCAACTAAGATAATGGAAACCTTTCTAGTATTTCAAGTGTTCAAATTAAAAAACATGGGTGGCTTTGGGCTACCTTCTAAGTTCTAACACAAACACATGTTCTTTAAGGATATTTTAATTGAACTGGTTTCAGTCCCAGATATATCACATCAAAATAGATTAGAACAAACTAGACTAGGTCAGACTTCAACCATTGTAAAATAGATCAGACTAGACCAGAAAAATTCAGCCCAATTAAAAACATCCTGAGATTCCTAGAGTAAAATAATATGTAATTGACATTTATTTTGATTTACTATACCAGTATCATTCTCTATGCATAGTTTTCAAAGACGGTTGGGGCGTGCGCAGGGGGTTAACCAGGGGTGGCCAACCCTGGCCCCGACCCAACCCAAATTTAAAAAATGTCTGTATTTTTAGTGTAAAAAATTCCGTGTAAAATTTTTTCTGAAAATATTCTTTGTACCGGCCCAGTGCCTTGGCTCCGCCCCTGGGCCGCATGCCAGGGGCAGAGATAGGGGTGGGCCAACCTTGGCCCTGGACCATCCCAAATTTTAAAAATGCCTTTATTTTTAGTGTAAAAAATTCCGGGCAAAATTTTTAAAAAAAATATTATTTGTATCGGCCCAGTCTGGCCCATGGTCCTGGCTCCGCCCCTGCCGCATGCGGTTATGAAGCATAGATGAATCACCTAGAAGTTAGGATCGTCAACAGGTTGGGCCAGGCAACACCGAAAAAAACTAATAAGCATGGGCCAAATGGGTTGGGCTCAATATAGAATGAATTAATTAATGGGTCGGGCTTTTGATAAAATTAGTCTTAGCCGGTTTATATAGATTGACTTTATATGACTTTAAGTAAACAAATCAAACTATACTATCTAATATTTGATAATCAATTGTAATAATTAATGATTTTAATTACACTGTAATGAAGTAAACTACAATATTTTTATCAAACTGTAATCAAGTACAACAACAACATCCAAATTGTAGTCAAGTAAACTGCAATATTTCTAATCAAATTGTAATCTTGTAAACTAACAATCTTAATCAAATTGTAATCAGCTTGAAATTTAAAGCTGTTAGCCTGCTAATCATGACTAGAAAATACATCATGTAAGCAACGGCTAGAAAGATCAATATTCTTACAGCTTAACTAAAAAACCTGTAATCTTGGCTTTCAATTGTAATTGAAATTTTAAAAACGACAAGCTCACAAGAGTTGGAATAAAATTCTCATATCTAATTCGACTCAGCCGGGTTTAAAAAGTTAAGCTAAATGATAACTTCAAAATGTAAGTTAAGTTTGGAGCTTGATAGTACAAATATCTTAATGTTTTAAACCTGAAGTTTTGAATAACTAAAAAGTTTCAAATAATTAAAAATTTATAATAAGATAAAAAAACAAAGAAAGAATAAGATAAATACCTGAAGAGAGAATATTGGGTCTCTGGTCATGTATTAGGAAGAAAATGGAGAACAAAGAAGGCAACACCTAGGACGTGTTTACTTCACTCGTAAACACGCAAGCTGCTTACTAACCGAAAGAGGTGCTTAAAGTGCCGCTTACTACGCATACCACCCTCCATGTATTAATTAACCCTACCTCCACCCCGCCCCTACCCCTAACCTACCTTACCCTGACTCTGACCCCACCCCTACCAGACCCCAACCCCCACCCTACACCTACCCTCGCCTAACCCCTAGCCCTTCCCCTACCATAACCCTTTACCCTACCCTCATGTTACAGATGCATTTTTATGGAACCAGCGGGAAGTTTAATTAGAAGAGTTTAATTAGAAGAGGGAATTATCCTGATGCTATTTTTATATTTTATTTATTACTTCCTATTAGGAATAGAAGTATTAGAGGTTACAGTTAGATTAGAACTCCTATTAGGAATAGAAGTATTAGATGTTATAGTTTCTGTTCGATTAGAACTCTATTATGTAAAGGCAGGATGCCTATTTATACTCTTTATTCAGCATTAATAAAACTATCGATCATTAAAAATTATTTCCAGAGAAGTCACAGACTTCCCCCCTCCCCTGCGCTCTTCCAGCCACGGGCAAGAAGAGAGGAAACCCTAGCAGGCAGGTTACAACCTCCACCGGGTATCCTGCTACCCAAGTCGTCCCTGGACCCGTTCTCAGTCCCAGAACCCTAACACCCCAGTACCCCACCCACTCACCCTTACCCGGCCTCTACCCCTAGCCCCTTACCACCCTACCCCGACCATACTCCTTACCCCACTCGCACCCCTACCCGTCCTAACCCCTTACCCCCCTACACCAAAGTACCCCTACCACCTGCCCCTACCACCTGCCCTACCCCAATCCTGCACCCCCTACCCTAACACCCTAACCTTTGCATTCTCCCTACCCCTACCACGATCTACCCACTATACTCCTACCCTTACCTACCCTCACCCTTACCCCTACTCTATCCCCACCCTTACCTCAACCCTAGGGAGTAATGGATGGGGGTAGGGGTACGAGCGAGCATACTGGTCAAGGTAGGGGGTAAGGGTAAGGAAGGGTACGGGTACGAGGTAGGGCGTAAGGGGGTAGAGTACATGGGTCGGGGATACAGGGGTACGGGGTAGGGCGTAAGGGTGTTAGGGGGCAGGGGGGTACTAGTAAGAGATCGTGGTAGGGGTAGGGGTAGGGTAGGGGTGGGGTATGTGTAGAGGGGGTTAGGGGTGGGGTATGTGTAGAGGGGGTTAGGGGTAGGGGTACGCGCACGAGGAGGCCCCCACGTATTATATTAAATACTTGTGTACATGAATGTTTTTGTGTTTATATATGTATAGAGTTATTTTGAACATTTAAATGTTAAAACAGTGTTTTAAATCATTTGAAGTAAACATGAGCTTACAGCACTGATTAATTTATGAGCCGCTTATTAATGTGAGTCTTAATAAGCACCATTTAGTAACATGTGAAGTAAACGTGTCCTGGGGTTATCGACAAACGAATGCTCGTGTGTTTTAGTAAGAAGTACTTTGAAGTTTGAACTATAGAACTTTAGGAGAAAACAAATTTAAAAAAAAAAACTTAAGCTCGAGACCCAACCATATTAATAAATCAGCCCAAATAAGTGAAGTTGGAGTTGTACGCCTTGTCTGCCCCTTGCGCCCTGCACCTAAACGCACCGTCACCTCAGCAAATTGGAGGTGTTAGCGTTACTTTTGCAGCTCAAGGCTTGAGCCTTTAGGGGATTCATCGACACCTTTGCGCCCTAGAGGCGCACACCCCGTCTGCCTTTCAAACCCATGGGCCCAATTTCACCTTTCAAAACCATGTCTCAAAGGATCTCATAATAAGGTTTCTTCGTGATTCTTGCCCATCATATTTTGAGTGCAAAATATTACTTCCCCTATCCCGTAATTTAGTTTATAGTTTGACTTCACGAATTTCTAGACAAAATACCTTTTTTTAGTTTCCAAGTATGTCCTTTAAAAGTATGATAGAGAAAATTAATGATGCACTTTCCTTGGGGGTAAAATGATATTTTACCACTCAAATATTACCAAAAAGAGAAGTATCAAGTATGAACTTGATTCCGGGATATTTAGAAAAGGAAAATGTGAACTTAATTGCAGGACGGAAGGAGTACATAGGAGAATGTTGAAATATATGTGTGAGTCAAATAAATAAGTAATTTCATTACCTTGAAGGTAGACATAAGAGTTACCAAACAGATGTCGTGGTACATCCAGCTGTGCATATGTATCAGGTCTAGTCGATAATATAATGAGAATTAGATGTTTAGAAATATGTTCAACAGTGCACTAGCCTACTTCCAGTAGTAAGATAACTATAAATCGCATTAAAATCATAAAATCACAAAGAATACTCACTCCATTAACACAATATTTCCAGTTTCATCATCAGTATAGAGGTATGTAAAAGTCCTTTCTGTAGCAAATACCCCTGCACAGTGCACACATAAAGACCGTTAATATAAAGATGGAATGGATCAAAGAAAATGATTTGGAAAATGGGCCTCTCCGAGTCAGCTGGGCGCTTAGGTCACCCTTCATTGGCAACAAAGGCTTGACATCACTTACAAACTCCTTATAGAATTAGTTTGAGTTCCAGATGAGAAGTGTTATAAAGCATTATTTGAGCACAAAACAATAACATGTGAATACCTACCTTCTGGTATGTTTAGTCACTTCATAAATTACTTAGGCATGGAAAAAAGGCTGGGGTTAAGCATTAGGATTTAGGAGATATTATGCGATGTAGAAAATATGACAATCCGACGTACAAACCAACGTAGAATCAAATGTGAAAAGCTGAAGATACATACTCTCAATTGCCTCATCAGTACGGAATCTCTCATTCACTTTGGTTCCACTATCAACGTCCCGCAGCTCTACCTAGAATATATCATGGAGATACAAAACATGTTCAGATTAAATTCAAGGGTTAGTTACTAAGTTACTAAGTTACTAATGCCCCCCTTCAGGTCATCAAGTGTCGTATTTTGAAAAGCCAACTAGTTACCATCTACATTTGGTCAGATTAGTTAGCCCAACATTGAATTTTGATAAGGAGTGTTTTTTAAAGTGTGACCATGGGCACGTTATAAGGAACACGATGAAAGGATTCGATAATTTCAAGGAAAAAGTAGCTGTGTTCTAAATAGAGTATAAAAAGACTTAAATTATTACATATGCATTTAAATCAACTAATGTGGAGAGTGGTTAAAATATTAGGATCCTCGATCCAATTCAACGGTCTTATCATGTACACCCTCCTAAAAATCCCAAGTAGGACCCTGATCCTGAAAACCTTGGTAAGCTGTTTACCACCTTAACATTGGTTCTGTCAGCAGCTACCCCACTCTTAGATTTCAAATTCATTGTTTCACATCTTTCCTTTTCTTTTTAAAATGAAATGCTTCTTAGAAAACCAAGAATGCCATTTGTTTTCCTGATATATACTCCATATATCCCCAAATTAGGTTTGTATTTGCTTTTGGGCACTGATTAAGAAAGTGAAACGGTGCAATTTAAATTAACACAGAAAGGCTCATAAAAGACGAAGTTTAAAAAGGTGCACCAGAGGAGCGATTTAAGGCGTGTCTCACCAGTACAAGTTCAAAATAGGCGTTGAGAGTTACACCCTTCTTGAAGTAATCTCATACTTTGCTGTCTTCATGTTCCCTATTTTTCCTCCTCCCCTTCTCCTCTGGTTGGTCATGCTTTCCTACCACTGGTCACATTTTTCCTATATTTTTTCTAATTTCAGATGCGGTGCTGATTACTGAATAGTGAATCTTAAATTCCTGATTGGTTTTAATTGTTGTTTATATATAGGTTCAAGTTTAGTAAGAGAAACTAATATAAGAAAATATGACATCCAAAATGTTTGCCAATCCAAGCTATACATAAAATTTCAAAACAAAAATATCATTATTGTTCAGAAGTTCCCTATTAAACAATAACCTATTGTTGAGGGCTTAAACTTCTTAACATGTACGTAGTATGAAGATATTTAAGTAAGGGCTAAATACAACTCAAAAGAGGGTTGATTGACACTGGAGTTACAATGATGTCTAATGGTTGGGAGGATACTTACGCAAATAAATTTGATTAAATTTCTTGTCAATAGTCCAATCTTGTCAATAGTCCCAGTTGCAGTGCTTTCTTCAAAAGTATGGATGCATCTGAGCACGTCAAAGATTCAAAGCTAAGCTGTAAGTTGTTTGGTAATATTGACGAGAAATCTGAGAAGATATTCTTGTCCAAATTGAAACAGAAAACGCAAGCAACTACAGGGCAGCAGCGGATATATAAATGAAGCAAAACTACGTCTATATCAGACCCCACGTGCTTCCCAACTATGCTTGTGTTTTAATCAAATAAAATGAAGTGCCCAGTCCCCTTTTAGAATTTGATTTTGATAAGGATATCTTCCAATAGAGAGCTCATCCAACCAACCTCCATTAGGTTTGCCCCTACATTTTTCCTTTATGAAGTATTTATCAGCTGAGGAAACCATTTGAGTCTATGTTTACTTATGAGCAGTTGACGGGATTTAGTTGGGCAATCACATCGGAAGGGAAAGGATTAAAGAATATGGTTATAAAGGATAATTAATTGGACAAATATGGTTAATGCTATCAAAACTACAAACCCTTGGTGTTGATAATAGTTGATTCTGATAAAAAACAAGCAATGGGTTACCTCTACAATGTTATGGATGTGGCAACTAAAATCATAATAGAGGATTTGGATGAAGCTGTAAAAGATTATAAGCAAATATGGGATACTATCGATGAGAAATGTGATTTCTAAACGCAATTGTTCAAGGATGCAACTTCGGCAGTCAACTATCTATTTCCATTGCAGTTATACAGATGATTTTTCTACTCATCCTGTCGTTAGACTTGGCTTGTTTTATACTTTTATTGCCTGTACCGACTCATACCTATGAGAGAGAACAGGAAGAAAGCTGACCTCCAATGTAGAAATTTGCACAAACAAGAAGGGCTTTATGTTTTGCTCAAGCAAGTAATACAATCTTCATGAGATCCCCTGGTAAATTTTAACTTTTTAAGCTTTAGAGTATAGCCTATAGGCTATAGCTCTAGTTACACAGTTAATTAAGTCAATATTCTATAAAGTGAAATCTTCAAGAGATATCTTAAATTTTTTATTTTGCTCGATTTTATTTGTGTATACTTGCTTTAATATTTTTAATTTTAAGAAATATGATTTACTTTTTCAGTTGAATGGTGGATTCAACACACAGAAAGCACTCCCAAGCTTCAAATTTCTGCAACTAAAGTGTTACATTTTACTTGTTTATCATCTAGTGTGTTTAAAACTGGAGTTTTGCAATCAATATGCACAGCAAAAGATGAAAATGCTTGACGACTATCAAGTTGAACGCTTTGGTTTATATCCTGTACAAAAAAAGGCTGAAGGGATAAACACTTCAAAATTAGATCCTTAGCTAATAAAGAAGAATCTTTTGATTGGTGAATTGCCATTAAATAATGAGTGGTTTGTGGCCTTGTGAATGGAAATTATGGTGAAAAGTACATTTAGAGATAACCTAAATGTTAATATCATGGAGGGGAACTATCAGAGAGAAATCAAACAAAAGTTCAAGCCAAAAGGCGGGTATAATCAAAGAAAAATTAGAAGAAGATGAAAATTAGTGGAGGTGGGTGATAATGAAGAGTAGGAGGATTTGATGAAGATCATGGAAGGGAAGATGATAGGGCGGTAAGATATGAAGATTCATAAGGCCCTTCAAATCTGTTAGGACTCCTCTGAGACATTTTATTTTGTTGCATCTTATTCAGTCTTATAAATCAATAAAAAAAGTATCAAAAATAGAAAGTAAGAAGCGAAAAAAAGATACTCAAAAAGAAAAATAAAAAGAAAACGAAAAAGAAAAAGAACAATGAAATAAAAAGAAAAGAAGAACGAAAAAGAAATAAAAAGAAGAGTATTAGAAAGAGAAAACAGAAGATTGATCTCACTTAAACAGGAGAGTGAACTTCGAAAAACTGGAGTGACTTTTTACAAAGTAGATGAGAGGACTTCACACTGCAAGAAAGTACTGAGTTAGAATTTAGAAACAGGAGAGTGTGACTAAAAAAGAGAAGAGTGACCAAAACAGGAAAGCCAACTCTTAGAAAAGCCAAGTCACCTCAAGAACAAAGCCTCTCAAATAAACCTCTGGAATTATTACTTAAGAAAGAAAAAAACGGTTATATTCAAAGGTTGAAAACAGAAGAGTTGCATTCAAATGTTGAAAAACAGAAGACTCTTACACAGAAGAGTGATAAAACAAGAGAGCGACCAAAACAGGAATGTCTCTTTGAAACAGCAAAGTGCTTTAGAATAAGACAATTTTCAAGAGCAGGAGAGTCCTCAGAACAGAACAGTGCGTGAAGACAAAGATGCACCAAACTCAACGGACAGAGATTTGGGCTCAACTGAAAGAAGCAAACTTGATTACCTCAGGTAACTCTACACCCTCCTACAATGTAAAAAATCAAGAAACCCAGGGAAGACATATGGACCTCACTGAACAGTGAATCAGTGAGCATTTAATGCCCCTGTTTACTGTGTTTCAAGTCTCAACTGATGGAGCAAGTTACTAAAAAAGAATGGCGAAATTCAAAAGAAGACAATGATAAATACAACTCACTTATTCACCACATGGGCTTCAATATCGGCTCACAACCTTTCAGAAAGAAAATCAAATCTCATGAGCGAAGAGTTCAAGCCCCATCAAGCAACCGGATGAAAAGAAACTTCCTGCACCAACAGGATAAGTCCTATACAACCAAGAAATACAGAAGTGTTTTGAAGAATGCGTGGAGCTAAGAACAAGAAGACCTTACAAGAGATATCAAGCAAAACAAAAGTGTTAATTGATCAACAACTCATCCGCACACCAAACACTTCTCTAAACTCTTAAACACTCACTGAAATATATTTAGAGCTTAATTAATCAGAGTTTAGCATCAAACATTGATCTAAATAAAAGAAAAATCTCAAGAAAGATTTGTGATCAAATCTTGGGTAAAGGAAAGGATAGAGTACTAGAGTAACATTGAGAAGTTTTTCATAGTGAAACCTTCAAGTTTTGACTGGCTTAGTGTAAGTTTTTCATAGGGACTGAGTAGCTTGGAGTGGTGTTATACTCTCCGTGAAAAACCTTCAAGTTTTGACTGGCTTTCTGATCAAGGCTAAATTTGGCACTAATTCTATTAGTGATAATTACTTAGTGGAAACGCTCTTGAAGAGAGTGACTGGAATAGAAGTATTACACCACCTTCGGACTGAGATACTTGTGCTCTTACTTTCAGTGTACTATTACACCCACAGGCCTATTCTTAAACACCAGGAAAACATCTATATCAGTTGATCAAGAACAGTTGACTACACTAATATAGAGCTCTTCTTACCTAGTCAAACGGTATATTGTTTTTTAGCTTTATAAACATAAATGCATTCATCTCCAAGTATATGAATATAGTCCTTGTTCATTAGTGCTCTTTTGTAACATCTTCTGGACAAAACAGAAGAGTATTACATCCAGAAGTCTTTGTGCAAAATCCAAGGACTAAATAGCTCCTCAACCAGCAGCCTTTGAATTCTAATGATGATTCTCCTACCACTTGAGAAGCAGTGTTCTGTTTCTGACATGCCAGCTCTTACCACTCAAGGTTTTCAAAGCCGAAATTGGCCTCCCGAGTCCCGACAAGGCGAAGCAAGGCGTAAGCCTCAGAGAAACATAAACAACATAATAATAAATAGTGGAAAATAGATCATTTATAATGATAGTTCAATGACATAAAAATTTAATATGTTGAAATTTAGAAAAAATATAAATATAGTATTTTCTTATAAGGACAAAAAAGTCAATAAGACATAAATAATAAAATATGCATGCCAAAAATAAGAACATACAACATACTTAAGTCTTAACATTCTAAGTTTCTAACTACTAATCTTCAAAAGTAATACCATTATTCAGTTAATTACGGAGCATTATCTAATTTGTAATCTCATCCCATTTCCATCTCCTTCGATATCGTAACTTCGATATCACCATCGATATGCTAGTTAACAAGCTGATTAAAAGGGGATGAGAGAATAAAGAGAATATTAGAGAGAGAGAGAGAGAAATATAAGGGATGTTGGATAAAAGTAGTAAAAAGAGAAGGAAACAGAAAAAGTAGTATCCAGCGAGCAATCACATAGATAAATATGAGCAATTAAACTTGTGGCTGTGAGTGGACTGTTACGTTATTGGTGAAAATTGAAAAATGAAGAGAAAAGGGTTGTTTAAAAAAACATACAAAAAATGGAGAGTGCCAGACTAGGTTTGTGTCCAGAATATCCTGAGGCCGAACAGCATAAAAATAGCCCAACGCGTATTAAAACAACATTCACTCTTAAATACTCCAAATTTTCTTTATGAAATCGGGGCTTAGGATCGGCACCTCGGCGCCTCATACATCTTAAGGTGTAAACCTCATATTAGTCGACCAAGAGCCTTAGGAGTGTTTCCTTCATGCATTGGCACCTCAGTCCCATAGCTGTGTCCATATACTATGAAAAAGGTAGGAAATTGAGTGCCCAAGCATTCATTTCATCATGGTTTCCTATTAATTTATCAATTCTTTTTTATCAAAACAATGAAATTTAAATGAAGAGGGGGGCTTAGTGCACCGTTTAAGGTGGTGTTGTGTGAAGAAAGGTCGGGTTAAAGTCTTGGGAGTGGTCTCTCGTCGAAAACTGACAAGGGAAGGCTTGCCCCCTCGTGGTGGGACCCTTCCTCAGACCCTTGTGGTGGGACCCTTCCTCAGACCCTCGCCTTGAGGGGATGCCATGCACACTGGTCTGCTCATTTTTAGTGAAATATTTATTAGAAATCCATATATATATATATATATATGCGAGAAGTTTCATCATCATCGCCTTTTGTTGTTGTTAACTAGACTCTTGGGGTTATTGTGCATAGTGTCCAAAATATATATAGAACACTAATTACCACAGTTATCTCATAACATGCCAAGTAATAATAATAACATTAAGTCATTAACCACTAATTAATGGCATCATAATTGACTCAAATGAAAATGAATTGATATATAAAAAGCATATTTACTTATTATGGTGGCAATTAAGATCATTACAAACCTTGTATATATGAAAACTAATATCTAGTGGTATTATTTGGATTTTTAATAGACCTTTTCTTTTCTTCAAAAACAAAAGAATGAGAAACATGACATAAAGTGAGAATGATATGTAAGGAGGGGTATTTGTTTAGAGTCAAAGTTTAGGGTAACTAGTTGACTTGTAAAATATAGCACTGGATTAGTTAATCCTACCAAACCTGAGGGGTAATGGTGTTACTTTTCAAAAAACAAGGTTGGAGGTTGGACTACATAATTTGACCAAACATGAGTAGACCAGAAGTAATGCACTCACAGTAATTCAATCTATAATCTTAGTTATCTTACTAATTCATAACATCAATATTCAATAGTATGTTAACAATTACAACTAGACCATTACCTGAACAATAGCTCCTCCTCTTCCTTGTGAAGTATGTTGAGCCTTCACCACCTACGTCATTTTCCATTCCCAAAGTGAATTGCATTTGATGTACAAACCAACATAACATATAACAGTAATTGGATTTTTCAAAATAACCATTTTTTAAAACCAAATGTTTACCTGATAAATCTTTCCTTAAGTATACGAAGGAGTTAAAGTTTGGCATCACCATTAAGCAAAACGTTAGTCTTGTGCAAGAGATGGTATTCAAAAATTTATTATTGTTTCAACAAAACCTAACCTTTTCTCTGAATAACATTCCCTGGCTTCACCTACAAAAAACAAGTACAGTAAACATCATCAAAATTGGATTCTTTTTGTTTTTGCGAGGACTCAAAATTGGAATTTCGATTCCCACCCCATTGAGCAAATAGAAGATATATGATTCAAGGTGGATATAGAAAGAAGTAATATAGTGAGCATTACACAGTCCACGTGTGAGTGGTGTGACCAAATATCATCTGTTTCTTTAAATGCTTGGCAGTATAATTCCATATTTACATGTAAACATTACGGAAGATATATCTTCGCATTGTCAACAAATTAAAAAAAGGTTTTTCAAAGTCACCACTAAAGCAGTAGGAAATGCACATGAGTATCTAATTGACACTGGACTTACATCGGCACCGTTCAATTTAAAGCCTCTATATTGGGCTGTGGACCACGGATATTTGAGAAGTCGGTGGGAATTTACTTTGAGATCAACTAGGGAGTGGATCGATGGCGATGAATGAATGCCAGTGGCAAGAGCCGAGGAGATAACATTGCGGGGAGCGAAGAAAAGCGCTCGGCGGAGTTGGCTCATACTGTGTTGCATTGAAATCAGCAAGATTTGGGTGTGGGTGTGGGTGTTTAAGAACTCTATGTGCCAAACCGACAAGGGAAGGCTTGCCCCCTACCACATCAACCCCACCCCAACCTACATACTCCTACCCTACCTTGACCCCACCACTACCCCGTCCTCGACCCCACCCCTACCACCCCACCCCACTTACCCCCATCCTACCCTATCCTACTCCTCATACCCTACCCTACCTTACCCCGACCCTAGGCCCCTACCCTACCTTACCCCAACCCCGACCCCACCCTACCCACAATCCCCACCCTACCCCTAACCACGACCCAAACCCACTCAATACACCACTTGCACCTACCACGGCCCCACCCCGATCACAACCCCACCCCAACCCCTACCACCCCTACCAGATGCCCCTACCTTGGCTCCACCCAGATCCTGGCCCACCCTATCGCCATCCTACCTCACGTAGGGCGGGGTCGGAGGTGGGACCGACGTGGTAGGGGGTATGGGGTAGGGGTAAGGGGTAGTGTGGGGGTCGGGGGTGGTGCCAATGTGGTAGGGTGTTGGGGTGGGGTTAGTGTAAGGTAGAGTAGGGTAGGACATGGTGGGGTCGGGCCCCGCTGGGGTAGGGTAGTAAGGGCCTAGGGTAGGAGTAAGGTGGGGTCAGGGTTAGGGCCAATGTGGTAGGGGTGGTGGGGCCTAGGGGGTGGGGGGTCGGGTAAGGTAGGGTAGGGTGGTGTAGGGTTTAGGGTGGGGCCGATGTGGTAAGGGGCTGGGGTGGCCCTAGGTGGGGCTAATGTGGTAGGGTTGGGGTAGGTGGTAAGGGCCTAGGGTTTGGGGGTGGGGTAGGGGGTCAGGTAGGTAGGGTAGGGGTTAGGGTCGAGGTAGGGTAGGAGTAGGATATGGTGGGGTCTGGTAGGGCCGATGTGGTGGGGGCTAGGGGGTAAGGTGGTAGGGGCCTTGGTTGGGGTGGGGTTGGGGTCGGGGTAAGGTAGGGGTAGGGGTCGAGATCGGGTGGGGCCGAGGTAGAGGTGGGGGGCGGGACCGAGGTGGGGGTGAGGGTGGGGTAGGGTCGTTGTAGGGAAAAGGGTATGCGGGGTGGGGGGTGGGGTAATGGTCTAGTAGGGGTAAGGTACGAGGATGGATCGAGGTTGTGGGTATGGTGGGTCGGGTAGTAGGGTAGGGCGGGTAGGGGGTAACAATAAGGGTAAGGACAAGGGGTAAATTTGGAAACTGAAAAAACTTAAAGTGTCGTTTAATTAATACATGAGGGTGGTATGCTTAGTAAGCGGCACTTTAAGCACCTATTTCGGTTAGTAAGCGGTTTTTTAAGCAGCGTGCGTGTTTACTTCACCTATCTTACTAACTTAACTGTGACTTTAGCAGCAAAGTAAACGCCTCCTAAGTGTTCAAACTTAAACAAGACTTGCACATGGATGGCCTACTTTGGCATTGAAAACAAAAGTAGGAGTAAGAAGTGGGTGTTGAAGACCTTCCACAAGGACCATACCTGCAATCCAGGGTGGCAAATTCCTAGTGCCACTGCAAATTAAAGTGATTGCAAAAATTTTCAACACTAAGCCTGCTGTGTCTGATATGAAAACCAATGTTATGAAAGAGATGGTTAAGAGAGAACTCAATTGTGATGTATCTCTGGAGCAAATGAAGAAAGCAAAGTCAATGATAAGAAAGTAGGAAAAGGGAAATATAGAGGGTGAGTACAGCAATTTGGAGGATTACAAAGTTGAAATCCTAAGGTCTAATGCAGGAAATAAATGCATATTACAAATTATGCAGCCCAGTCCTGTGTTTGAAAGATTTTATGTGTGCTTTGATGCATGTAAGAGGGGTTTTCTAGAGGGTTGTAGAAGGTTAATTAGAATTGATGGTGCATTCTTAAAATCTGAAGTGAAGGGAGAAATCCTCACAGCAGTGGCAAGGGATGCCAACAATCAAATGTTCCCAATTGCATGGGCTGTTGTGGGGTCAGAGACAAAATTAAAGCAACATGGAAGTGGTTTTTTGAGAATCTAAGAGATGATTTACAGATTGGAAGAGGAGCAGGGTGGGCATTTGTTTCTGACCAACAAAAGGTGAATTAGTACTGCATTTATTATTTCTTAATTGTTGGCAGTCATGAATATTTAATTTTCATGATTCTAAGAATAAGTTTCATAGGTTTATAATGTGTTTGTATGTCTTATATTCCTTTTATCAGGGATTAATGCCAGTTTTGTATGAGACTCTACCAGAGGTTGAGCACATAGAATTGAAGATGTGTCAGGCACATTTATGTCATATGGAGAAGAACCCACCCTGTTATTGAATTATATTGCAAAGACAATTTTGGAAGTGCTGCAAGGCTGCCTCCAAAAGAGAGTTTGAAGAGAGTCTTAAGGGGCTCAAACCTCTTTTTCCTACTGCTCATGAAGATATACAGAAGGTAGATCCTAAGTTTTAGTGTAGAGCATTCTTTATTAGGAGTATAAAGTGTCAAACTATTGATAACAATCTTTGTGAGCCTTTTAATGGAGTAATAGTACCTGCTGCTAGATCTCAGTTGGAGTATATCAGAAAGTTGGTAATGCAAAAGGCTTACCAAGAATAAGGATTTAGGTGATAAATGGATTGGTCAGTTAGGCCCTAGAATTAGGAGGAGGATAAACAACATCATAATGGCAAGTAATTATTGGAGGGTGCAGTTTAATGGGGTCGATTCTTTTTACTTTTTTATTTTTAAATAGAAAGATAAAGTCGTCTTATTCAAAATCCCAATAAGAACATTTTTTCTCCCACTTCAACATTAGATACGCTCTTCTTATATAGAGAACTTGAGAGAAACGCGCTTATGAAGTGTCATGTGGTTATGACACTTATCTTGTTGACTTGGCCAATAGAAGTTGTTTGTGTGAGCACTGTGATGTTTCTGGGATTCCTTGCAAACACGTCATATGTGCAATTAGGGACAAGGGTCATCCTATAGAGGATTATGTGTCTCAGTTGTACAAGAAGGATATGTATAGGCATACAGATGCTCACATGATGACACCTTTAGCTGGCCTAGGCATACAGATGCTCATATGATGACACCTTTAGTTGGTCCATTATTCTGGACTAAAACAAACATCAAGGTCTTATCAACTGCTTTAAAACAAAAAGAACTAGGTAGGTCAAAGAAAAATAGAATAAAGGAATTAGGTGAGTTTCCTAGAAGTGGCAAGCTACCCAGTAGAGGTACAACAATTACGTGCCAGCTATGCTTCAAGAAGGGACACGACAAAAAAGGGTGTCCTTCAAAAGAGCAAATAATGCAAGGAACATCTATCTTGCCACATGACAATGAAGCTGGAAGTTCAAACCCAGTAAACAATTCATGTACCTACTACTCCCAAGAAGTCCACACTCAGAACATGTGTCCTAACAAAAATAACCTAGATGAGGTAAATGGCCTTAAACTTTATATGTCAGATTGCACATGTTTGGGCTTTTAATATATTCTTAACTTCTTAGTGTGTGTATAAAATTGCCAGGAAACCAATGGTGCCAATGTACCTGCAGTTGCTAGTACTTTGCAATCATATTTTACTGAAAACCAAGGTTCAGAGGACACAGGTGGTGAGGGTGTATTTGAATGAAGAGGGAAAAAAGAAATAATTGTTGGTGGTTTGGAGGTAGGGTTGGCAATATCACCCGCACCCGCGGATATCCAGTCAATCCGAACAGAAAATATGGACGAAAACCCAAAAAAGTATGGATGAAAAATGGATGACGGGTGGATTGAAAGGCGGGTTGGATCGGGTGTGGATGAACACTCATCCAATCCATCACCCGACCCGTCACCCGCTCCATCCACACACCCGCTAACTTGTACAAAAAATAATATATATTATTATATTATACTACCTCCGTCCCGATGGACTTTGCCAAGTGCAAAGTAGGTGAGAAATAAGAATAGTAAAACACAATGTAGGTTGAGATTTGTGCAGAAGAGAGAGAAATGTGCAGAACCACAAATTAGTTGCTTTAATAGGAAAGTGGCAAAGTTTTTTGGGACAACCATAAAGGGAAAGTTGGCAAAGTCCAATGGGACGGAGGGAGTATATAATATCTATTTAATAATATATATAACAACTAATATTAATACTAGTATATTAGAGAGTAATAGATATGTATTGTTAATGGAGAAGACACATATCTTTGAATCGGTGAAGTAAGGACAATTGAAGAGTTTCAAGAAGTGGTAGTTGAACCGCAAAAATAATTTTGTGCCGATGCAGAAATGTAGAATTTTACAGCTTGAAAAAAAATGACTATTTTGTTTGACAACCACTTCTTTCATTATTGGCAGTGAACTGACGATTGTAGTATATACTTAGTTGCTCAAGTTTTTGTTGTTATTATTCAATGAATTTTTAATTTTTGGTTTTTAATTGTTATAATTTCTATTTATAATTTATTTATTTTGTCTTTTAAGTTAGACCGTTTATATTCACCCGTTACTCACCTGATCCACCCGATAACCCGCTCATGATGGGTGGGTTGGATGTGGATGTAATCAGGGGCGGAGCTAGAGCACTAGGCCGGACTGGGCCGATACAAAGAATATTTTTTGAAAATTTTTTACACGGAATTTTTTACACTAAAAATACAGACATTTTTAAAATATGGGCTGGGCCAGGGCCAGGGATGGCCCTCCCCTAGCTCCGCCCATGGATGTAATGTTTAATGGATGGTGGACGGGTGGGTGGAATATGAAAAATTAACGGGTGGACGTGGATGAGCCTTCACCCGACATAAATCTGACCCGCTGCCACCCCTATTTGGAGGTATGTTTGCCTATTTCTAATTTTATGTTATGTGTTGCATTTATAAACCACCAGGATAGTGAATGGATTCGTTTTAATTTGTGCAGAGACTGAGAGCAAGGAATGAAAAGGAAAGGAATGCCAATTCTACAAGATTAAGGGAAAAAGGTGTTGAACAGGCAGAATTTCATGCTGATGCCACAACTGCAAGACAGAGGTTTCATGCTTTGTATGACTCCATGGAAGACAATGATGCCCATTAGTTAGCTTATGTAATGTTTATGACACAATATAATAATTTTTTGGAAGATCCTATTGGCATTTTTGCAGAATATATAGCCTTTTAAGGATCTTAAGCAATCTTAGATATGTATATGGGCTTATGCATGAGGGTCATTTGCAAGTTTTTTTGTTTGTGTAGTTTTTACTTGCACATGTTAACTCATTGGTTTCAGTTCATGGGCTTTAAGTATATGTATGTTATGAATGAAATATCACTTAATGTTTAACTTCAAATATCAGTTAATGTTTCGGCTCATTGTGCGAGTCATACATTGTTTATTAGAGGTCATTGATTGAGGTCATTATTTGAGGTCTATGTTTGAGGTCTATGTTTGAGGTCAAACTTAGTTAATATCACGTTGAACAAATTCAGGTCATATCTCAGTTAATGTGTCACTCAAGGGTTTTAAGATATGAGGCCATTGTTTTAGTTCATATTTGAGTTGCAGGTCATATTTGAGGTCATTACATCAGGTCATATATTACTACTTCTCTCAGGTCTATTATGTTCAGGTCATATATCACTTGACCTATAAAGTCTATTATGTTCAGGTCATATATCGCTACTTCTTTCAGGTCTATTATGTTCAGGTCATATTGAGGTCCACATGTTTTAGGTCAATTTTGAGGTCAAACTTTCAGTTTAAATATCTGAAATAGTTTGAGGACAAGTTTTGAGCTCATAATTTTAGGTCATAAATCAGTACTTCTTTCAAGTCCATTTGTTCAGGTCATATTCAGGTCACATGTTTGAGCTCAGTTCTTGAGGTCCATATGTTCAGGTCATATTTAGGTCAAGAATGTTCATTGTTTCACGTCATATCAGGCCAACTTTGAGGTCCATGTGTTCAGGTTATATTAGACCAACTTTGACTTCATTGTTTCAGTTCAAATATCAATTTAAGTTTGAGTGCATTGTTGAGGTTAATTTGGGTGCTTTCAGTTAATGGAAAAGGATGAATGCTCTAAATAAAAGTGATTCTACATATCATTCAAAGAAACATATTACAATAACTGTGCCACATCATACCAAACCAACTGATACACCTAAATTAAATCAGTTTAAACTGATACATCAAACCTAATAAACTGATACAATAACCCTATGAAACTGATACATCAAGCCTAAGAACCAGACACATAAAAGCTAAGAAACTGATAGATCAAAGCTAACAAACTGATACATCAGTTCCTAAAACACAAACCTAAATTAGATCACATTACATGTAATCTACTCTAACTTCCATTCTCAATTAATCCATGTCAGCATCACACATCTTCCAAGCTACCTTCTTCTTGCCTGCACTGTGGTTCCAAACAACCCATATCACTACCAGCATTATTCCTGCAAGAATGCACCACAACACACTACAAATCCTTTGTTTTTTAGACAGTCCTTTTTCCTTTGCCTTCTCCTCAACAAGCTGAACTTCCAATTTGTTTATTTTCCCCAACAAACCAGGAATGATCATCCTGGACCTAAAACACATTTCTTCATCAATCCATTCGAACATGTTGCAACAGGCACTTGTACCCTATTTGTAATAATAGAATTAAGTCAAGAACAATCAAAATTAACAACAAATCATAAACAAATCATTTAAAAAACAGCAAAATATTTTTTTCATTCGAATGCCCTTACTCTTGAGCAGGCAATGAACGTCTCTGATGTTAGTTTTCTCGCACTTAAAAATGATGTAGTAAAGTGGTTAGAAGTACGAGTATCGTCTCCACAGGGACGGACAAAGGAGAATTAAAGATCAACTAAATTCAGCTATTAAAAGAAATAAAATAAAATAAAATAAAATGAAATTGTGTGGGTTTGGTTGGTTGGGAAAATTAAACTAATGCAGATTAACGAATAAAATAAATTTGGTTTTCTTCTCAATTAATGACGAAGGGAACATGGATTGATTCTGGGGTAACCAGATTTCTTACCGCTCTCGCGGCGTAGAGTACAATAATTTAGGGGACCAGACTGATCTCTCATGCAACAAGATCCTAAATTATTGCCAAGACGAGCGAGCTTACGGCCCCTTAATCACTACTAATCTCTTAGCGAACGATTAAGTGTGTGTGAATGTGTCCTAGAATAAATTAGATCTTTCTTAACTTATTGTACAAGCAATTGTAATTCTAGCGCGCGTTCTAGGTTACAAGAGATATCAGTTAAATTATTCAAACACAAATTAAACGGCATTCATGCAATTAAACCGACAAGAATCTAGCCATACATCATGATTAACCCCTTCATCAACCTCAAATTCCTAATTAAACTACTCACAATTCATAATTGAAGAATCAACAGAATTGGTATCAATAGAATAAATTGTCATTAATTAAAAAGATGAACTTACAAATAATCTCAGGGTTCTTGAAGAAAATAGCGTAAAAATGGTGTTAAATTCGTCCCTAGGCCACTCCGTAATGTCTGTAACCCCTAAAAAGGGTTAGGGAGGCCTTATTTATAGAAAAAGGGGGAAAATATCAATTCTGGCTGAGTTGGGACTTAAATTCGCGTAACTCGGGGCTACGCACGATCGCACGTCCCTGGCTACGCACGATCGTGCGTAGCAGGCAGTAGCTCCAATGCGAGTTCGTAACTGACGCACGATCGTGCGTCCTTAATTTTCGCTCTTTTCTCTTGTTTTCTTGCTCCAAACGCTCCCCGATGCATACGAGGTCCATCCAAATGCTCTTTCTTCACCGAAATTTCGTCGTGAATCACCCGGTGACCTCCAAATCTCTCGAATCTCTCTCGAATGCTCTTTATCTCTTCCTGATCGCCTCTCAAGCACCGATTGCCGGACCCGAACTTCTCCAATTTGACTCTCAATGCAACAAAACTCGACCCAACACCTGGTAATCACAACTTGAGCTAAAATTGAGACTTGCAACGCCTTAAAGCTAGGAAAACCACCAAAATCCGACCTCAACACGCATCAAATGCATGTTGTAATACAAACTTATCAGTCTCCCTGGACTGTCATTTGTCCATGAAATCATTATCATTATTGGAATTCCACGATAGCAATTTCCATAAGACATTTGCGTTCTTCCCAAACCTGTAAGAGAAATGGAATAGATTACTTTTCGTGATGCTGTGAACATAACAGAAGATTAACAACGAACACAAACCAATAGAGGAGTAGCCGCCGGAGGAAGAGCCGACATGCCAGAGGACAGAAAAGAAGAGAACAAACTCACCTTCACTGTAAAATTTGGGCTGATATCTATTTCTAGGGTTCGAAATATACAATGAAGGCCGCTGCTGATTTGGAAGCCACGGTTTACCACACAAATGCTAATTTTTTGTCCAAATCACTAAACTGTTCGCCACCCTAGAAATTAGCAGTTAACTGCACAAAAAATTAGCAGTTAACTTGCACATATATATATATATATATATAGGAATGATCCCGTCCAGCCAGAGGGACAGGATCTTCCGTCCTGCCGCCGCCGTTTGGGGCGGTTTCCGATGGAGTTTTTTGATGAAATTTTTATGGAATGTTCCTCATCAAGTCTAGTTTATCCACAAAAAATTTCAGCTAAAAATTCGATCGGGAAGGCAGTCAAATAATTTTTTGAAGATAATTGCTCCAACTTAAACATATAAAACACAATTATGTTTCAAAAAATTATTTGACTGCCTTCCCGATCGAATTTTCAGCTGAAATTTTTTGTGGATAAACTAGATTTGATGAGGAACATTCCATAAAAATGTCATAAAAAAACTCCACCAGGAACCGCCCTAAACAGCTGCGTCCGGACGGAGGATCCTGTCCCTCCGGCTGGACAAGATCTTTTCCATATATATATATATATATATATATATATACACACACACACACTGCCTCCACTTCGCAAACAAAGCAGCATCCCAAGTGGCAAAGTTGGGCCTGATGGAGGATTTTACTTGGCGCAAGGGTGATCCAACTCCTATTGAGCTTCGGGAATACTCTTATTGGAATCTCTTTCGGTTCGTTATATCATCATGTAGCTTTTTTGTCCCGTTGTTTCGGGAACTTTTTGATCAGAGGTCTTGGTCTAGTCCCCCTCTTGGCATTTTGTATTTTTGCGGTCTATTTATAATAATTGGCAATATATATATAAGGAACTCTTCCGGTAAGGTATACCTTACCAGAGCCGTCGTGCGGCCTCCACGTTTTGAGGGTCTTCCCGTTGGAATTTTTTGATGAAATGTTTTGAGCATGTTCTTCATCAAGTCTAGTACATCCATACCAAATTTCAGCAAAAAATTCAACCGGGAAGGCAGTCAAATGATTTTTGGAAGATAACTGCACCCTTTATATTCATATAAAACGCAGTTATCTTCGAAAAATCGTTTGACTGCCTTCCCGATTGAATATTTTGCTGAACTTTGGTATGGATGTACTAGACTTGATGAAGAACATGCTCAAAAAAATTCATCGAAAAATTCCACCATGAAGGCCCTCAAAACGTGGAGGCCGCACTGCAGCTCCGGTAAGGTATACCTTACCGGAAGTTTTTCCTACACACACACACACGTAGGTTGTCATACCTCGTTATATAATTAATTTCGGCATACACACGTGCCTTGCTACAATGCTACATATTGAATTATTGATCGTTGGTTACATTTTGTATGCATGTGAATAGTCCGCATGCATGTGTATGTACAACTACATTTGTACCATCCTATATTATTACCACAATTTTATTATTAGGTACTTCGTATGTATATTCGGTTGAAATGTCTAACTCGTTGGTACACATTTTATTAATTATGTCAGATGTATAATTATCACTTGTTACAAAAACTCACTAATCACACTTTAATTAATACGGAATACTTGTTTTTATTTTGTTGTCCAGATATATTTTATCTGGTGTCCTTTTATTTTATTTCATCCTTTATTTATTTATTTATTATTTATTTTTGTTTAAATTTTCGGGGTATCACGTAGAGAATTTAGGGGGGCGTGGTTTATGGTCCTTTGGCGATGGAGATTAATAGAAGGATGGTGCAATGATGGAGGTGAGTAGAAGGATTGTAACAATGAAGGTGAGTAGACGAGCAATGATAATGGAGGTGAAGAGAAGGAGATTGCATGTGGTGGGGGCGCTAGAAAGACACAAAGACATATAAGAGAGAGGAAAGGTTTAAGGGAGAGAGAGTGGAGCGTGTGAGGGTGGAATGCCAATTAAGAGTGGAAGAGGGTGGTCGAAGGGGTAAATGAGAAAGAATATAATGGACATTTCAGATTTAAAATTTGTCTAAAATGAAAGTGTGAAGTTTAATTTGGACCTACCCAAAAAAAGTGTGAAGTTTATTTGGGAGCAGAGTGATTATTAATTAGCATATCTCCAACAATTATTATATGTGTTCTGAATTTGCAAATATATGAGCCCGTTTGGAGAACTCTGTTTTCGGCTTATCAGCCAGCTTTTTCACCAAACACGTAATTTTTACTTTCGCGCGCTGAATTGTGTAATAAGCCGAAATAGTAAGGTAGGAGTTACTTTTCTGGCTGTATTGGCTGAAGTTACTGTAGAGGACCATTTTAGCTATTTTTACATATAATTTTTTCTTTAATTTATTAATAAAATATATTTTTAAAATATTTTTTTCTTAAATCAGCAGAATCAGCCAAAACAGCCACTCCAGCCAGAATATCATAAATTTCAGCAGAATCAGCCAAAACAGCCGATTTTGGTGCTACCAAACGGGCTCTATATTACATTTTCAAATTGTATAAAATAAGTATAAGTATACATATACACATTACAAATGAGGTGAATTACTTCCGAAAAAAAAATAACTTCATTCTTCATTCGTGCAACACACAAGTCAATTGACTATTGTTATACGGAGTAATAGGTCAAAAGCACAATTTTAAAAACATTACCATTTAATACGTTTAATCTTTTTACGGAAAATCACACTGTTGGTCCCTCAATCAGTCACCATATTGAAATGACAGACCCGTGTTTCTCAGATTGTTAATGTCACCCCCGAATTGACAGACGTGTTGTAAATATCATCTCCGGTGAATTTATTGATAGTACATAAATGGAGATGGATTATAAATGGCGGAGACTAAAAGTGCGATTTTCCCATCCTTTTAAATAATTAGACTTTTGTCTTTATTAGTTTTGGTATATAATAATATGTTTTGCCAAACAAGCATCTTGTTGTTCGATGACATAATTGTAATACCCTCAAAGAGGAGGTCACATGTTCGAAACTCATTCCAATCAAGGATGTTTGCATTTAACTGAACAAATATAACAATATGCGAGAAAGTACAACAACAAATGATAAACTAGTAATATGTTTTTAATTGGACTGGTTTTAGTTCTAGACCAGACAACGCTTAAACAAATTAAACTAGACTTTGACAATGATAAAATAACGTAGACATCTACCAGACTAGTTCAAACTAATCCAAAACAACCTTAAACAAACCAGAAAAATTCAGACCAGATTTAAATACACCAAATCGCACAATTCCAAAGTAGAAAATTTCATTATAATTATAAACGTCTCTAATATGAATATACACTTTTAACAAGACACTTAAAAATGCTCTTTGTACGGTAATTTATAAAGATTTTGTAGGTTTTGGCTACTCGTTTGAAAGAGATTTGACATAAACTGGTTCGGTGTATCAACATGTTTTTATATGAGGAAGGTTGATTGTTGATAATGTAATGATTGATTTTGAAACTCATCATTATTTGAAGAGGAAAGCTCAAGGGAAAGAGCGATTTGCAACCATTAAGTTGAACATGAGTAAAGCGTATGATCGTATCCGTTGGGCCTTTTATTCAAGGTAATGGAAGTAATGTAACACCCCGGCCCCGCAGGATCCAGGTAGTTACTTCAGACCTCTAGTACTGTCCTCACAAACCACCACGAGCCTTTACCGCACACTTTGTCCTCACTCGTGTGCGCCCTGAGAAACTTCCCAGGGGGTCACCCATCCTAAGACTACTCCAAGCCAAGCACGCTTAACTTTGGAGTTCTTAGCGGATGAGCTCCCTTAAAAGGAGATGCACCTCTGTTAGTATGAGTAGTACTATTAATCCTTTTAAATTAATCTCAAGTGTTACAAGTAATGATTTTTTCGGCACAATAGATCAATTTAATAAAGGAGTGTGTGTCTTCTGTTGAGTATTTAATTCCTTTTGGCAGCTCAATGTTGGGTTAGGTGGTTCCGCAACGGGGGCTTCAACAGGGGATCCCTTGTCCCCTTATCTGTTTATCTTGGTTGCGGAAGGTTTAAGTCAATTAATTCGTGAGCAGAAGAGCTTGGGTAGAATTCATGGTGTTTCTATCGTGCGAGGCGTGCCTAAAGTGTCACATCCGTTTCTTTTGCAGATGATAGCTACCTTTTTTGAGTAAGCCAGGAAGAAAGCGGGGTGATTAAAGATATTCTGCATACCTATGAGGTTACATTGGGTCAAAAATTGATTTAATAAATCCTCTATTTCTTTTTTTCCATCCCAAATGTGCTGGAACCTACCAAATTATCCATCTATAGTCTATTGGGGGTTGAAGAAAAGGGGACAACCCTTACTACCTAGGACTACCTTTCCTGTTGGGAAGGCGTAAGGCTGAGATTTTGGACTACCTAAAAGAACGAATTCTGAAAAGCGTGCAAAGCTGGCAGGGAGGTCCTTCTGAAAACGGTTGTTCAGTCTATGCCATCATATGGGATAAATGTTTCTCTAATGCCGTTGGATCTTAGTGCAGATACAAAGAGGATTATGAATGAGTATTGGTGGAGAGGAAATGAGACGACAAGAAAAGGAATATGGTGGAAGAAATGTAGGGCAATGTGTTTTCGAAAGCAGAAAGGAGGGATGGGATTCTGACCCATTCGTGAGTTTAATATTACTATGCTCGGCAAAAAGTTTGGCGGCGAACCACCGATACAGCTTTTGTAGGGAAAATTTATAAATCCAGATATTATCCGAACTCTTCCTCTCTTGATGCTAATATCAGATGTAATCCTTCTTTAATTTGAAGGAGCATTCTAGAGGTTCAAAGTGTTATTAGGGATGGGACTTAAATGCGTGTTGAAATGGACCACTGGTTAAGTCACGCCCCGGACCTACCCGGACACGTCAACAATCCGCCGTACAGTACGAATGGTCAACCACAGTCCAACACACCCATACTATACAAGGCGTCTAGAATATCATTCACACATAGTGCATCCATAAACAAACATAATGTAAAAATATTCAGTAAAGCAGCGGAAACATTTGATACAAGTATTCATGCCACACTTTGGCAAACATGGGCATACAAGCCTCCAAATAATTATTCAAAAAATATAATGTCCATGAGCATTAACATAATTGTTTTTCTAAAACAGAAATGGAGGAAGCACAAACCACGTCTTCTCTCCTTGATCTTCCCGAAGCAAGAGGGCGATAATAGCAAGTAGCAACCTTCAAGTTCTACCTGAAACTGTGAGGTGGCCTCCCCCGTGAAGGGGAGGTCAGTACTTGGAAGCATTTGACAAGTACAATGACAACTATACTAAGTATAATCAAAGTTTCAATTTCCAAGACCCTCAAACAAGGGTGTTATCATATCATAGTTAACTTTGTTCGTTTAGTGTCAATTCATCGTTATTTACCACGGTCTAGAGCCCAGCTCATAATCACTGTTACCTACTACGGTCTAGAGCCCAGCTCAATAATCACCATCATCTACATCGGTCTAGAGCCCAGCTCAATAATCACCGATAACTACTACGGTCTAGAGCCCAGCTCAATAATCACCGTTATCTACATCGGTCTAGAGCCCAACTCAATAATCACTGATAACTACTACGGTCTAGAGTCCTGCTCAATAATCACCGTTATCTACATCGGTCTAGAGCCCAGCTCAATAATCACCGATTCTTTACAATTCAATATCTTAGGATCCATTCATCCATTATTCGACTACAATTCCAACTAATATTTAAATACTAGTTATTTACTCATTTCAATATAATTCTTCATTCATGTATAAATTGGCCTTAATATCAAAATATCACTTTTATACTTCCATGTCTTCTACTCATGAAATAAAAGCATACTTATCACAATTGGGATTCATGGTTGATACAACTATCATGCCATCATATTCACAACATATAAACATACACAATTTATTCATAAATTTGTATATTATGCGAACTTTACTTATAACCAATAGTAATTTCATTTAGGCATTATTAACCAGTAATAATCCATGCAAATCACATTTTGTATTCATTTAGGAAATCTCATGAAATTAACCCAAAGACTATAAGCAATATAGTTGGTCATCCTCACCTTAAATGAGCTTAAGCGCGTTCTACGCCCCCGGTTGAACTTTGACTAATTCCGGCGAACTTTGACCAACTCCGGCAAACTTTGACCAACTCCGGCGAAGCTCAAAAATACTTTAATCAAGTTCCTAACAAGGTTTTAACATCATAAAACCTTAATCAATACAAATAACCTCTAAAAGGTTATTTTCCGGTGAACTTGTCGGTTTGGCTCCTAAGTCCGTTTTTGGACTTAGAACCACCTTCAAACCCACCATTCCACACTCAAAACATGTGGAAAATTCCCAAGGGTTCTTCATGTGATATATAACTCATATGGTAATTAAGGAATAGAGGAAAAGTTATTATAAGGTCATTACCTTAATCCACCTAGTTTTTCCTTCTAAAAACCTTTCCCTTGGACCTCCTTGAGCTTGAGCTTGTTCTTGGCTATGGAAGATGCTACTTTTCTGGGATTTTCTTCTTCTCTTGAGGGTGTGGTCGAGTGATGAAAAGAGAAGGGGGTGAGTATCCTCTTTTGTCTCAATAGAATGAGTGGGGTGGGGAGAGACCCACCCTTTATTTTGTTTGATTCTTTTCCATTCACATCACACACCTCACTCATGCTCCTTCATCATTCCAGCCGGCCAAACATCACATTTGGGTGACCAAAATCGTGGGTTGTCCCCCACTCATGTGGGAGGTCAACCCTTTTTGTCCAGAAGTGTACAATCGGTCTCGAAAGTTGTATTTTTCGGACTGTTTTAAATATATTTTATTTTATCGGGTCAAATAAAATATATTATGCGTTCTCAATCATTATGACCCTTATAATGAATATACCTTCCTCAACTTTAATTTACAAGTCCCCGAAATTCAATTTCGGGCTTTTATCGGTTAAATTACCAATACCGATATTTGGGCTTCTTTTGACCAATCGGTCAACTCTGGACCTTTCCATGGTTCAGATGAAGCACCCACCACTATATAAATATTATCTTGACCAAGATAAATAAAATCTATTGTTTCGGGAATTTCGGGCGGCCCCCACTTCCGGTGTGGGCCCCACGTGCGAATTTACTATTCACGAAAAAAAATTAAAAAAAAAATCACAACTTCGCATACTCATTAACCATTCCACATGGTTCAATATATTATTCTCTTAAAAGTAAATACATTTGGGGACGGTGTTACAAGTTCACCCCCCCTTATTTGGGATTTCATCCCCGAAATCCACGTGTCTAATCGAAAAGAAATAGGTATTGCTCCCTCATTGAGACCTCGGTCTCCCAGGTTTCTTCTTCAACTCGATCACTCCTCCAAAGAACCTTTACCATAGGAATCTCCTTGTTCCTCAGTTTCTTCACCTGTTGACCCACAATCTTTACCGGTTCCACCGCATATTGTAGATCTTCACGTATCTCCACCGGTGGCTTCTCAAGAATATGAGATGGATCTCTCACGTATCACTTGAGCATCGATACATGAAACACGTCATGTATCTTCTCAAGTTCCGGCGTCAACTTGAGACGGTATGCCACAGCCCCTATCCTTTCAAGGATTTCAAATGGACCAATGTATTGGGGTTAAGCTTTCCCCTCGATATAAATCGGATGATACCCTTCCAAGGAGAAATCCTTAGGAAGACCTTATCACCGATCTCGAACTCCAATGGCCTTCGTCATTTTTCGGCATAACTCTTCTGCCGATCTTGGGCAGCCTTAAGTCTATCTTGAATGACTTTCACCTTAGCCTTGGTGATTTCAACAAGTTCAATCCCCTCAAGTTTGGCCTCGCCAACCTCGTCCCAACACAACGGTGTTCTGCATTTCCTCCCATACAATACCTCATATGGAGGCATGCCAATACTCGCCTGATAACAATTGTTATAGGCAAACTCAACTAGAGCCAAATGTTTGTCCCAACTTCCTTGAAACTCCAAAGCACATGCCCTAAGCATGTCCTCCAATATTTGTATCACCCTCTCAGATTGTCCATCCGTCTGTGGATGAAAAGTTGTGCTAAACTTCAGTTTAGTACCCAAAGATGCTTGAAACTTGGGCCAAACTCGAGATGTGAATCGTGGATCCCTATCCGAGACAATGGATATCGGGACCCCATGTAGTCTCACAATCTCCTCCGTGTATAGCTTTGCCAATCTTTCAAGAGGATAAGTAATGTTGATAGGTAAAAAGTGTGCACTCTTGGTGAGCCTATCAACCACCACCCATACTGCATCATAGTTGTTCACTGTTCGTGGTAGCCCCACCACGAAGTCCATGGTCACGTGCTCCCACTTCCATTCCGGAATGGTCAGTGGCTGCAAAAGCCCCGCCGGGTGCTGATGCTCTGCTTTAACTTGTTGGCAAGTAAGGCATCGACTCACGTACTCTGCGATGTCTCTCTTCATACCCGACCACCAGTAGCTTTCCTTCAAGTCCCGGTACATCTTAGTACCTCCTGGATGCATAACATATGCCGAAGAATGAGCCTCCTCTAGTATAGACTTTTGGAGCTCCTCACTCTTTGGTATGCATACACGGTCCTTAAATAGTAAAAGACCGTCATCGCGTACCCGAAAGTTCTCCACGGGTCCTTCAAGGATCCACTCACGGATCTTCTGACATTCTTCATCAGTGGCCTGACATCTACTGATCTCACCCAGCAATGTAGGCCTAACCTCAAATCTAGCAATGAGGACTCCACTCGTGGACACCTCCACTTTGTGCCCTCAAAGTGCATAGACATGTGAGTAGTGTCCCCGACGTACTCTTCCTGCTCAGTGCATCGGCCACTACATTGGCCTTTCCGGGATGATAGTCGATGATAAAGTCATAGTCCTTGATCAATTCCATCCATCTCCTTTGTCTCATATTCAACTCTTTCTGAGTGAATACATACTTCAGGCTCTTATGATCGGTGAAAATGTGACATGTCTCCCCATAGAGATAATGCCTCCAAATCTTCAGTGCAAACACTACCGCCCCCAACTCTAGATCGTGGGTAGGGTAGTTCGCCTCGTGTTTCTTCAATTGCCTAGAAGCATAGGCAATCACCCGACCGTTTTGCATTAGTACACATCCAAGCCCTTGGATGCTAGCATCACTGTATATGTCATACCCTATCCCTTGTGTGGGAAGAGCGAGAATCGGTGCTTCCGTAAGCCGTTTCTTTAGTTCGAGAAAGCCTTTCTCACAATTGTCGTCCCATATGAACTTAATTGGCCCCTTTCTTCGTGAGCCTTGTTAATGGAGACGCCAACACGGAAAATTTCTCAACAAGCTTACGATAGTATCTCGCTAAGCCAAGGAAACTACGTATCTCTTTCACATTTTTGGGTCTCTCCCAATTCATAATGGCTTCTATCTTGGCTGTATCCACCGCAATGCCCGAACCGGACACGACATGCCCGAGAAACCCAATCTCTTTGAGCCAAAACTCGCATTTAGAGAACTTTGCAAAGAGTTGTTTTCCCCTTAGCCGTTCAAGTACAAGTCTCAAATGGTCTTCATGCTCCTCCTCACCTTTGGAGTATACTAGAATATCGTCAATGAATACTATCACAAATTGATCTAAGTATTCACTAAACACTCGGTTCATCATGTCCATGAACGCCGCCGGTGCATTGGTTAGACCAAAAGACATCACCAAAAACTCGTAATGACCATATCTAGTGCGAAATGCACTCTTAGGTATGTCACTCTCCTTTATCTTCAACTGATGATGTAACACCCCGGCCCCACCGGCCCCGAGGTAGTTACTCCGGACCAATAGTACTGTCCTCACAAACCACCACGAGCCTTTACCGCGCACTTTGTCCTCACTCATGCACGCCCTGAGAAACTTCCCAGGGGGTCACCCATCCCAAGACTACTCCCGTGCAAGCACGCTTAACTTTAGAGTTCTTAGCGGATGAGCTCCCTTAAAAGGAGATGCATCTTGTTGGTATGAGTAGTACTATTAATCCGTTTATATTAAATCTCAAGTGTTACAATCACCCCCACTTAGGAACGCAACGTCCTCGTTGCGCCCATAAACCAATTTTAAATCTCAATCAAATCCCAGAATCTACCCCCGCTAAGTGCCCGCCCGATATCCAACGGGTCAGCACACTGTCGCAGGGTTGCTCTGATACCACCTGTAACACCCCGGCCCCACCGGCCCCGAGGTAGTTACTCCGGACCAATAGTACTGTCCTCACAAACCACCACGAGCCTTTACCGCGCACTTTGTCCTCACTCATGCACGCCCTGAGAAACTTCCCAGGGGGTCACCCATCCCAAGATTACTCCCGTGCAAGCACGCTTAACTTTAGAGTTCTTAGCGGATGAGCTCCCTTAAAAGGAGATGCATCTTGTTGGTATGAGTAGTACTATTAATCCGTTTATATTAAATCTCAAGTGTTACAATAATGTCACACTCCAAAAAAAAAAGAAAAAAAAAATTAATATCTTTTAATTGTACATGTGAGTATTTTCTTAGCTTATGCTTCGGGGACAAAACATTCTTTTAAGTGGGGTAGAATGTGACACTCCACAAACTTAATAAAAAGAATTTAATATTAACTAAGATGTGGTATTCATTTGTGGATAAATTTTCTTTAGTTTATGTTTCGGGACGAAACATCTTTTAAGGAGGGTAGAATGTAACAGCCCGAAACTTTTAAAAAAAAAAAATAATAATAAATATAGATTATATCAGTCAGATAAAATGTTACGAAAGTGACAATTTAATAATAAAGTGAATGACATAAAATATTACATCGGTGACATTTTTAATCAGATAAAAATGTTTTCATAATAAAAGTGGCATTTTTATCAATTTTAATCAGTTAATAATATGCGTATAAACTACACTAAATATCAGACAAAAATAGTAGCAATGTTAAAAGAGTTGACTTTTCAGCCAAATGTATATAGGAAGTATGAATTACGTACCTAATAATAAAATAATAATTATAATAATAAATGATAGATGCGCACAAAACAATAATGATATATAATATATATGATACAATGTAGGCCTATCATTCACATGCCAATACAACCCACATGCATATACAAACAAGAGACACACATATATAATTATAACTAGGCGTGCATGATACATGAATATATTAATTAGTTGGCCTTATGATGTACTTCGTATGAACCAAAGGCAACTGGACCCAAAACCTTTTGTACTAAATATTAAAAGCTTTGCAAAGGAAATCTTTTAAATATATACTTCGTATATACGTACTAAAGACCAACAAACCCGGCCACATGCGTACTAGAAAGTGATAAGATAAACCAACGAAGCAATTTTCATCAACGTACCAGCTAGAGCAACGAAACCTTCGGAATGGACCTATAAATACATGATCTGTATATCGAACATCTCCATATATGGATATGCATATAGTCATAGATAGTATATACATATATATACTCATCATACCACTTACGTATAATATATATACCTTCGCTGTGGCAAATCCATTTACCCAAAACCAAGAGCCAAAAACCATACTAAGCCTTCGGTGAGTAAGAGAGAAAGAGAAAGAGAGCGACGGAAATAGAAATGATCGCCGGAAGAGGAAGAAATTGCTCACCGGAGTGGCCGCCGGACGGGTTTTCACGATAGAAAAGTAGCGACCGTTGCCGCCAGATCATTGTTCCAGTATTCCACCGCTGGTATACCCCACTGACGACGCCAGAAGAAATGAACATCAGCGAGGGAGAGATCACCGTTGCCGTCGGGAGAAGGAAGACTGCCACAGTCCGTTTATGTCCGTTGCATGATCAACAAAGAATACAAACCTTCGTATGACTCTTGTCTTGCTATTTTTTTTGTTAATTTAATTGGCTAAAATGAATGGTTAAATTAATAAAGGGCTTCACTAAAGATACATTTTAGTTGAATTGAGCCAGTTAACGGAATAGGTGAAGCGGATAGATGTATAAATCAATTAAACTGGACCAATTGATCTCAACCTTATTATAAGTCAACCGTTTGAAAGTTGGAAAATTGGGTAAGATAGCAAAAATAGAATAAATTACTAATTCTAGAAATTTAATATTTTAGAAGGTGAATTTGGAGAAGACAAAGATAAATGCTTCAAGTAGGATTTATCGTGAATCAAGGTAAGTTTCTCTGCCGATCCAAAATCGTTTCCTCGTATTATATATGTATTATGTGATACATGATTTTAATGTGAGTTATGATGTATATGTATGAGATTTTGAGATTGTTGGATCTGTGATATTTGAGAAGTGAAACAAAATGCTTTTGGGTATTAAATATTTTATTTAAACATTTTGAGGCAGTTTGAGAAATTGAGGAATATTTTGAAGTATATTAATTCAAGATAAAAGAATGATTTCATAAGAGGTAGGCATCTCGGGAGTAATCCGAGGTGTTGGTTTTCCACGTCCCTTAAAATGTGGAGAGTGGTTAGGGCTACTACTAAGAAGAGATTTTTGAGTAACTTTCGGATCGATGATCCCTTTTAAGAAGGAGAGTTGTGGTAGCAGTAGTAGTTCCGACGTAAAAGGGCTGCTACTGCTAAGGGTGAGGATAAGTTTTGAGTGATAATTGGATCGATGATCCCTTTTAAGAAGCAGAGTTGTAGTAGTAGTCCCTAATCATTCAAAGATATCTTATTCAGGGGTAGTTGGTAGACTGAGTCCCGATTACTCGTGACGACTTACTACTCGGAGGGCTTGGAATCCCTTTTAGGGGGTGTGCACACTTAAGGTAGTCGTTTCGTTTCCGCAAGAGCAGTTGTGGTACCGGCACTCGTTCGGGGTGGCCGTCCGTAACCACGGTCCACCGGGCTCAGTCGAAAGGTTGAGCACCGCCCTTCTAAATTACTAGGAAGATAGAGAAGAAGTGAATTTTGAGAAAATCTAAGAGAAGAGTTACTATAGTATTTTCAAAGAAAAGTTGAGGACTTTATTAAAGAAGTGATTTTGAGAAATATCAAAGAGAAAAGGATTTTGGTGGAGAGTGTCATTTTTATATAGTATTATATGAAAAACTATTTTTAGCCAAACCTGATTATTTTACGGGGTTGGGTAGTACTTACTTAGCTCTAAAGCTAATTTTTGTTCCCTTTTCTTTGTTTTGTTTTCTGCACTTTATTTGTGCAGGTGATGATGCTTATGTGGACTGATGATTGTATGACCACGAGAGCGGTTTAGAGATGCCTTAGTCAAACCTAGTTATAAATAAACAATCCAATTATGTTGAACACTTGTTTTACTTTGTTTGGTGATTGCCTGTGCATTCGGTTAAGAGATGACCGGATGTGGCGGTAACACCCATTTCCCATTTAATGTTATTTCCGCTGCAAAACTTTTTATCTGTTTTGAAAGAATAAATCAAGTTATTATCAATAAATCTATTATTTCAAGTATTATTTTGGGAGGGAAAATGGGGGTGTTACAAATTGGTATCAGAGCATGGTTCTTCTGGGGCATTTTTCAAAGTGTTTTTTTTCAAAAAGATTTCTAATCATTTTTTTTCAAAGGTTTTCTATTGTTTCTTAAATTTCTTAAAGTGATACCAACAAATTGGTACACGAACTTACGGTTTTTCAAACTTGAGATTTTCAAGTAAATGTTTTTCTTAACTCTTAAGTGACTATGATTTTCAGAAAGATTTTATAACATATTCTGAGATTTCTAAAAGCCCAATAAGTGATACCAACAAATTGGTATCAAAGCATGGTTTTCCTGGGGCATCTTCCAAAGTGTTTTTCCAAAAAGATTTCTAAACGAGATTTTTCAAATTGGTATTAAGGACTATAGTTTTCAAATGAGATTTTTCAAAATGTTTTTCTAAGTTACTAGGAAAATAAATAACTAGGGAATAAATAAGACCTTTAGGACGAGGTGAGGATGGTTAATTAGATTTCAATATTTTGTTAAGATTGAATCGTGCAAATTTGAAATGAATCACTTGATGCTTATGTGAAGTATTGACATGCTTGAATATGGTCGTACTTGATACGGACTTAGAGTTTGAACTTGTATCTATACTTAAGTTAGAATAGTAACCTCTTAAGAAGAATGGCCTTTGCCTTGGTATGTAAGTGATATGTGAGACTAGAAGATAAGAGATTTAAAATGATAAAAAGACCTACGGTCAAATTGTTTGATGACCGAAAATGCTACTTGTGGCACCAAGGACAATATGCAAACGTTTTCTGGAGTTATTTGGCTAAGTTAGTATTTTATAGTTACGGGACGTAACTTCTCTTTTAAGGAGGGTAGAATGTCACACTCCAAAAAAAAAAGAAAAAAAAAATTAATATCTTTTAATTGTACATGTGAGTATTTTCTTAGCTTATGCTTCGGGGACAAAACATTCTTTTAAGTGGGGTAGAATGTGACACTCCACAAACTTAATAAAAAGAATTTAATATTAACTAAGATGTGGTATTCATTTGTGGATAAATTTTCTTTAGTTTATGTTTCGGGACGAAACATCTTTTAAGGAGGGTAGAATGTAACAGCCCGAAACTTTTAAAAAAAAAAAATAATAATAAATATAGATTATATCAGTCAGATAAAATGTTACGAAAGTGACAATTTAATAATAAAGTGAATGACATAAAATATTACATCGGTGACATTTTTAATCAGATAAAAATGTTTTCATAATAAAAGTGGCATTTTTATCAATTTTAATCAGTTAATAATATGCGTATAAACTACACTAAATATCAGACAAAAATAGTAGCAATGTTAAAAGAGTTGACTTTTCAGCCAAATGTATATAGGAAGTATGAATTACGTACCTAATAATAAAATAATAATTATAATAATAAATGATAGATGCGCACAAAACAATAATGATATATAATATATATGATACAATGTAGGCCTATCATTCACATGCCAATACAACCCACATGCATATACAAACAAGAGACACACATATATAATTATAACTAGGCGTGCATGATACATGAATATATTAATTAGTTGGCCTTATGATGTACTTCGTATGAACCAAAGGCAACTGGACCCAAAACCTTTTGTACTAAATATTAAAAGCTTTGCAAAGGAAATCTTTTAAATATATACTTCGTATATACGTACTAAAGACCAACAAACCCGGCCACATGCGTACTAGAAAGTGATAAGATAAACCAACGAAGCAATTTTCATCAACGTACCAGCTAGAGCAACGAAACCTTCGGAATGGACCTATAAATACATGATCTGTATATCGAACATCTCCATATATGGATATGCATATAGTCATAGATAGTATATACATATATATACTCATCATACCACTTACGTATAATATATATACCTTCGCCGTGGCAAATCCATTTACCCAAAACCAAGAGCCAAAAACCATACTAAGCCTTCGGTGAGTAAGAGAGAAAGAGAAAGAGAGCGACGGAAATAGAAATGATCGCCGGAAGAGGAAGAAATTGCTCACCGGAGTGGCCGCCGGACGGGTTTTCACGATAGAAAAGTAGCGACCGTTGCCGCCAGATCATTGTTCCAGTATTCCACCGCTGGTATACCCCACTGACGACGCCAGAAGAAATGAACATCAGCGAGGGAGAGATCACCGTTGCCGTCGGGAGAAGGAAGACTGCCACAGTCCGTTTATGTCCGCTGCATGATCAACAAAGAATACAAACCTTCGTATGACTCTTGTCTTGCTATTTTTTTTGTTAATTTAATTGGCTAAAATGAATGGTTAAATTAATAAAGGGCTTCACTAAAGATACATTTTAGTTGAATTGAGCCAGTTAACGGAATAGGTGAAGCGGATAGATGTATAAATCAATTAAACTGGACCAATTGATCTCAACCTTATTATAAGTCAACCGTTTGAAAGTTGGAAAATTGGGTAAGATAGCAAAAATAGAATAAATTACTAATTCTAGAAATTTAATATTTTAGAAGGTGAATTTGGAGAAGACAAAGATAAATGCTTCAAGTAGGATTTATCGTGAATCAAGGTAAGTTTCTCTGCCGATCCAAAATCGTTTCCTCGTATTATATATGTATTATGTGATACATGATTTTAATGTGAGTTATGATGTATATGTATGAGATTTTGAGATTGTTGGATCTGTGATATTTGAGAAGTGAAACAAAATGCTTTTGGGTATTAAATATTTTATTTAAACATTTTGAGGCAGTTTGAGAAATTGAGGAATATTTTGAAGTATATTAATTCAAGATAAAAGAATGATTTCATAAGAGGTAGGCATCTCGGGAGTAATCCGAGGTGTTGGTTTTCCACGTCCCTTAAAGTGTGGAGAGTGGTTAGGGCTACTACTAAGAAGAGATTTTTGAGTAACTTTCGGATCGATGATCCCTTTTAAGAAGGAGAGTTGTGGTAGCAGTAGTAGTTCCGACGTAAAAGGGCTGCTACTGCTAAGGGTGAGGATAAGTTTTGAGTGATAATTGGATCGATGATCCCTTTTAAGAAGCAGAGTTGTAGTAGTAGTCCCTAATCATTCAAAGATATCTTATTCAGGGGTAGTTGGTAGACTGAGTCCCGATTACTCGTGACGACTTACTACTCGGAGGGCTTGGAATCCCTTTTAGGGGGTGTGCACACTTAAGGTAGTCGTTTCGTTTCCGCAAGAGCAGTTGTGGTACCGGCACTCGTTCGGGGTGGCCGTCCGTAACCACGGTCCACCGGGCTCAGTCGAAAGGTTGAGCACCGCCCTTCTAAATTACTAGGAAGATAGAGAAGAAGTGAATTTTGAGAAAATCTAAGAGAAGAGTTACTATAGTATTTTCAAAGAAAAGTTGAGGACTTTATTAAAGAAGTGATTTTGAGAAATATCAAAGAGAAAAGGATTTTGGTGGAGAGTGTCATTTTTATATAGTATTATATGAAAAACTATTTTTAGCCAAACCTGATTATTTTACGGGGTTGGGTAGTACTTACTTAGCTCTAAAGCTAATTTTTGTTCCCTTTTCTTTGTTTTGTTTTCTGCACTTTATTTGTGCAGGTGATGATGCTTATGTGGACTGATGATTGTATGACCACGAGAGCGGTTTAGAGATGCCTTAGTCAAACCTAGTTATAAATAAACAATCCAATTATGTTGAACACTTGTTTTACTTTGTTTGGTGATTGCCTGTGCATTCGGTTAAGAGATGACCGGATGTGGCGGTAACACCCATTTCCCATTTAATGTTATTTCCGCTGCAAAACTTTTTATCTGTTTTGAAAGAATAAATCAAGTTATTATCAATAAATCTATTATTTCAAGTATTATTTTGGGAGGGAAAATGGGGGTGTTACAGATGATACCCCGGCCTTAAATCAATCTTCGAGAATACCGTAGCCCCTCGGAGTTGATCAAACAAGTCATCAATCCTTGGTAAAGGATACCTGTTCTTGATCGTGACCTTGTTCAACTGTCGGTAGTCTATACACATTCTTAGTGTACCATCTTTCTTCTTTACGAAGAGTACAGGTGCTCCCCACGGTGAATGACGGGGTCTAATGAACCCGTTGTCCAATAGCTCTTGAAGTTGAACCTTCAACTCTTGAAGCTCGGTCGGTGCCATTCGATAAGGAGGAATCGAAATGGGTTTGGTTCCCGGCTCCACTTCAATCACGAATTCGATCTCCCTGTCGGGTAGAAGCCCCGACAAGTCTTTGGGAAAGACATCTGGATATTTGCAAACGACACGTACATCGTTGATGTCAACTTCCTTCTTTGCTTCATCCACCACATAAGCAAGGAATGCATGGCATCCCTTCCACATCATCTTCTGTGCCCTCATCACGGATATTATACAACTATGAGATCCTCCCCGATCTCCCTCGAAACGTAGAGTGTTTCCCTCAGCATCCTCAAGTTCCAAAACCTTGGCATAACAATCCACTCGAGCATGATGTTTCTCGAGCCAATCCATCCCTAGAATTACATCGAATTCTAACATACTTAGAGGTACGAAGTCACAAGTCAAAGGTTGACCCGTCACTTCTACCTCACACGAAGGATAGTAGTGTTTCCTCTTCACATCCTCTCCCAACGGTGTAGAGACCAACAAGGGTTGTGTCATTACTATCAACGACACGCCTAAACTTTTGGCAAACGCTTCACTCACGAATGAACGTTGTGCCCCGGTATCAATGAGAATTCTTGCGTTTCTACCATTGATCTTTAATGTTCCTACATATATAAGTCATGTAAGACACACTATCCAACATAATGGATCGAAACGGGGTTTAACGAAAATTTTTCGGGTAACAATACACTGGACCGGCGCCGGTTCTAGGCAAGTCCGGCGCCGATTTGCCTTCGGGGTGGCCGGATACACGTAAATTGAACTGGACCGGCGCCGGTTTACCTTCGGCAACTTCGAAAAAATGTTTTTTCTTCAAAACCGGCCCCGGTTACGAGCACGGTGATTTTCCCGACCCCCTTTTCCCCTAGACCGGCGCCGGTTATGGCCACAACCGGCGCCGGTTTTGCTACGGCGTCTCCCAGAAATCAAATTTCTTACTAGCTTAAGTCTCCCGACCCTTGGCCGGCGCCGGTTATGGGCCAAAACCGGCGCCGGTTTACCTACGGCAACCTAAAAAACGGGCGTTTTTAATTAGAACCGGCGTCGGTTTAAGCCTTGACCGGCACCAGTTTACCCCTGTGCAGCTCATTTTTGCAACTTATTGCTAAGAAGTCGGCCGGTATCGGCCCCGGCGAGCCCGTACAAACCCGCTATCATTCTTAGCACTCAAAAAACATGTAATTTATCAACCATTACAAAGGATTACCTGCAACGGATTCGGGATTAGCCCGAGCGTCGGCCTTGGTCATCGCATAGACCTGTGCTTGAGACCTCCCCTGATTCACGGATGGCGCGTTGCTCGTGCTCGCTCCCCCTTACCTCGTACTAGCATGAGGTGCCCCAGTCCGGTTCCTACTCGCCGTAGTAGCGCCACTCGATCCCGCCCCTCGGTACCCGCCAAGTTGAGGGCAATTTGGTTTAATGTGCCCCGTATCTCCACATTGGTAGCACCGAGGAGGGTCACGACACTTTCCCCCATGGTTCCTGTTACAGTTCCTGCACCTAATCACCATTGGGGCTTGCGAGCCCGAGTTCTGTCCACCCGTGCCTGAGCTTCCCCTAGATGGCGGTGTCGGTGCCCTAAATGATCCTCCTCCCCCATGGTTCCCCTTCTTATTAGAACCTTGGGGGCCATGGTTCTCCCATTTCCTCTTCTTCGCCTCCTCGGCGTCCCTCTTTTTCCTCTCCTCCCATTGCTTTTCTCCCTTCAACCCCTGGCCAACCACTTGGCTGAAAGTTATGTTGGGCAATTGAGTTGCCCTATCACGTATCTCCAGGTCCAAGGCCTCCCAAAAGTGATTCACCATTCGGTTTTCATCACAAGCATACTCCGGTATGTGGTCGGCAAGGTCCCTGAACTTGTGCTCAAGTTCTTTCACCGTCATGTCACCCCCTTGGGTCAGAAGAGTGTATTCTCTCACCTTGGCGTTTACCTCAAAGTCAGAGTAGTACTGGGCAAAGAATTCTTGCCGAAAATCCTCCCAAGTAACAGTCCCGCCATACTTGCCCTTGGTTCCATCCCACCACTTGGATGCCAACCCTTCAAGTAACCTCACCGCGATTCTCAGTTTGAAATCGGGGGTGAATTGCATGTCAAGGGCTGCCTCGTTCAGTCTCTTGATCCACTGCGCGGCAACCGAGATGTCTCCCGTCCCATCGAACGGTTTGCACCCCAAGTCCCTCGCCTCTTTAATGTATTTGGAGATCCTTATGGTTGGACCTCCATCACCTCGACTTCCATGCGCTTCCACGTGGGTTCTTGAATCACAAAAGCTCCTTCCCCTTGGAGCCCCGCCCGAAGGTTTCCCCGCACGGCGCCTTCGGCGTTCTCTCCTTTCCTCACGCTCCCGATGGTATTGTTGGAGCAGCGCTTCAATCCTAGCCAAGGAGACACTTTCCTCCTCGTCACTCACATCATCATCATGCCCTTCATAAGGGGTCTCAACCGGCTCAGTTTTCGGCCGGTAGGTCGAGTCCTCATAAGACCAATAGGTCTCACTTTCCGTGTCGATGTGGCCATCGCTCACGGTTTGTTGTTGGCCTCCACGACCCCTTCCTCTTGATCTCCTAGAGGACCCCCGGCTACCGCGCTCGGACCCACCCGGCGCACGGCCCGTCGGGTTCCTCCTAGTGATCCTTCCAACTGGATCCATTTCTGAAAGGAATTAGAATGAGTCATTAGACTCGTATCAATGTCAAATGACGGATAGGTACTTAAAGACATCTTTTGGCTCAAATCACCGCCATACCAATTGTTAAGGGTACCATCTTAACAATTAGAGACTTTGCAACTCAAGTTCCAAAAGTTCTATAAGTACAAAACTTTTATGCTCATGGTTTTTCAAATTCGTTTTCGAAAAGAGATTTTGAAGCTTCATTATGAAGTTTACGGACTAAGGCTCTGATACCATTTAAATTGGCACGCCCCGGACCTACCCGAACACGTCAACAATCCGCCGTACAGTATGAATGGTCAACCACAGTCCAACACACCCATACTATACAAGGCGTCTGGAATATCATTCACACATAGTGCATCCATAAACAAACATAATGTAAAAATATTCAGTAAAGCAGCGGAAACATTTGATACAAGTATTCATGCCACACTTTGGCAAACATGGGCATACAAGCCCCCAAATAATTATTCAAAAAATATAATATCCATGCGCACTAACATAATTGTTTTTTTAAAACAGAAATGGAGGAAGCACGAACCACGTCTTCTCTCATTGATCTTCCCGAAGCAAGAGGGCGATAGTAGCAACCTTCAAGTTTTACCTGAAACTGTGAGGTGGCCTCCCCCGTGAAGGGGAGGTCAGTACTTGGAAGAATTTGACAAGTACAATGACAACTATACTAAGTATAATCAAAGTTTCAATTTCCAAGACTCTCAAACTAGGGTGTTATCATATCATGTAAGGAATAAATGTAATTAGATTTTGATGATGCTATAGGATTAGAAAGTTAGAGTACCCCCAATTAGATTTTATGTATTAGAATTTTCAATTGTAAGTATTAGTGTAGTCGACGATCAGAGTTGCTCTGCTTTGGATCTTATCAGGAGTCCATCAGAGTTGCACCATGAGAGTTGCTGATAAATTGGACATCTGATAACCGATGAGAGTTACAGATCAGAGGTACTCATCAGCGGACCTATCAGAGTCAGAGTTAGAGTTCAGTCAGAGATCAGAAAGCCATCAGAACTCAACTCATCAGAAAGCCATCAGAACTCGGGAAGCCATCAGAATCCAACACATCAGAAGAGCCTGATCAGAGCCCGACTAACACTTAGAAGATTTCAAGCAACATCCAACAGCTATGAATCCAACGGGTAAAAACATCCAACGGCTAGAAGACTGTGCATGAAAGGAAAGCATTTAATGCACATTAAATGAGCCTGATACGCTGAAGGATTGATTGCAAATGATTGACCAAGGAATCCGGGAAGATATATTATAAAAATAGAAACCTTCCAAAACGGCGGTCAAGTCAACAGTACGCGCATTTAATGCAGTTGTCTCCTCCTCCAACGGGCAGACAACCTCAGTATATAAGCTACTCACCGAAGAACAGGAAAACAACTCTTCGCAGAACTTTGCTAAAACTTTTGCTCCATTCATTACTCTGAACATACTTCTTGAGATTCAACCTTCATAACACTACAAGAAAAGTCCTACGTTGGGAAGATTCAAACTCCAAATCTTTCATCCCCAACAACGAGCAAAGTTCATCCTGTTCTTCAACTCTTCAAGAACTTCATCAAACATCATTTGTGACGAAGCAAGTTGGAGGAAAAACTTTGTGTTTTTCAAAGGATCTTCTGCAAAGAAGGGCGTCCAAGTAACTGCAGTAGTGAAGTGGTGATACTTCCGGGAAGCTGAGTGAAAGGATCAGCCATCAGGACGTGGAATTGCATCCTGGGTGGCATCTAGGCTTGAAGAAGACGAGGAGTGCTTCTTAAGTGCTAGGGACTAAGCTTTGTAACCGATCTACTTCAAAGCTAGTGGAACAGTGGACTAGAGGAACGCGTTGTTCCTTGAACCACTATAAAAATATCCGGTGTCATTTACTTTACTGCAATTTATATTTCTGCACTTAGGACATTAACTGATTAACTCTAAGACTTGGAATCTGTGTTCAGCAGATCTTGTTTTCAGAGTTATCAGAAAGGCATTTGCCTTAGTGTTTCTGAGGCTACCCAGATAGATCAGAATCCGCTGCCAAGGCCTGTTCTGATATCAGAACCAGCCTTTCTCTGTCACCAGAATAAGACCTTCTCTGATAAGTCAGTTTGGACTTAGAGAAAAATTTGAAAAACCAATCAGTCTATTCACCCCCCCCTCTAGACTGATTACCATTTAATCGGGACCAACAAGTGGTATCAGAGCCTCCTTGTTCTTGTAATCTTTTAGGTTACTCTCTGAACAAAGATCCACTTGTTCTTAGCCTCTATTTATTTGTTATTATGGATAACTCTCTTGCAAAGCATCTCATGTTTACAGACCAGAAGTATGATGATTGGAAGATCAGGATGAAGGCTCATCTATGCGCCTTACATGATGAAATGTGGGAAGTCTTGGAGAATTGCCCCTTTATTCAGTTCATGAAGATCAATCATGCTCACTCTACTGATAACACTCAGCCCCAGATGATTGAGAAGGCCAGGTCTGAATGGACCAAGGAAGAAAAGAGACAGTACAACCTCGACAACATAGCCAAGGACATTCTCTACAAGGCTATTGACGAAAGGTACTTCAACAGAATCAAGAAGTGCAAAACTGCCAAAGAAATCTGGGACAAGCTGGATGAGATTGGAGCAGGAGATGAGCAAGAAAGAGATAACAAGCTGACCATTGCAATGAAGAAGTTTGATGACTTCAAACTTCTGCCAGAAGAATGCATTGCTAAGATGCATGAGAGACTGCTGATTCTCATCAGTGAGATTTCTGAGCTTGGAAAGGAGCTCACTATCAAAGAGGTCAACATGAAGATTCTCAGGGGACTGCCTTCAGCTTGGAAGATGAAGGTGATTGCAGTCCAGGAAAGCAAGAACATCAAGACCTATGCCACTGAGAAACTCATTTCTGATCTCAAGGCTTATGAGTTTGAGATGCATGAAGAGAAAGAGGAAGCTCCTGATGAGAGGACCACCACTGCTCTCACGGCCAGCACCTCAAAGGTAAGTAACTTTGACCCCTCTACTCTTTTATCTGATGAGTACATGGCTGCTTTTGCCAGAAAATTCAAGAAGTTTATGAAGAAAGATGGAAGGAGTCCATCTTCCATCAGAAGACCACATCAGAAGACCAAATCTTCTGAAAGCAATGGAGAGTACCTCTGCTACAACTGCAGACAGCCTGGACACTTCAAGGCTAACTGTCCATTCCCAAGAGTGTCCAAGAAGCAAGGACATGAAGAAGAAAAGAAACCTGATGATCAACATAGAAGAAGAAGAAGAAGAGCTTTTGTCTCAGAACAAGCTGAGAGAGATCCACTCTCTGAATCAGAGTCCAGTTCAGACTCCGACTCTGATGAAGCCTTTTGCTGCCTGGATACAGAGACCGTGGACCTCTGCTTCATGGCACAATCTGATGATGAGGTATGCTCTACAGCTGATTCTATTTCTTCTTCGGTAGGCACAGCCTTAAATGATGATCCAATGTCATCATTTTGGGAAGAGTTCAAGACTATCCAAGGATCTTATTCCTTTATTAAAGAAGAGAACAGTAAGCTGAAAGCTGAAAATGAGTCCCTTCTAAAGAGAATAAGAGAGATTGAACATCTTGAAGTCAGATACAATAGCCTTCTGAAGATGCAATCGTCTATGAAGGGTATTAATAACTTTCACACCTCTACCCCTGGTCTTGGATATGTTGAACCCAAGTCTGGTGAATCTTCTGTAAGGCCTAGCACCCAAGTTGCTAAAGCCAAAAAGGTCATAGTTTCACAGACTTGCAGTCCCATCTGCCATGCTAGTACTTCTGGTACTAAAGTTGTTCATGAGAAGGTCATACCAGAGAAACAAACTCTAAAGGCCAAACCAAAACACAGTTTGAAAACTAATGAACCTGGCAGAAATTCTAACAAAAGGAAGAGTTTTCAGAAAAATAATAATCAAAGGCCTAATCCTATCAGACAATCTCATGACAATGGTATCAGAAACTGCTATCAGAGAGGCAGATATCAAGAGAAGATTAACTATAGGCAGAAGAGGTTGTCTGGTCAACATCAGAAGCCTAAAGTTAAGCGCTCCTCTGATCTTGATAGTATATGGGACTTCTTTCCAACAAAGAAGGCTATGCAAAAGTATGCAAACAGAAAGCATGATCCTCACAAGCATCTGCCCAAAGTGAATCATACATCTGTTTACTACGACTACCAGGTGGACAATGGGTACCATCCACCAAGGTTTCAGTTGATGAGACCAAAATGGTACCCACTACCAAGACTGCATTACCCCCCAGGACCCAACATTGCTTGGGTACCTAAATCTTCCTTTTAATATTGCAGGAACTGTGTGCTGGAGCCATCTCAGAACAAGAATGGTTTATAGATAGTGGATGCTCCAGACACATGACAGGTGACAAGAGTTGCCTATCAGAGTTCCAGAAAATCAATGGACCCAGAGTCACTTTCGGTGGAAATGACAAGGAAGGGCAAACAAAAGGAAGAGGGAAGCTGATCAAGAACCAGATTATCATTGAAGATGTCTCATATGTCAAAGGTCTGAAGTTCAACTTGCTGAGTGCTAGCCAATTCTGTGACAAAGGCTACCCAGTTGAATTCACCAAGACCTTATGCTATGTCAAGCATGAGACAACCAAAGAAGTGGTTCTTATAGCCAAAAGAAGGAAGAACATCTATGTTGTTGACTGGCAAACAGCAAAAGATGGAACCTGCCTGATAGCTAAGGACAATTCAAAGCTAAGCTGGGACTGGCACAAGAAGCTTAGCCACCTGAATCTCAAAACTATCAACAAACTGGCAAGAGAACACATTGTAGATGGTCTGCCTGACATTGTCTACAAGAAGGAGACCCTGTGCAGTGCTTGCCAGAAGGGCAAACAAGTGAAGACCTCATTCAAGCCCATAGCTGGAGATCTTTCCACTTGTCCTCTAAATCTGATTCACATGGATTTATTTGGACCAGTTGAAACTCCCAATGTTGGTGGAAAAAGATATACTCTTGTTATGGTTGATGACTACTCAAGATATACATGGACTGTGTTCCTAGCAAAGAAAAATGAAACACTTCAGAAATTGCCATCTCTGATAAAACAACTTCAAACTGAGAAGAATATGAAAGTCAGAACCATCAGATCTGACAGAGGAACTGAATTTGTCAACAAAGTGATTAAGGACTTCTGTGATCAGAATGGAACCTTCCATCAACTTTCTGCTGCCAGAACACTCCAACAAAATGGTGTTGCAGAAAGAAGGAATAGAACTTTAAAGGAAGCTGCAAGGACCATGATTGCAGAATCAGGACTGCCCATCAGATACTGGGCTGAAGCAATCAACACTGCATGCTACACTCAGAATAGAAGCATGATCCACAAGAACCATCAGAAGACACCCTATGAGCTGTGGAAAGGAAGAAAGCCAAACATCAGCTACTTCCATGTGTTTGGATGCAAGTGCTACATTCTAAACAATGGAAAGGATAATCTGAAAGTATTTCAAGAAAAAGCTGATGAAGGTGTATTCCTAGGCTACTCAAGTTCAAGCAAAGCCTATAGAATACTTAACAAGAGAACCATACAAGTTGAAGAATCCATTCATGTCAAATTTGATGATGGCGCCTCTGCAGAAGGACTATCAGAGACCCTGCAGAAGATCAATCTTGAAGACAAGATTTCAGAACCATTAGAAGAGGTCACCATCAATCCTGTATTATCAATTCCTCCTGTCAATCCAATTCTGATAGACAAAGATGAAGATGAAGAATCAGAAGATGAACCATCAGAGTTGCCTAGACAGCAACTGTCAGAACCTGATCTAACTTGGTTAAGAGATCATCCTCCTAATCAAGTGATAGGTCAAGTCACCAGTGGTGTTAGGACCAGATCTGCATCTAGAAGAGAAGCCATGTTCACCTGCTGCATATCTCAAATGGAACCAATGAGTGTAGAAGAAGCTCTAGAAGACTCAGACTGGATCAATGCAATGCAAGAAGAGCTAACACAGTTTGAAAGGAATGAAGTATGGAAACTTGTTCCTCGACCAAAGCATCAGAATGTCATTGGAACCAAATGGGTATTCAAGAACAAAGCAGATGAAGAAGGCAACATTGTAAGGAATAAAGCAAGGCTTGTAGCAAAGGGATACTGTCAAGAAGAAGGCATAGATTTTGATGAGACCTTTGCACCTGTTGCCAGACTGGAAGCAATCAGGATATTCCTAGCCTATGCTGCCTACAACAACATCAAGGTCTACCAGATTGATGTCAAGAGTGCATTCCTGAATGGAGAACTTGAAGAGGAAGTCTATGTTGAACAACCTCCAGGTTTTGTCATTCCTACTCAATCTTCTTGTGTCTACAAGCTCAGAAAGGCCCTTTATGGTCGTAAGCAAGCTCCCAGAGCTTGGTATGACACATTGTCCCTATTCTTAGTAAATCATGGGTTTACTAAAGGAAAGGTTGACAAAACTCTATTTCAAATTTCTGTTGCTAATCATATTCTATTAGTGCAAATCTATGTTGATGATATTATATTTGGAAGCACTAATCCAGAATTATGCAAGAAATTTTCTCAAGTTATGCAGAGCAAGTTTGAAATGAGCATGATGGGAGAATTAAGCTATTTCCTTGGATTGCAAGTCAAGCAAATCCCAGAAGGAATCTTTATCAATCAAGGGAAGTACACCAGAGATCTCATCAAGAAGTTTGGAGTAGATGGAAAATCTTCAGTCAAGATTCCAATGAATGCATCTCAAGGCATTGGACCAGATGATGAAGGCAAAGATGTTGATGCTAAAACATATAGAGGAATCATTGGATCTCTCCTCTATCTGACTGCAAGCAGACCAGACATAGCTTTTGCAGTAGGAATCTGTGCCAGATACCAATCAAAGCCCAAAGAGAGCCATCTAGTTGCTGCTAAGAAGATTATCAGATATATCAAGGGAAATCCAAATGCAGGCCTATGGTATCCCAAGGGAGGTAACTTTTGAACTAATTGGTTATTCTGATTCAGATTTTGCAGGTTGTAGATTGGACAGGAAAAGCACTTCTGGTCACTGTCAATTGCTAGGTGGGAGACTTGTCTCCTGGTTTAGCAAGAAGCAGAATTCAATCTCAACAAGTACAGCTGAAGCTGAGTATATTGCTGCTGGAAGCTGCTGTGCTCAATTACTCTGGATGAAGCAACAACTCAAGGATTATGGAGTGCAAGCAAAGGAAATCAAGTTGTTGTGTGACAACACAAGTGCCATTGCCATCACTCAGAATCCGGTGCTGCACTCAAGGACAAAACACATTGAGATCAGACATCACTTCATCAGAGATCATGTGGAGAAGAAAAACATTTCAATTGAGCATGTTCCAACTGAAGATCAGCTTGCGGATATCCTAACCAAACCCCTCTCTGAGGCAAGGTTTAACAAGTTAAGAGAAGAACTGGGAATGATGGATGACCTTCCCAGAGATGCTTGAATCAGAGTTGCAGAAGCATCAGATATGGATTCATCAAAATACCCCATCTCTGATACTCTTATTCATCAGAGGACCCTGTATCAGAATACCCCTTCTCTGATACATGGAATGTTATTCATCAGAATGGCTGTGGACTTAGCAAAATTTACTAAATTACGGGCAAGACTGTTCAATAAACCGGAAGTTACTATTTTACCCCCGGTAGTTATTACCATATTTGGAAAACGGCTTTCCGCCCACAATCCTTTTAATGCGACCTCGAAACCGCAAATTATATCAAACGTCCACTAACCCAAATTCATATATACCCATTCTGAAACCTAAATCGCTACTGCAATTTTACTCTTCGACTTCAAGCTTTATTTCTCCAAATCTCCAACCTTCAAACCTCTCAAATCTTCCCAAGAACCTGAAGATGAAGTTCATCAACATCACAGATCTCTCAGATTCTGAAGCCAAGGTGCTTGTGGCTAACATAGCCACCGGAATGAAAGTGGATATGTCTTCATTACCGCTGTTGGCAGAAAATTCTAAGGTGATGAAAGCGGTCATTACCGGGATGAATGACTCACAACTGACCAAGATAGTGGCTCATCCTTATGAGCACTTCAGCAATTTGGATGTGGCTGAGTTTTATCTCAACGCCTACATCGCTGACAACACCATCCACTCTCAAGTCCAGGGGAAGGACCTGAAGATTGATGCTGAAGCACTGAACGAGTTCTTCAACATCCAACTTGTTAGTACCCAATTTTGATAGATTTTGATGATGCCACTATACTTTGCACCCGTACATTGTGACTAAAGTAAATTCAAATATTAGCATTAAAATGTGACAAAATAAATGTAAAATTTTTGGAGCTAATAAAATTACACTGGAAAGTCAAAATGCAATAAGGTAAAAATTCCTTTACCTTAAAAGGATATTTAAATCCTACCAGTATAATTCTATTAGTACACAAAAATTAACCGTCACATAATTATATACATTGAATGTATATGATTGAAGACAAACCTTGACCGGCATTTAATACCGGATCAAGTACTGAGGGCCAAGGCATGGGACGCACAAATAATGCAAGACAAAGTGATCAGCTGCAAATTAATGCTCCAGCACAACAGGACAAGAGTACTACTCGTACTCATCAGAAATTCAACGGAAGAGATCAAACTATCCTAACCAACGGATAAGATTGATCAGCCAAAAAGCCTATAAATAGAGGCTAAACCGAAGGTTTCAAAACAAGCTTGAGCATCCTAAGCAGAGAAATACTTTCATCAAAGCATATACGAAGCTATCTAGCAAAAAGAGAAAGTGCAAACTCAACTTTACTCTCTGCTTAGCCTCATGCTTCACTAAGCTCTTAGATTAGATCAACACTTTCACATTTTTAGAGCTTAGTTCATAGTTGGAGGTTAGAACTTTCTTGTAACATTTCACAAGTGGTTGTAAACACTTAGGAGAACAGTTGTTCGGATCCTAAAGTGTAGTTAGATAGATAGAGTACCTTTTGATCCCCACTGGATCAATTGAGAAAAGTCTAAGGACTGAGTAACTTTGAGTGGTGTTATACTCATTGTGAAAAACCTTCAATCTAGGCCTAAGTGTTGTAAAGGCTAGATTGGCACTAAGTGTATTGGGCTTAATACTTTAGTGGAAATCCATCTGAAATAGGGTGGGACTGGATGTAGGAGGATTACACCACCTCTGAACCAGGATACATCGTGTGTTGATTCTCCTTTACTCACCAAAGCACACACTCAACACTTCTCACTAAAGGGATCGTAGTTTGCCAGCAGCATCCTAAGCAGTCGTCTTAATTGACTCTACTGCTTATCCTACTGCTTAATAACTCACTTTTCCTTGAGACTTCTGTTTCCCACAAGCTTTAAATATCACTACTAAAAGGTGTAGTTGGTCAGTCCTCAAAGATACCTTTTTATAAGCAGCAGACGACTTAGCAGTTTCCTGGGATTACCCAACTGCTCAGACCACTGCTCAGGCAAAACTCTTTACTATCTTCAGCTCAACATATATTCAGAAAGCCCTCATCATTCTCTGCAAGGCCATATTATCATCTTTCTCAAACTCCTATTTTCAACTGGCAGTTGCCTCAGCAGTTCCCTGCCATCTAGCCAACTGCCAAGCCAACTGCTCACAGTTTAAAGCCCAAACATCATTCAAGGTAGAAAGTTGTCACACACTCATTATAAAAAGGGTAAAGACTTCCGCTGTGTATCTATTAATCTCTCAAAAGATTATAGATCAATTCATCTAGAGGCAAAAACTTGAAAAAGTTGAAAAAGATTTAAAAGTCTATTCACCCCCCCTCTAGACTTTTACCCTATCCAGGACCATCAAGTGGTATCAGAGAAGAGTGTTCCTAGAGTCAGTTTCTGACTAATTTGAACTAAAGATCCAAGCCACTCTACTTCCCAAACACCTTCTAAAATGGACAGTCAGTTAGCAAAGAACCTTCTGTTCAACTTGAACAAATTTGATGACTGGAAAATAAGGATGAAAGCACATCTCAGTGCTTTACATGATGAGATGCTTGAAGTAATTACTGATGGACCTATCAAAATAATGAAGGTCATCACATCCAGAACCACAGAAGGAACAAATGATGTGTACATTCCAAAACCCAAAATGGAATGGACAACTGAGGACAGGAAGAGAAACAATCTTGACAACATTGCCAAGGACATTCTCTTCAAATCTGTTGATGAATCTATATTTCCCAGAATCAGGAAATGCGAAACTGCCAAAGATGTCTGGGATGAGCTCACAAAGATTGGAGCAGGAGATGAACAGGAGAAGGACAATAAACTGACCATAGCCCTCAAGAAATTTGAGGATTTCAAAATGCTGTCAACTGAATCTATCCATGAGATGGAATCCAGATTCCTGAAGATTGTGGCAGAGGTCTCTGACCTTGGGAAAGAACTATCTCAAAAGGAGATTTCCCTCAAAGTCTTGAGAGGCCTGCCATCAAAATGGGACATGAAGGTAACTGCTATGAGAGATAGCAGAGATCTCAGAACTCTGTCAACCGACAAACTCTTTAGTGATCTCAAGGCCTATGAATTTGAAATGAAGGAGATCAAAGAAGAGAAGGAAGATGAATACAAGACACTAGCTCTAGTATCTGAGCCAAGCACTTCAAAATCTGCTGAAAAATCCCTCAATAATCTCCTCACTGACGAGCAGTTTGCTATGTTTGTGAGGAAATTTAAAAGATTCATGAAGAAGGAGGGAACTGCTCCAAAGAAAGCATACAACCTGCCACCTAGAAGACAAGGGAGACCTCAATCCAGTGAGGAAACTGTTCTATGCTACAACTGTAGACAGCCAGGACATTACAAAAATGAATGCCCTCTGCCCTTAGCCCAGAAGTATCAAGGGCAGCAGGCGACTGGTCTCAAAGCTAGTTACAAGAGGGACTTCAAAAGCAAAAGACAAGCTTTTGTAAGTGAAAAGAAAAAGGAGGAACCCCAATCTGAAGATGAAAGCAGCTCAAGCAATGAAAGCTCTTCATCTGAAAGCTCAGAGGAAGCACTTCTATGCCTGGGATCCTGGCAGGTGGCTGAAAAAGGCGGCAGCTGGCTCACCAGAGAAAGCAGCAGATGGCTCAGTGAAGATGATGAATACAGGTCCCCTAAATGCCTAATGGCCAAAGATCACTACAATGATGTTGAGGTAACATCCTGCTCTTCTTATAGCTCTAGTGATTCTGGACCAACCAATATTACACTGGAATCTTTATTACAAGATTTCCAAAAAGTCCAAAATCACCATGTTCTCTTAAGATCAGAAAATGATAGATTAAAACAAGACATTAAGGCTGTTCACACAAGATTGCTAGATGCCTTAACCAAAAACAATGTCTTAGAAGAAGAGAACAAAGAGCTGAAAGACAAAATGAATAACTTCAGCATGGATAGTAAAACCAGTGACTCAACTACGGAAGTTGTTTTAAATAAGAAGAGAAGAGGCCTTGGATATGTATCCCCCACCAGACTCACTCAAAACTCACCCTCCACAAGCCACCAACAAAATACAAGAAAGCTAATCTACCAAAAATCCCATTCTCAGAATGTTCTCATAAGAAGGAACCTGCCTGCTCCCAAATCAAAATCCAATCTCCTGTATAGACAAAAACTTCCCAACCATCAAAACCCAAGAACCCGTTGGCAATCAACCAATAAGACCAACCACAGTCAAAACACTAAGCAGTCTCCTCCAAAGGTCAATAATCCATTTTCAACTTCAAGAAGAAAAAGGATTAACAATTACATAGCCATCCCCCATGATTATAATACTTCAAATGGCTATAGACCAATCTGCTTAGAACTAAATGGTTCTAGATGGGCATGGATGCCCAAACTTGTACAAAGGAAGTTGCCCACTAACTTGTGGGCTACTGCTCAACAATGATGAATACAGGAAGGTGCTGGAGCAGTTGACTCACAAACATGGTACATAGATTCAGGCTGCTCCAGGCACATGACAGGCAGCAGGCGGCTCCTGTCAAACTATATGGCAAGCGAAGGACCCAAAGTTACTTTTGGGAATGTGGAAAAACAAGGAGAGACCAAAGGAGCTGGAGACCTATCCATCAATGGACTTACAATCCAAAACATATCTTATGTTAAAGGATTAAAGTTCAATCTCATAAGCACAAGCCAGCTCTGTGACAATGGCTATAATGTTACATTCTCCAAAGACATCTGCTTGATTAGAGATGTCAAAAATGACAAAACTGTGTTCACTGGTAGAAGAAAGAAGGACATGTACATTGTTGATTGGAGCTCAGCTAAGGAAGGGATCTGCTTGGTGACAAAGGCAGATTCAAATTTGAGTTGGGAATGGCACAACAAATTAAGCCATCTCAACTTCAAAACAATCAACAAATTGTCCAGAAAAGGATTGGTGAAAGGACTTCATGAAATCAACTTCAAAAAGGACCACCTCTGTGATGCTTGTCAAAAAGGAAAACAAACCAAGGTATCATTCAAATCAAAGGAAGTGGAATCATCAATCAGGCCCTTAAGCCTACTACACCTTGACTTGTTTGGACCAGTAGAACCAACGAGCTTAAGTGGTAGAAGGTACACTCTAGTTGTGGTTGATGATTACTCAAGATACACCTGGACCATATTCCTAAAGAAGAAGAATGAGACAGAAAAGAAGCTCCCTGAATTGATGAGACTAATTCAGAATGAGAAAAGCCTCTCAATTCAAAAGATCCGGTCAGATAGAGGTACTGAATTTATTAATTCTATAATAATTCAGTACTGTGAGGAAAATGGAATTCATCACCAAACCTCAGCAGCAAGAACACCTCAACAAAATGGTGTTGCTGAAAGAAGGAATAGAACTCTCAAAGAAGCCGGAAGGACAATCTTAGAAGCAGCTGGTTTACCCAAAAGATTTTGGGCAGAAGCCATCAACACTGCTTGCTACACACAGAATAGAAGTCTCATTCATAAGACTTACAAAAAGACTCCATATGAACTATGGAAAGAAAGAAAGCCTAATGTTAGTCATTTCCATGTGTTTGGATCCAAATGCTTCATTCTAAACAATGGAAAAGACTATCTCAAGCCATTTGATCCCAAATCTGATGAAGGGATCTTCCTGGGCTACTCAGCAACAAGCAAGGCATTCCAGATCCTCAACAAAAGAACTCTTGTGGTAGAAGAATCAATCCATGTGGTTTTTGAAAAGCACCCCACTGCTCAATCAAAAGAAGAAGGTGAGTCATCTAACTCAAAAAGGGACACTGGAAAGGCTCCAAGCTGCCTTCCAGGAAATGATAAAGAAAAAATAGCTGAATCTAATGTCAGTCCACGGCCAGCAGTTGACTCGACTGTCAGCTCACTGCCAGCAGGTGACTCACCCACAAACATCCCTCCAGACCTTCATAAAATTCCTAATCACCCTACTCTACCAGAAGATAGTGACGAAGAAGAAGAAGAGGATGACCAACAAATTCAAACCAACATCAATCAGACATCTGACATTAGATGGCTGAATCAACATCCACCACAACAGATTATTGGAAACATCCATGAAGGGGTTCGTACTAGATCAGCAATTCAAAAAGAGGCACTATTCTCATGCTTCATCTCACAAATTGAACCCAAGAAAATTGAAGAAGCCCTACTTGACTCTGACTGGATACAAGCCATGCAAGAAGAACTCAACCAGTTTGAAAGAAATAATGTATGGGAGCTTGTATCCAGACCCTATCATCAACATGTGATAGGAACTAAATGGGTGTTCAGAAACAAAATGGATGAGGAAGGCACCATTGTCAAAAACAAGGCAAGACTGGTAGCCAAAGGCTACTGCCAGGAAGAAGGTATAGATTTTGATGAAACCTTTGCTCCTGTTGCTAGATTAGAAGCAATAAGAATATTCTTGGCTTATGCTGCTCACAAGCAATTCACAGTCTATCAAATGGATGTGAAAAGTGCCTTCCTAAACGGTCTACTAGAAGAGGAGGTCTATGTGGAGCAACCTCCTGGTTTTGAAATCAATAGAGAGAAGGATCTAGTCTACAAACTGCATAAAGCTCTTTATGGACTCAAACAAGCCCCAAGAGCATGGTATGACACTCTCTCTGATTACTTAGTGAATAATGGATTCACTAAGGGCAAAGTAGACAAGACTTTATTCAAAATTGAAGAAGGTCCCCACATGTTGCTTGTTCAAATCTATGTTGATGACATAATCTTTGGAAGTTCAAATCAAGCATTGTGTGAGAAATTTTCAACTCTCATGCAAAGCAAGTTTGAAATGAGCATGATGGGAGAGTTGAATTATTTTCTGGGACTACAAGTGAAGCAGACTCCTCAAGGTATCTTCATCAACCAAGCCAAATATACAAGAGATCTCATGAAAAAGTTCAAGGTTGAAAACAAGTCAACTGTGAAAATACCCATGAATACATCCCAAGGTCTAAGTCAGGATGATGATGGCAAAGATGTTGATCCCACACTTTACAGAGGTCTGATTGGTTCCTTGTTATATCTCACCACTAGTCGGCCAGATATTTCCTACTCAGTTGGTGTGTGTGCAAGGTTTCAATCTAAGCCTAAGGAAAGCCATCTTCTAGCTGCCAAGAAAATTCTGAGGTATCTAAAAGGCAATCCTAACTCTGGATTATGGTACCCAACAAATGGAGGTTTTGAACTCTATGGTTATTCGGACTCTGACTTTGCCGGATGCAAAATTGATAGAAAAAGCACCTCAGGAACTTGTCAATTAATTGGTGGAAGACTTGTTTCATGGTTCAGCAAGAAACAAAGCTCAATTGCTACAAGCACTGCCGAAGCTGAATATATAGCTGCAGGCAGCTGCTGTGCTCAAGTTCTTTGGATGAAACAACAATTAAAGGATTATGGAGAAGAAACAAAGGAGATTAGCATACTGTGTGACAACACAAGTGCTATAGCTATCACTCATAATCCTGTGTTTCACTCAAGAACCAAGCATATTGAGATCAGGCACCACTTTATCAGAGAGCATGTTGAGAAGAAAACCATCAAGCTTGAGTACATCCCCACCGAAAAGCAGCTGGCTGACATCTTCACCAAACCATTGAATGAAGCTAGATTCAACCAACTAAGGCAAGAGCTTGGTATGTTAGATGATCTAGATCAAGTAAGGGAATAACCCTGCATCTATTCAGGGGGAACCTAATTCCATAATCAAGGGGGAATTCCTAGCCATCTGCTGAGGGGGAACTAACAGGGGTAGCCATCTCAGGCTACTCACAATCCAAAAGGAATGAAGCATCAAGGTCCAAGAAGGTCTATCTCAGACTTTCAAAAGAAAGAGGGAATCAAAATTCAAGAAGTAGGCTCAGCAGGTGACTACTCAAGACAGCAGTACGGTCAGCAGGCAACTGACCAAATAGACCACTGCTACATGTGTAACAAGAGGAATTGAATTAATACTTTCATAAAGAAGAGTACAAGCTTGGAACAAGGAAAGAACAATGGAGGTAAAGACACTAGTTCAAAAATTCGAACAGATATCTGCCAGCAGATGTCTGCCTCAGGAGCAGAAGCCTGTCTTAGGACAGCAGTTGGCTCACCTTCTGGTCCAACATACGTGGAATCTCAACACGTGGCATATGACTCTCTCATATCAAGAATTCTAAACAGGTACCCTTCACCTTCACAAACCATCCAAAATCTACCCCACTTTGAGCCCTCTGTTGCAAGTATGAACGGAGTAAATGCTACGCGTGTCCAGCCGTTCTCTCTAACGGCTATATTCCAACGGATAGTTCCCGATAACCTATAAATACTCCCTCCGTACATTTCCCTTCACACTTTTCACTTTGTGATCTCTTTCTACCTATTTCAAAGCTCTCAAATTCACTCTAAGCCTTCTCTAAAAACTCTCAAACACACCACTTCCGCAATCACCAAATCTTCTCACAAACCCACAAATGGCCTCACTCACCAAAATCTCTAAGTCCATTTTCAGTGGCTCCATCTTAAACACCTCCAAAGCACTTGAAAGAGCAAACAACAGTGATCTTATGAGGGAGCTCCTAAGGAAGCTTGACACAACCGGACTCATAAAAATGGCAACCTTCACATACTCCCACTTCTATCCCGAAGTGGTAGCAGAGTTCTACATCAACTCAACCCCAGACACTTTGAAATCAGTAGTTATGGGAGTTGAGGTGGAAATACAAGAAGAAGATATTAAGGAGTTGCTCTCTCTTCCTGGTGACGAAGCCCCAGAAGTAGAGAACCTCCTCTTGGACGAAACAGCATTCAAAGAAACTGTCTTCCTACCAAAAGCTCAAAATCTCAGTACTCTCAAGATAAAGAAGAAGCTAATGGTCCAAGAATATGATATTCTCCTAGACATCCTCTACAAATGTATTGACTCAAGGACCACAGCACTTGATGAGCTCAATGCACAAAGAGCAAAGCCATTAGCTGCCATCATCTCAGGAACTCCATACAACTGGACCAAATATGTCTCTCATGAACTCAAACGCTATGTGACCAAATCACACGCAGGAAGAAAGGAGGATGGATCTCTACCATTACTGGGCTACGGATTCCTCATCGGAGAACTACTCAAAAAGAAGGGTATACTGGGCACAAGAAAAGAGGCAACTACTTGGAGGAAATTCCTATTCCAAACTTCCAAGGTAGGGGCTCCAGAAATTCCAAAGAATGATGATTCCTTCCTCTCCAACGACCTCCTCTTGGTATCCTTCAAAGTTGACACCAAGACCGCCAAAAGACTACGATCTGGGTGTCAAGAACCACAGTCAAAAAGGCCAAGGACAGCAACCAGGAATCTACACAGAGAAATGGAAGAAGCAGCATCATCTATGCATGCAGCAGAAGGCTCTCCTCTCACCATAATTCAAGAGGATGCAGAGTCCTCTTCCAACTCGTCCAATGCTAGCAACAGCTCTGCCATTCCGCTCTCCATTCTTCATCCAACAATACAACAGCAAGAAGACCAACCTGCTCAGATAGAAGAGCAGAGGACTCAACAGGAAGAGCAGGTGACTTCTCCAAAGATAGACCAGCCAAATCAGCTCCACAAGCAAACAACTCCACCTTCACCAACAGATCACTCTCCTACTCCTCTGCAACGATTAGAGGCTGAATGGGCAAGGGTCAAGGCTTGGAGAGAATGGAAACTCTCCAAAATCCTCCACCAAGCCAGTACTCTATCAAAATTCATCAGTGAAGAGTACTTTGCTCTAACCTGGCTTGGCACAGAAGATATAGCAAAGGCAACAAATCTCCACCAGATTCATCTGATCTATATCTCGAAGAAGAAACAGCTGACTGATAAGCCACTAGAAGATCACTCCACGGATGCCAATGATGATGATCCAGCTGATGATGATGACAACAATCATGCGCCACAAGGCTCTTCAAAGAATAGAGGTAAACAAATCATCTCCTCTTCCTCTTCTAGTGATAAAGAACTTCAAATGGTTCTAGAAAAATCTAGATTTGAGACTAGAGGAGGTGGAGAAACCTCTAAAGTAATGGCGGAAGAAACACAGCAGTCCACTGAGCAGCAACCTGCCAATATTCCACTACTGGCGTCTACTCCCCAAACAATGGCAGATCACGAACAGCAGACTAGCGCACATTCACAGGCATCTACTCAAAACATTGAGCAGCACTCTCCCACGTTCATTCTTGAAACCGAGGATGACGAGGAAGACACTGCTACCTTGGCAGATGTCTTCATTAGGGAAAGAAGAGCAACAACCAAGTTCATAAGTAATGCTGAAGTTCGACTGCACAAACGGCTCATCAAGATGAAGAAGCAACTTGAAGCAAGACTGGACATGAGGTTTGCAGAAGTCCACTGCCATCTCAAAAGCAACCTAATGATCCAGCAAGTGTTCAATTCTGAACAAAAAGCTCAACTCAGCATCCAACTCTCCAGGCAACCAGCTCAAATGGAAGCTATACACAAGGAGCTTGAAGATCTACGCGCCAAAGACAAAGCACTGAAAGACCAAATCCTCGCCTCACTGAGGGAACTAAGACACCAAGAGCTAGCAGGTGCCTCCCAACCCTCAGCAGAGCCCTCTGGGCAGGTACACTCTCTTCCCTCTTTACCTCCCAACCTTGAGCAGGCCCTCCAAACAATTCAAGAGCATGAGGCTTACATCAACAAACTACGAAATGAAGAACTCCCTGCCATGCTCAAACTATCTCAGAAATTCCTTGTAGAACAGCAGGCTCATGTACAAGCATATGGGAAGTTAACAACGGCTATTAAGAACAACTTTCAAGTTCTTCAAAAGGCTACTCAGGACACCTTTTGGAAGCAAGGGTCTGACTTTCAGAAGCTAGGTCAGAGCCTAGTAGCTACACAGGACAAGCTTCAAAGATTGGAGAATGAAGTCAAAGATGAAGTCAAAACAGATCTTTTTGACATCAATAACCATATCAAGGCCCTGTCCATTGAAGTATATGGTCTGGATCCATCAAGGAGGCCAATTGAAGATCCTGACTCTGACCCAGAAATAGAAACACTATTCAAAGAGAGTGAGACCCCTGCTGATGATGCCAAAAAGGGGGAAAGGACAACTCAAGCAGGTCCCTCCTCCTCCAGATCAGCAGCAGCAAAGAAAGCAGCTGCAACAAGAAGGAAAAACAAACTCTACAAAGAAGAAGCTGAGATAAGAAGAAGAAAGGAAGAAGAAGCCAAAGCCAAGGAAGAAGCTGCTAAGAAGAAACAAGAATAGATCAGTTCTCAAGTCCGAAAGTGACTAAAAACTATTGTACTTTAGACTATAGACCAATGTACAATACTCTCAATACGAATCAATAAAAACAGTTGTTTCTTGTGTTGTATAGTTTTGGCATCATCAAAAAGGGGGAAATTGTTAGTACCCAATTTTGATAGATTTTGATGATGCCACTATACTTTGCACCCGTACATTGTGACTAAAGTAAATTCAAATATTAGCATTAAAATGTGACAAAATAAATGTAAAATTTTTGGAGCTAATAAAATTACACTGGAAAGTCAAAATGCAATAAGGTAAAAATTCCTTTACCTTAAAAGGATATTTAAATCCTACCAGTATAATTCTATTAGTACACAAAAATTAACCGTCACATAATTATATACATTGAATGTATATGATTGAAGACAAACCTTGACCGGCATTTAATACCGGATCAAGTACTGAGGGCCAAGGCATGGGACGCACAAATAATGCAAGACAAAGTGATCAGCTGCAAATTAATGCTCCAGCACAACAGGACAAGAGTACTACTCGTACTCATCAGAAATTCAACGGAAGAGATCAAACTATCCTAACCAACGGATAAGATTGATCAGCCAAAAAGCCTATAAATAGAGGCTAAACCGAAGGTTTCAAAACAAGCTTGAGCATCCTAAGCAGAGAAATACTTTCATCAAAGCATATATGAAGCTATCTAGCAAAAAGAGAAAGTGCAAACTCAACTTTACTCTCTGCTTAGCCTCATGCTTCACTAAGCTCTTAGATTAGATCAACACTTTCACATTTTTAGAGCTTAGTTCATAGTTGGAGGTTAGAACTTTCTTGTAACATTTCACAAGTGGTTGTAAACACTTAGGAGAACAGTTGTTCGGATCCTAAAGTGTAGTTAGATAGATAGAGTACCTTTTGATCCCCACTGGATCAATTGAGAAAAGTCTAAGGACTGAGTAACTTTGAGTGGTGTTATACTCATTGTGAAAAACCTTCAATCTAGGCCTAAGTGTTGTAAAGGCTAGATTGGCACTAAGTGTATTGGGCTTAATACTTTAGTGGAAATCCATCTGAAATAGGGTGGGACTGGATGTAGGAGGATTACACCACCTCTGAACCAGGATACATCGTGTGTTGATTCTCCTTTACTCACCAAAGCACACACTCAACACTTCTCACTAAAGGGATCGTAGTTTGCCAGCAGCATCCTAAGCAGTCGTCTTAATTGACTCTACTGCTTATCCTACTGCTTAATAACTCACTTTTCCTTGAGACTTCTGTTTCCCACAAGCTTTAAATATCACTACTAAAAGGTGTAGTTGGTCAGTCCTCAAAGATACCTTTTTATAAGCAGCAGACGACTTAGCAGTTTCCTGGGATTACCCAACTGCTCAGACCACTGCTCAGGCAAAACTCTTTACTATCTTCAGCTCAACATATATTCAGAAAGCCCTCATCATTCTCTACAAGGCCATATTATCATCTTTCTCAAACTCCTATTTTCAACTGGCAGTTGCCTCAGCAGTTCCCTGCCATCTAGCCAACTGCCAAGCCAACTGCTCACAGTTTAAAGCCCAAACATCATTCAAGGTAGAAAGTTGTCACACACTCATTATAAAAAGGGTAAAGACTTCCGCTGTGTATCTATTAATCTCTCAAAAGATTATAGATCAATTCATCTAGAGGCAAAAACTTGAAAAAGTTGAAAAAGATTTAAAAGTCTATTCACCCCCCCTCTAGACTTTTACCCTATCCAGGACCATCACAACTCGACTCCCAAGACATTGACACCCCTACACTCATCGACTTGGAGTCAGTCGAAATCTCTGTGGAGACGTTTGTGCAGACTTACTGCCGGAAGGATGCAACCGGAGTAGATAAGCTGTACATGAAGAAGAATGTCCTGAAGAAGGACTTTGAAAGACTGATGAGCATCATGCACAGATGCTTATGGTGCAAAACTGGGTCAACTGACCAGATGAACAATGCCAACTCCAAGGCCATCTATGCAGTTCACAGGGGCATGAACATCAACTGGGGAAAGGTGCTTTTCCAGTCCATCTCTGAGTCCGTTGCTAAGAAGGACAAAAAGACAGGGATGTTCACAACCAAGATGGGTCATGGCCTTCTGATTTCTAGGCTTATATCCAATGTCAACATAGCGCTCAGAGAAGCCAATGAAGTCAATCACAACAAGACCATCTTCCTCACTGCTTCACCCAAACTTCATGTTGCTGTTGCTGCAGAGCTGAAGAAAACCAGCAAGTATGAGCAACTGAGGGAGAAACCAGCTACTACAGTTGAGGTTGATGATGAACAACCCAAGGCTAAGAAGAAGAAGTTTCAGAAAAAGCCCAAGACTACTTCTAAGAAAAATGCATCAGATGAGGATGCATCAGAACCAGAAACTCCTGTTGTGGCTCCCAAAGTCACTCCTGTCAAGAAGATGAGCCAAAAGAGGAGAAGAAAAGCCACAATCCAGAGTGATTCTGATGCTTCTACTTCTCCTATCAGAATGACGAAGAAGCAAGTGACCAACTCTCCCCCAAAGGAATCAGAGGCTCAGGGGGAACCAGCATCAGAATTAGCTGCAGCACTAGTGATCTCTGATGGTCAGGGGGAACCTGAATCAGAGATCCAACCCATCTCTACACCAGATCAACACATTATCTTAACTCCACCAGAGCATCTCACCATTCAAGAACTGGATCCCCATGCTGCCCTAGAAAGGCAATTTCAGAGAGTGCTAACTTGGAGAACATGGAGGATGGGACCTCTGCAGCAGATACTTGCCCAAGCTGCCTTTTTTGAATCAGAGGAAGAAGAAGTCCTCAAGTGGGCAGGTGTAGCTGATATCTCTCTCTGCTTCGATCTTCAACTCCTACATTCTGTATTGGAGCAGAAGAAGGGAAATCTCAAAGGGAAGGAGAAGATGAGTGCTTCACCATCAGAAGAGCATGTCAAACCTCTAACCGAGAATGAGATTCCACACTTTGAGGAATGGCTATTAGAAAAGAAGAGGAGGGAATCACCGATAAAGATGAAACCTATTCCAGATGCAGAAGGTGAACCCTCTACTGCAAATAATGTGCCTCTGGCCATGATGAATCTGACCAGAGAATGGAGAGACTCTCAGTTTGAAGAAACAGTTCATGAGGTAATTCCTAACTCTCCATCTCCACCTCTTCATATTGCACCAGAACCCCATACCTCACCTTCCAAATCTCCATCTCCCAAGCCCACAACACCTAGTTACACTTCACCACCCTCTCCTCAACCCCCTCAAATCTTTCCCACTCCTTCACCCAAGCCAACCCCAATTTCTTCACCCAAGAAAACACCATCTCCCTCACCACAGAACACCCCAACTCCATCACCCAAAGAGCCATTACCCAAACCTACCTCCCCTTGCAAACAACTCACTCCAACCAAAAACCGCTCACCATCACCACCACCATCTCCAAAACAACCACCCTCTCAACCACAATCCTCACCCCAGCAAACCCCTCTTCAGATTTCATCATCAGAGCCATCTCCTCAGGCTCCTCCTCAATCCCCTCCCAAATCTGATCAAGCTCTGGCCACCAGTCAGGCTCCTCAAAGCTTCATGGCTGAGATAGAGCACGTGGGACTCCAGCTTGTCAAGGGTATGAACAAGATTCTGGATGCTGAGTATACCACTGACAACCATCTCACCACCTATAGCGAAAAGCTAGCAGAAGGGATTAATGCGCTGCTCAAGAATGTAGGCATCATTGCTATGGCTTTTGATCAGCACAAGGATGAAACAGCTGCGAAACTGGATGAAATCGCTAAGGAAGTGGATGGTGTCAACTCTGTACTATTCCATCACACTAAAGTCCTTGAAGAACAAGAAAAGGCAATCACGAAGCTAACAGATGCTGTAGATGAAGTTCAATGGTCCACTGGCAAGGCTAGAGAGGAAATTCAGGGTGTAGAAGGAATGTGCAAGGATACAAAGGAGTTTGCCATCAAGCTTCTTAATTCTGGCAGGGAGAGAGACAACAAACTCACCCTCCTTGAGGCAACAACTAAGGATATTCAAACTGCAGTTGATAAGCAGAAAGAACTAATGGCAGGACTGGCCTCTGTCACTGAGACTCTGCCAGGGACCCTTGAAGCACTGAAAGAAAGTCAAGCCACTGAATTCTCTAAGGTTCAACTCCTTCTTGGTGATCTTGTTGATGCCAAAAAGGGGGAAGATAGCAGAGAACCTGTCCCACCTCCCAGAGAAGCAGAAGGCCCAAGCTCCAGAGCCATTAACCCTGCTAGATACTATGAAAGAGCAAGGCAAAAGAGGCTAGCTGCTGGCATTCAGAGATCTCCTCCTCCTCGCTCAAAGAAGAAGAAATCTCCATCCTTCACATTTAGCCAATGGCTGAACAGTGGGTTGTCTAAACCAGATAAAGTCCAATTTGCTGAGATGAAAAAGCATATGACTCCCCTGCAGCATGAGAATCTGATCCAAGATGAGAATGGCATCATCACCATTGCTCATGGAGGATCCATAGAAGAAGCTGAGGAATGGTGGAGGTTGAGGATTCTGCCCGGGAAGGATGAGAAGGATGCAATAAGGTATTATCTTGATTGCCAGCTTACTCCACTCTGGAAGAAATACATGATTCCCAGGAACCTTGCTTCAATCAGAGCAAGAGTAAATGCTGAGCTTCAAGAAGCCAAGGCAAAAGAAGAGGTTGTTCTTGCAGAGGTTGCAGAGGAAGATTTCTAAACTTTATCTCTTTTGCATTTCTTATTTGTAAAACTCTGATTAATAAAAATAACCTCTCTGCCTCTAATTTGCATGGCTATATCATATAATGTGTTATTCATTGCTTTCTATCCTTATTTGATTATTGCGTGATTGATTGTATCTTACTCTTGCTATTTTCCTATGCTAAGTGCCCACCAAGATTTGTAATGAAAGTTGTTAATTTTTTTTTTTGGTGAAAGGCACTTCTCTGGAAATAGTTTAAAGAGTTTTGGCATCATCAAAAAGGGGGAAATTGTAAGGAATAAATGTAATTAGATTTTGATGATGCTATAGGATTAGAAAGTTAGAGTACCCCCAATTAGATTTTATGTATTAGAATTTTCAATTGTAAGTATTAGTGTAGTCGACGATCAGAGTTGCTCTGCTTTGGATCTTATCAGGAGTCCATCAGAGTTGCACCATGAGAGTTGCTGATAAATTGGACATCTGATAACCGATGAGAGTTACAGATCAGAGGTACTCATCAGCGGACCTATCAGAGTCAGAGTTAGAGTTCAGTCAGAGATCAGAAAGCCATCAGAACTCAACTCATCAGAAAGCCATCAGAACTCGGGAAGCCATCAGAATCCAACACATCAGAAGAGCCTGATCAGAGCCCGACTAACACTTAGAAGATTTCAAGCAACATCCAACAGCTATGAATCCAACGGGTAAAAACATCCAACGGCTAGAAGACTGTGCATGAAAGGAAAGCATTTAATGCACATTAAATGAGCCTGATACGCTGAAGGATTGATTGCAAATGATTGACCAAGGAATCCGGGAAGATATATTATAAAAATAGAAACCTTCCAAAACGGCGGTCAAGTCAACAGTACGCGCATTTAATGCAGTTGTCTCCTCCTCCAACGGGCAGACAACCTCAGTATATAAGCTACTCACCGAAGAACAGGAAAACAACTCTTCGCAGAACTTTGCTAAAACTTTTGCTCCATTCATTACTCTGAACATACTTCTTGAGATTCAACCTTCATAACACTACAAGAAAAGTCCTACGTTGGGAAGATTCAAACTCCAAATCTTTCATCCCCAACAACGAGCAAAGTTCATCCTGTTCTTCAACTCTTCAAGAACTTCATCAAACATCATTTGTGACGAAGCAAGTTGGAGGAAAAACTTTGTGTTTTTCAAAGGATCTTCTGCAAAGAAGGGCGTCCAAGTAACTGCAGTAGTGAAGTGGTGATACTTCCGGGAAGCTGAGTGAAAGGATCAGCCATCAGGACGTGGAATTGCATCCTGGGTGGCATCTAGGCTTGAAGAAGACGAGGAGTGCTTCTTAAGTGCTAGGGACTAAGCTTTGTAACCGATCTACTTCAAAGCTAGTGGAACAGTGGACTAGAGGAACGCGTTGTTCCTTGAACCACTATAAAAATATCCGGTGTCATTTACTTTACTGCAATTTATATTTCTGCACTTAGGACATTAACTGATTAACTCTAAGACTTGGAATCTGTGTTCAGCAGATCTTGTTTTCAGAGTTATCAGAAAGGCATTTGCCTTAGTGTTTCTGAGGCTACCCAGATAGATCAGAATCCGCTGCCAAGGCCTGTTCTGATATCAGAACCAGCCTTTCTCTGTCACCAGAATAAGACCTTCTCTGATAAGTCAGTTTGGACTTAGAGAAAAATTTGAAAAACCAATCAGTCTATTCACCCCCCCCCCTCTAGACTGATTACCATTTAATCGGGACCAACATATCATAGTTAACTTTGTTCGTTTAGTGTCAATTCATCGTTATTTACCACGGTCTAGAGCCCAGCTTATAATCACCGTTACCTACTATGGTCTAGAGCCCAGCTCAATAATCACCATCATCTACATCGGTCTAGAGCCCAGCTCAATAATCACCGATAACTACAACTGTCTAGAGCCCAGCTCAATAATCACCGTTATCTACATCGGTCTAGAGCCCAACTCAATAATCACCGATAACTACTACGGTCTAGAGCCCAGCTCAATAATCACCGTTATCTACATCGGTCTAGAGCCCAGCTCAATAATCACCGATTCTTTACAATTCAATATCTTAGGATCCATTCATCCATTATTCGACTACAATTCCAACTAATATTTAAATACTAGTTATTTACTGAAAACCGCTTTCGCGGCGTTGTAGTAAAACGGAGTTTAATCCTTCCGAATGGAAAAATTTATCCCCGAGTATCGTGTCTCTGAGGAGTGGCGGAGGGAAGTGTTGGTTTCAATATCGGTCACCGGTTAGTACGAGTCGTTGCAAGCTTTCTCAAACGATTAATTGTGGTAATGATTAAGCAAATAAAATGAAACAACAAAAGTAGTAACTGAGAATTTAATTAAATTACACTAATGAGCAAACTAAAACTAGTGAACATGCAAAATAACTTGAGAAATAAAAATAACTAACTAAAATATTAAACTAGCAAACATGTGGATGAGTAAAGTTTCGAAAATAAATTACTAAAGGGTGAATTCAATGTGACTAGTGAAAATAAAATAACTAATTAAAAGTGGGGTTTAGATTGGGAATTAAGGATCTTGGGTGTGTTTGATTATAAATAAATTTGGGTATTTTCTCCAATCTAAGAATAGTGACATTTTATTCTCATAGACAAGAATTTAATTTTTAATTCCCTAACATGTCCTATTTCTAGGCTTAGTTTAGGGTGTGTGAGATGTGAGCTAAATTAATTCTAAACTCATAGACAAGCAAGAATTAATTTTCTAAAAAAATTAACAAGTGAAGTGATCAATTCCACAAATTACTCTTTCAATTTCATCTCAAACAACTAGTCCTAAAATTGGAGAAAATTCCTAAATTCAATTCAATGTTCAAGAACACCCATTAACCTTAACTTCATCCAAATCCAAACCCCATGGAAATTTAGCCTAATAACATCCTTATCAAGAAACTAACACCGTTAATGGAGGAGCAAAAGTATAGATGGAAACATACCATTCAAATACATATTCATTCAACATAATAACAGTTCAAAAATCAACTTAAGAGTAGTTCGAAATTATGAATAATTAATAATCCAGGAACCAAATTTAAAGCTTATTCAAACATAAAATTATAGACAAAACCTTAAAATAGCAATAGATGAACATGGAGTAGCTTGATACAATGTAATTGTTCAGCTGCGTTTTCTGCTTTGTTCCGCCGTGAATGATCTCTTCCAAACCGGCTGACTGATTGCTTTCCTACGGCCTGCCATTGCTCCCAGTAGATGACCTGCCCTTTTTTTTCTCTCGTTCTTGCTGCTAAGTGCAGCTTTCTTCCGACCCAGAGCTACTTGCCGCTTAATGATTGCGGGTGTGAATTGTTCTGCGGCAGAATTGTTGTGTGGCCGGTTGCTCTCCCTGATTTTATCTCCTTTTTCTTCGGTTGAGACTGATGGATCAACCTGTCCCTTCTTGTTTGGCCGCCCATGTGAGCCGCAGCTGCCTGCTAACTTTCCTCTTCTTGTTTTTGTTGGCCGACTACTCCATCTTATCTCATTTGTTTATTTTGTTCTTTTTCCTTCTCTTTATTTTGTTTTGTTTTCTTTGTTACGCAGCTTGGCTGCTTTTGTGATTTTTTTTTTGTGTTTTTTTCTTTCTTTTGTTTATTCAGATTTTGAAATGCAGCTACACTGCTTGTTTTTTTTATTTCCTTTTCCTGATTTGTTTTTGCTTTATTTGATTATTGTATTAAAATAACATTGAAATATAATATAATACTAAAATTTGACAAATCACAAAATACAGATAACACAAATAAGAACAAAAAAAACAAAAACTCAATCCAAACACTTGAAATACACGCAAATCACTCAAAAATGTAAACTTCAACACTAATTTCAAACATTAACAAAAATGCAACAAAAACGCAAAAACATGTATCAATTTGCCCCGAGTTTAACAAGAAACGCTATAAAAAGTGAGTAAAAATATATGAACAAATCAGACTTATCATTTACTCATTTCAATATAATTCTTCATTCATGTATAAATTGGCCTTAATATCAAAATATCACTTTTATACTTCCATGGCTTCTACTCATGAAATAAAAGCATACTTAACACAATTGGGATTCATGGTTGATACAACTATCATGTCATCATATTCACAACATATAAACATACACAATTTATTCATAAATTTGTATATTATGCAAACTTTACTTATAACCAATAGTAATTTCATTTAGGCATTATTAACCATTAATAATCCATGCAAATCACATTTTGTATTCATTTAGGGAATCTCATGAAATTAACCCAAAGACTATAAGCAATATAGTCGGTCATCCTCACCTTAAGTGAGCTTAAGCGCGTTCTACGCCCCCCGGTTGAACTTTGACTAATTCTGGCGAACTTTGACCAACTCCGGCGAAACTACGGCGAAGCTCAAAAGTACTTTAATCAAGTTCCTAACAAGGTTTTAACATCATAAAACCTTAATCAATACAAATAACCTCTAAAAGGTTATTTTCCGGTGAACTTGTTGGTTTGGCTCCTAAGTCCGTTTTTGGACTTAGAACCACCTTCCAACCCACCATTCCACACTCAAAACATGTGGAACATTCCCAAGGGTTCTTCATGTGATATATAACTCATATGGTAATTAAGGAATAGAGGAAAAGTTATTATAAGGTCATTACCTTAATCCACATAGTTTTTCCTTCTAAAAACCTTTTCCTTGGACCTCCTTGAGCTTGAGCTTGTTCTTGGCTATGGAAGATGCTACTTTTCTGGGATTTTCTTCTTCTCTTGAGGGTGTGGTCGAGTGATGAAAAGAGAAGGGGGTGAGTATCCTCTTTTGTCTCAATAGAATGAGTGGGGTGGGGAGAAACCCACCCTTTATTTTGTTTGATTCTTTTCCATTCACATCACACACCTCACTCATGCTCCTTCATCATTCCAGCCGGCCAAACATCACATTTGGGTGACCAAAATCGTGGGTTGTCCCCCACTCATGTGGGAGGTCAACCCTTTTTGTCCAGAAGTGTACAATCGGTCCCGAAAGTTGTATTTTTCGGACTGTTTTAAATATATTTTATTTTATCGGGTCAAATAAAATATATTATGCGTTCTCAATCATTATGACCCTTATAATGAATATACCTTCCCCAACTTTAATTTACAAGTCCCTGAAATTCAATTTCGGGCTTTTATCGGTTAAATTACCAATACCGATATTTGGGCTTCTTTTGACCAATCGGTCAACTCTGGACCTTTCCATGGTTCAGATGAAGCACCCACCACTATATAAATATTATCTTGACCAAGATAAATAAAATATATGATTTCGGGAATTTCGGGCGGCCCCCGCTCCTGGTGTGGGTCCCACGTGTGAATTTACTATTCACGCAAAAGAATTAATAAAAAATCACAACTTCGCATACTCATTAACCATTCCACAAGGTTCAATACATTATTCGCTTAAAAGTAAATACATTTGGGGACGGTGTTACAGGTTACTTGGTGTTTGAGGGTGGCATGGTTTCACGGGGCATTTACACTGTCAAGATAGGTTATAGATTATTGCAAGGGGAGTATCTTGTTAATGGCTGGGTGGGTTGGACCAATATGTGGAATTTCACTATTCAACCAAAAATTAAACATTTCTTTTGGCAGGTGATGACGGGAGTCCTACCAATTGTTGATGCATTACGAAGAAAGCGTGTAGTGGTGTCGGCTATTTGTAAATCATGCTATGCTGGGGAGGAATCATTGTTTCATGTTTTCAGAAATTGCAGGTTCTAGGGTGAGGTTCTAAATAAGTTGGGCAACCGATTTCAACAACAAGGGTACACCATTCTGGAGTGGATGAAGTGGAATCCTGGCAGCCTTTGAGAGGAGGAACTTTGTATGTTGATAGTTACGATGTGGAACATTTAAAAAACAAGAAATGAGCTGACACGGAATAATGATTACACAAGTGCTTAACAAGTTATTTTAATGAGAGTTGTTATGTTGCGCGGTTGGAGGGCTGCTCAAACCCAGACGAAACCACACCACAAGGTTGCTGATATACTTGCTCAATGGCAATGCCATTGCCCAAGTTTTCTCAAAATTAATGTGGATGGTGTCTTGGATTCCAGACGGGTAAAGAGGTTGTGTGGGTGGATAGTTAAAGATGACTCGGGGAATTTTATGTGTGGAGGTAGAATTACTTGTAAGGTGGACTGGCCAGCTCATATAAGAGAGGCAGTAGGTGTTCGGGAGATGTTCAAATGCGTAAAAACGCGGGGCTGGGTCAATGTCGAAGAGGAAACAAATGCTTCTCTTATCATCTCAAAACTTGAAGACAGTTCAGGAGAATCCTATTTTGACCTTATTATTGATGATATTAGACATATGCTTCATGTCGAAGCTAGCATGTCAGTAGTTCTTTGCAAACGATCCGCGGATCGTACAGTTCATACTCTTGCGAGAGCTATCCTTTCTAAGGCGGGTGGTAGTCTAGCATGATACAACACCCTCTTGTATTGTGAGTATCCCGATTCCTGGCAAACCATTTCCTATCTTAATTGAATTGCAGTTTATTCTTAAAAAAACAAGACATTTGCAATATGCACAAAATTTTACACCAAAGTACACATTAAGGAGTATCCCCTATATTCCTTAGTTTGAATATTTACTCCATGTAGCATTTTTTATCCCAAAATTTTTGGGTATAAGAACTTGAATTTTAATACGGAGTATATTCTTGGGCATTTTGAAATATACGGAGTATACTTTTAGAGATTGTTTGTGAATATATTTTTTGGCTTATCAGACTTATCCGTCAATCTTTTCATAAAATACGTAACTTTTAATTTTGTGTAGTAAAAAAAATAACGTTGAAGTTATTTTTGTGACTGTATTGATTGAACCTATTCTAGATGATCATTTCAGTTGTTTTTTCATATAATGTTTTCCCTATTTAATTAATAAAATATATTTAAACTACAATTTCTTTTTCACAAATACGGAGTACGTGTTAGAATCGCCAAACTGAGCTGCTCCGGCCAATATATTACCAAACCGGCTCTTACATTATTTTTGTGGGTAACTCTATCTGATTTTTGAACGCTGACCAAAATCAATCTCTCGTCTCGTCATCTTGGAGTCAAAACAGCAAAGATTCACAACCAATTTAACTCCTCCGGCCAGTCACCGCTGCGGCCACCGTCCCCCGCCTCCGTCAGCCTGTCCACTGCCCATGTAATACTACAACTGCTGTCTTACGTCTCCCAGACGGCCAGACGCCATCTTCAATGGACTCACAAAAGCTCCCCAATTCCCAACCGATGCGAGTCCTCATTCGACCCCCAACCCCAGCCCCTGCACATGGCTCTACCCCTCCTATACCCACCTCGCTTCCACATCGGCCAAACGGAGTTGCAGTTGTGGGATTCATCGGGAAACGTCAGGCCGATGTCACGGGCTTAATCAACAGAATTATCGACTCCAATGTCTTCGGTTCGGGGGGTCTAGACAGGCCGTTTCGCATCGACAGATTGGAAATTGGCGAAGAAGTTCAGAGCTGGTTCAGGTCAAGGGATATCAGCTATTACCATGATGACGAAAAGGGGGTTTTGTACTTACAGTTCTCGTCGACCAGATGTCCTGTGATGGAGGTGGATATGGAATCTCGTATGGGTTTCGATTCCATATTAGAGGACTATGAGTTCGGAGATCTTCAGGCTATGCTCTTTATCTTCTCTGTCAGTTTTCCTTGATCACATTTGCACTTCTATTTAGCTTATCCGTTAACAAATATAATCATCTATTGTGATATATAATGAAAATGATTAAAGTCCTAAATCTTAATGAATTAACAGGAGAAACCTAGACGTCTCTGTGAACTAAGTCACAGGAGAAAAGGAGATTTAACTCATTTAAGACATCTTGAAGTTGAAAATATCTTGTTGCCATAAACAAGTTTTATCTAATAAACTTAACCTCAATGTGAACGCTTCATTCTGCAATCTCAACTTAACAAAATGAGATACCACTACACTTTCCTTTTCCTTGGCTTTGGTGTCATTTATTAGTTGATCATGTATTGGTGGGAAAAATTATTCAGAATAAACTGCCATTCTGGGAATGAAAAGAGGAAAGTATATAACTGGCTCACCCAGTTCTTGTTAATGTTCATTCATGATTATGGAGTAGGTAACCAACCTACCTCTTTGTTATATGGCAATGTAAGCATGTCATTGATCTTTGCTTCGTTTCTCATTTCATCCGTCCCAAAATAAGTTTCCGTTTTTTGTCTGTTCCGTAAAAAGGTCCTTATTTCTTTTAAGAAAAGAACTGTGTGGCACATTATATTTCTCTCTTCTACATAAATCTCGACCACATAATTTTAGGCTTCTTACTATGCATGTCAAGTCAGACCAGGAACCTTTTTTAACAGATGGAGTATTTGTTTGTGTGTATATAGAATAGATAATATCTATTAAGGTTATGATGTTTCACTTGAATTAAGTTATAAATGTATACACCTTTCAAAGGGTTATATATATAAAAGTCTATTTCGGTTATTATGGACATATTCATATCTCAAAGGCCTGGGGTTTCTTTTCTTACTTAACCTCGTTTAGGAAGATAAGTTTATGGGATCAAACAAGGACCTGTACGCTCCTCCGGCCTTTGGAATCTTTTGCCTTTGGTTTTAGATTAGCGACTGATACTTCATGTCTTCATTTATTGCATCTCATTTTCTTCTTCTTTCTATGTTAAATGATTCAATCTGTATTAGTTTTGCAGGTTTGCCATGTAGTAATTTTTATTCAAGAAGGATCACATTTTGACACCCAAACACTTAAGAAATTCCGCACTCTGCAAGCTGCCAAAAATGCAATTAGTCCATATGTTAAATCACTAACTATGCCACCATCATCATCTGGCTCCCGTTTCTCATCTCCGTCACGGATTCCTAGATCAGAAACACTGTGTAACAATTACTCCCATCTTGATAGCCGAGGTGCTTTGAGTCGCAATACTTTGGCCACAACATCAATGCCAGGATTAGGTTCATATGCGTCTTTATTACCAGGGCAATGTACTCCAGTTACACTTTTTGTTTACCTTGATGAATTCTTAGATAATATTCCTGGTTCTAGTGTTGAGAAGCCAATGGAGGTTCCATCTCTTGACCAATCACCAAACATGAGTAGTTCACTCAGGCCAAACTTTCCTACAAAAGGACCTGGTTCAGTAGTTGTGCTTGCACGCCCTGTTAATGAATCTGAAGGTGGCTCAGGAAAGAAATTGCAATCATCCCTTGAGGCACAAATCCGGTTCTCAATAAAAAAAAGTCGGATACTCTCAGGATCCGATAACAGTTATAGAGGAAGGAATGCTGCTTTGTCTAACTCAGTTCCTTTGTTCTCCCTCGATGCTTCAAAAGCGGTTGTTCTTGTTGATATATCTTCAATTCAGAAAGGTGAAGCACTTGAGTATGCTTCCAGCATTGTTGAAGATATTCTATGTGGAAAGGCGTCTTCAGATGCTCTTTTGGTTGAATGCCACAATCGTAGTGTGACTAAAGAAGACATTCTGTCTGTTAAGGAGTTCATCTGCAGACAGTTGGGTATATTAAGAGGAAGGGGGAGCATTGTTTCTAATACCAATAGTAGTTCAGCTACCGGCATAGGCATGGTTGCTGCAGCTGCCGCTGCCGCCGCCGCCTCTGCTTCTGCTGCTTCTGGAAGAATTTTCACCACTCCAGAACTTCCATGTCTGGACATCTGGTTTTCTTCTAGTCAACTTATTTTGCATGCAATCCTCTCCTCTCAGCATGAATGTATAGATAAAAAGGAAATCATTAAGGTGAAACCCCGTCAGCAGAATTCTGTTTCACCACCAATTAAAGGCATTGCATCAAAAGTGATTGATCCTCTTGAAACTGCAGTTTATTATTTATCAAGTGGTAGAGGACTGAACACCAGATTTTCTACTTTATGGTGCCAAAAGGCCCTTTCGGCAGCCAAGGAGGTGTATTTGAACAGTCTGCCTACATGCTACTCGACTTCTCAACATGTTGCCCATTTGGAGAGTGCTCTTTCTGCTTTTCGGTCAATGGTCAAAGGACCCGCTGTACATCTGTACACACAAAAATTAGAAGACCAATGCACATCCATATGGAGTTCTGGAAGACAGCTATGTGATGCGGTCAGTCTTACAGGAAAACCATGTATGCATCCTAGACACAATGATGAAACTGACACTCAACATTCTAGTGGATTTGTTTTCCTTCATGCCTGTGCGTGTGGCCGTTCAAGACGGCTGAGATCAGATCCCTTTGATTTTGAAACAGCTAATGTCACTTTTAACTGCTCTATGGATTGTGATAAGCTACTACCCATGCTCCAGCCTCCTCGTGGAAGTGTTATTGGACCTGTTCAGCATTCTTCTTGGAATTTAGTTCGAGTTGGGAACGCTAGGTATTATCAACCATCTAAAGGTTTAATCCAGAGTGGATTTAGTGCCACTCATAAGTTTCTCTCTAAGTGGTCTGTCCTGCTTGAGAAACCAAAAATGTTAAATGCTTCACTTCAAAAGAATTTTCCAGTAGTCTCTTCCCACCCATTTCATAGTAAATCCAAGAATGGTTTTAATGCAGACACAATGGCTGACCAGATTGATGCTACAAGGTTGCATGATAATGAAATGCAAGGAGAAGTGAGGATACAGAGAAAGTCTTCTCTATGTGATATTAAAGGTGAAGATATGACTAACTACATTGGTAAAAAACATTCCAACTTTACTATGAGGAAACCTTTCTCTGAGGTGGTTGCTGGATCATCGAGTTCAGGTTCAGCATTTCCTCCTCTTCAGTCAAAAATGCATCCTCAGCAGTCTTTTGTGGGTATTAAACAACAAAGTGCTAAAGACAGAAATAGAGAAAAGGTTAATGAATTCAGTGCTGGTCAAGAATCTGAAAAAATAAGAGTTACTCTTGCCATTGATAAATCTGCGATTGGTAATGTTGCTCTTTCTAACGGATCAGGTAAAGCCAATCCGTTTTCGGAAAGTGATACATTTCCAATGCATATCAACAGCGCTTCAGAAGTTAAAACAGTTACCTCTTTGAAACATGCAAACGTCTTCTTTGGATTTGAACACGAATGTCCTCATGGACACCGGTTTATATTATCTTCAGAGCATCTGAATGAACTTGGCATTCCGTATTTGGTCACTGAAGAATCCCCTGCTACATTTGACCGTGAAGAAAACCATAAAATGACAGAACCTCCCAGAGTGGGTAAGAGTGGAGGTCATGGTAAAAGCCTCCGTCAATTGAATGGAATAATTTCTTCTCCATCTAGTCGGGTTAGGAACTTGGAGAAGTCAAAAGAGAGAACATATAATGGCTATGGTTATGTGGATGGACCGATGCATTCTTCCAAGCCTCCTAAAGAACAAACTAGTACCATAAAAGGTTCTGCACTTGGAAAAGATCTTGATCCTGGCCTTCAACCTCACAGTCTTTCTGGTGCTTCCTCCACTTTATCCTTGCTGGATAGAAACTTGCCACTATACATGAACTGTCCGCACTGTGTGGAGTCCAAAAATAAGAATGACGAGACAGAGACTAAATTTGCAGGCAGTGTTTCACAGCTTCAGAGGATTTTTGTGGTAGGATTCTTGATGTTTTAATTAATTTGTCAGTTGTTTCATGGTTCTAATCCAGTTTAATACAAGTTATCAGAAATGATTTCATCATTATATTTTTGTGTTTTCTTTTAAATTAAGCATTCAATTTTGTGTTTTAAATCATTTGTGCTAAATTATGCTTGACAAGGAATGTGGCTGTGGAAATTGATATATTAAATTTTATCGATGTCATTGCTTTGCTGGTAAGACGGAACAAACTAAGTAGGATATGGTTGACCTTAGAAATGATTGCCTCTGAAAATCCTTTTTCATATGCATATCTCTATTACACCTTAAAGTCTTACTTCTGGTGCCTTCTCCTTTTCTCCAAAACTCCTTTAGTGGCAAATTTTTGCAGTTATGGTTTTTGATAAATATGTTATGGACTATGGAGTGAGTTTTGCAATATTTCTGCATCTGGCGCACATTACATGTTTTTCATATATGAGAGTTTGAGTCTCACACACTCATGTCTTCCTTATTCCTATCCCATTTTCTCGCTTGTTTATACTGCGACATCAGTTGTAGACATGTTTCCTTTATTTTTGGATTTTTATTTATAGAACTACTCGTTATTTTTATTAGGCAACTCTGCTAAGTATGCATTTTTATTTGCAGGTTACACCTCCTTTTCCTGTTGTCCTAGTAGCATGCCCAGTTATACAGTTTGAGGTAACTTTTAATACAACTGCTAGGCTTTAAGATTTCTCATTATCCTCCTCCATCCCACCATTTTTTTGAATAGTTATAATAAATAAATAAAACTCCCATCTATCACTACAAAGTAGACAGACTGATCAATAATAGTGGAACATGGACCGAATGAAGAAAAGAACCACAAGGAATAAGCTCGTCCAACACTGGCCATTTTAACTCATCTGAATCATTAGTTTATATGGCCCATGTGTATGATCCAATAACCCACTAAGTGCACCAGGGGTCCTCTATTAGGATATGATTAATGATAAGGCAGGCTTTGTAACTAATACAAAGATGAAAAAGCAGAGAACTAAGTAGTTGTTACATGAATAGAAAATATTGGGGCATTGGGCGTGTTTGAATCAACATCTTACTCACTTTTGAATAAGAAACATTCTTGACAAACAATGATACATTCATGTCCTTGTCTTTTCAAAGAATGAATTCACACTCATTCAGTCCAACTTAAATGGTGGTAGTTATTAGTGAATGCATCAAAGAGAATTAAAAGAAACATTGCAAAACTAAAAGACAACTGAATCCACATCTGCCCTTCAATGGCCACATTTCACTTGGTGCTGCTCTTGTCGCATCATTGGCTGGACAACTTCCTGTGGTTGGCAAGTTGGCACACTCTCTCTCTCTTTCTGTATGTCTCAATGGTTTGATCCTAACATGGCACAATTGTCTTTAATTGTGGGTTTATTTTCCGAACTCGATTCTCATATATATATATATATATATATATATATATATATATATATATATATATATATATATATATTCCTCAGTTCTCATTCAATCTTGTATCTTTTTTCTTTGAGTACTCAGAAAAGTACTTCAATGGTTGTCAGAGACTCCTTGATGTTGTGTTGGGCATTTAACTGTTCCTAATATTTTATAATACGTAGTATCTCTTTACTGGGTGTGATTGGTACTTAGTTTTACTCATGCATTTTACTTGGGAGTTGTTTCACCAGTATGTACTGCTTTTTCCCCTTTTACTAAAAAGTTATTTCATCAACGTACTAGGTATCTTGCCTTCCCCCATCTATCCCAGACCGCGAAACAAAATTGCAGTTTAGCCTTAGCTGTCCGGTGGTTTTGGCCCCAGATAGTTTCCTATCGCTTAGACTTCCATTTGTTTATGGTGTACAATTGGAGGATGGAACTTTGCATCCTCTAAAGCCTTTTGAACACCAACCTCAACTTACTGCCTGGATTACCAGTAGCACTACACTGAAGTTTGTCTCCAATGATAGCAATTGCGAGGAAGGATTTCAGACATAATTAATGGACTTTGAGCATGTGTGATGATGATGCATTCCAACTACGGATTTGAAGATTATTGTATAAAGCCTCTACTGCTGGTAAACATTTGGTGAAGTTCATGCTCACTGTGATGTCTTCAGCATGATATATCATATTGGTGGAAATTTGTTAATAAGTTAGTTTTCTGATTCGAGATATTGCATTATTATGGAAATTGATATGGTTTACTTTCCTTTTCCTTAATTTGCTTTCCCTGGATGCTCTCATAATCCCATAGTCATTGATACCACCAAACAACTTTTTAAAGCTTTTACTATGCCATGTTTTTGAAAGGTGTGTCTTATGGTCAGATAATTCTTACCTATACACTTTTTGTTGTCATTTCGGTACTTGTAGAAACTTGACATTATTTCCTTTTATTTGTTTGATAATCCAGTGAAGTCAGATTTATTGGCTAAGAGTTTGATGATTACAAAAGTGATGAGTTCTGCAGTAGATGGAAGCTGCATTTTCTACTCTAACCACTTTGCCGGGTACCCCCTTCACTTTGTATCTCTTTTTTCATGACTAAAGAAGGCAAAAAGGTGGAACTTTACCCGCTTTACTAAGTAGAGTGGCAAACATTTGCTGTTCTCAGGTTCTACACGACCTAGTTGGAAGTCAACAGAATCGACGATGGCCAATTTGCCACACTTCAGAAGGCTTTTCAATGACCAGGTAGACAGACCCCTCACCCCCATGTTAGTTTTCAATAATTTTATTTGTTATCAGCTACAGATTCAGCCAGTGCACTTTAGTAACTTGGTGCTTAATGAAAAATATGGGTTAAAAGGCTAATAAGCAGAAAGTAAAGTTATATCAAATGGGCATGCAAATTGTTTGCAGTTAAAAGTCAAGCATGAATGTGGCATTTCCAGAGTTCGACATTCGATTGGGGTGATGCTAGCATTCGCTTCAATTGAGCTGATGTCTTGTTCCAGCTGTTAGTGGACTGTGTTGCTTGATAAGAAGACTCGCTCATTTTCAGCGGATGGGTGGGCCCCAGAAGTGCTGCCTCTAGCAAAGAGTCGCTAGAAGTGTGCTCATCAAGGCAAGATGGTAGCAGCAATTCTCCAGGGTGGAATCACTAAAAGTGTGTTCTTCAAGTCAAGATCGGAACAAACAACTAATCATAATCATAAACTTCTACATTGTGGTTGTTCTTGTGAACCAGTCCATTTCTTCCAAATCAGTGTTCCTAGTCGGATAAGGTCCACCTATTAAAATATTATCACCTTTTCACTTGTTATCAATATATACCACTTACTCTTCTTAAACATTTTATCCAGTGAAATTGGAACAGGAGGGAGTAGATTGTTTTCAGGAGATCCCTCCAACTCTTGAAATTGGCTTATCCAATTCCCTTTCGTTGTTAGCCATGTCAGCGCCTCACAAGCCATTTCGGCATGGTCTAAGAATTTTCCAAAACGATGAGTCTACAATTGTCATTTTCCTGTGTGAACTTGCCCGTTTGGGTATGAAAATTGAAATTGTGAATTCTAACAAAAATGGAGTAAATAAACATGTTAGTTTACAAAATACTCCAAATGTTTAGTGAATCTGTATAGTAGATTCAGATTTATCGAATATCGTGTGCATAGTACATCGGATGAGCATTACTACCTACAACACGAGGCTTCTTCATATGTGAATGTGATTGCTGACTTGCTGTGTAGAGTGAAAACTAGCCGATCAAAAAAGACGCGAGCCCAGTAAGATGAGCATTATTGAAAGGGTGTTGCTTCGTGCACCCCACAATTGCTTAACGTAATCATGGACGGACAAATTTGACCTTCTTAATTATTAATTAAATTAATTATAATTAAAACGTTAATTCAAAATTTGCTTTGCGCACCATAACGGCTCCACGCTCGATTCTTTTATGAAACTTGGGGCAATTGCTTTACATTGAATGTACATCTAATAAAATGCTGTCATGTGGCAAGTAATTCTTTTTTTTTTTTATAAATTGTCATAACTTTTTTATTTTTGCTCCAATTTTTATAAAAATTATACCAAATTAAATATCTTTTTGTAATATTTCATATGACATCAATATTATATATGTAAAATTTTTTAAAAAATCTGATCAAGTCTCGTGAACGGTCAAATGTATATTTACTACGGAGTAATATTTAAATCTAGTCTAAGCCAGTCAGACCTGATCCTATTTGTTTGAATCTATCTGGTTCGAAATCAGTTCAATTAAAAAAATCCTAAATATCTTAAATCTAGTCATGGTGCTAATGGAGTTTTAGAAGGCGGGGCCCCTCCACCTTTGAAATTAGTCAAACGAATAAAAAATGAAGATAATTAATTTACTAGAATAAAAAATGTTACTTATTCAAATATAAAATATAATATAGAACTTTCAAAAAAAATCTAATATAGAATTGTGCAAAGCTAAAAACAAAACACTTATATTTTATGTATAAGGTTTATATCAATCATCTAATTCAATTGTAATGGGGTCTCTTATAACATTACGACATTATTTAATTATGAGAGCATTAATAATGGATTCCAAATATTTATAGAGCAGTTGTTTGATAGTAGTTAGAAAGTACAAAACTAATTATATTAGGAATTTGATATATTTCAAAGATTGTTACATTATTTTTTAGAAGATGGGAACTCCGGTATCCATTTAAAAAATGGAGTATCATACCTATCATCCATCTGATTGGTCCAAATAGATATATCATTTATAAATTAGACTTAAATAATTCAACTATAATATTCTGAGTGGTCCACGTGTACAAATGTATGGTACCTTTGTGGGTACCGTTGAATCTACCTTTTTAGAAACATATATGTTACACAAAATTTAGGAAATATTAAAACTTAATTTTATTTTAAAGAAAACTAGGACTTCCGTATAGTAATTCCGTATATTAAAAAAAAGATAGTTTTATTTCATCCAAAATAAGAAAGATAGTTTTATTTCCTTAAAAAAAGATGCTTTCCAATCATACGGATGAAGCCTGAAGGTGCGCCTAGCAACTTAACTTGGATTTCCGTATGTGAGTAAGGACATACATGTCCATCTTCGACAGAAAAGAGGTGCGCCCAGCACTCTTGGAGGTGCGCAAAGTCCGAGCGTTATTGAAATGCAAAATGAGCAATCATTAAAAAAAATGGAAATACCTTGTGCACAAAATGTGTGTAGACGAAACATGGCTGTAAGAAACATCACCCACCACCAATACCAAATGACTTAAAAAACACATAAGTTGTGAAGCCAGACATGAAATCTGTCACGACTCCTAGAGTCCTAGCTTCATATCATTTTCATTTACCCCAGTGCCGCAAAGGCTCTCACCCAGTGGCGGATCCCTTTAGTTCAAGGGTGTTCAGCTGAACACCCAAAAACTTGAAAATGAAGTGTAAAAATACATATAAAATTGATATAATAATTTATATATTGTATTTTTTATACAATATTTCTTATTTTGAACCCTATTTGCTAGTTTTTTGTAGTTCAAAAAAATTACATTTCTTCAATTGATGGATCAAATAATATTATTGAGTAACATTTTAATGTTAAATTAATTTTGAACACCCCACATTATACTGCAAGATCCGCCACTGCTCCCACCTACGGTAGGGTAAGGGGGGTCGGATGTACTGATGTACACAGTCTTACATCTGTACTAAAGTACAGAGAGACTGTTTCTGCATGGCCCATAGTGAAAATAGCGTCCAAAATTGCATGGACTGACTGCTGCTTCATAACAAAGAAGCGCAGACAGTTTAATGAGCCATTTTGCTTTATTCCATCATATTTTCAAGTTAAAAAATAATGAATCTTTGGCTCTAGAGTCCTAGCTTCTTGGTTAAAAATAATGGTGCCGAATCCTTTTTTTTACTCCATAAAGATTTGTTTTCACCCCTGCTTCTTGAGAGGACTATGATGGCGTCGGAGTGGAGCTTTTGAATTCAAATACGTAGTATGAGCAGTGTTCTAAAAGGCGCAAGGCGTGACGAAGCGGGAAGACCAAGCCTAAAGCCTTTGAAGCCTATGCGAGTTTAGGCGTGGTAAAGGCGTGAAAAGGCGTTTCGGTTTTTTACTAAATATTTTAATTTTCATAGAGTAGTTAGTAAATATATATGTAATGTAATGTTGAGAAAATGTGATACACACTTTTACGCACATATACAAACAATTAAGCTTCTTATTAGTTCTAAAAATCATACATAATCTATTATACAAAAGCAATAATTGGTAGGATAGTTACAAACAATAAGTATAATAATAATAATAATAATAATAATAATAATAATAATAATAATAATAATAATAATAATAATAATAATAATAATAATAATAATAATAATAATAATAATAATAATAATAATAATAATAATAGTAATAGTAGTAGTAGTAGTAACAGTAACAACAACAATAAGAAGAAGTTTTTCCTAAAATATGACTAATTCGAAAATCGTTGTATAGATATGGTATTACTATGTATAATAATATTTTTGTTGTATTTATACATTTGAAATTATTTTAATGATAATAATGGTGTAATTACACCAAAAATAACAATACTAATGATGTTTAAGTTATAGTTATTATTGTCAACGTTAGCATAGCTGTTGTTTTCCAAATCTCCCTAATTGCTCAAGCCGTTATCTTGGGTTGGAAATTTGCTTCACAGAATTATCCCACACCGGAAGACCACGGATAACTCTTCTCTTCAAGTTTCTATATAAACGGGTCATTGCATTGATAATTACAGTCGGGCACAGCCCTTGCTTAATCAGCTGCGCATGGGCTTCCATTGCTCCAGCCCATATGCAAGTCAAAATATTTTTTTAGTGGGTTGGGCTAGTTTGCCCGCCTTTTTTCGCGCATCAGAGCCATGCGAGGCGTTTAGGTCTCGCCTTGAGCCTACGCCCGCTTAGGCGGCGCCTTTCGGCGCTTTTGAGAACACTGAGTATGAGGGAACAATGGAACATTGTTGATTGATGATCTTTATAATTACGGCTATTAGCCCTAAATAGTACAATTACTCCTAAATGTTTTATTTTCAAAATAGGAATAATATAATCTTTTATAATCTTTTATTTTCAAAATAGGAATAATATAATACAGAGTAATATATGTTCCCTCTTCCTATTCTATCCCTTTATATAATCTCCAATAAGACTTGTTTTATTATTACAGTCATAGTTTTATTTATACTACATTACTACGTAATAAAACATAAAATAAGATAAACATAATACGGAGTATAAAAAAACTTAAAACAATAAAAATAAAAAACCTAAAAAATACTAAAAAACTGTAGACCTTTGACTTTGCATTTTCCACCTTCGATCGCCAGAAAAATGTAATAATATGTAAATGACGCCACATTTCTTTGAAAATGTCCGGAAAATGACATTTCACTCTTACAAAATATCAAAATTTGCTTTCAAAGTAGCTATCACGATGACATTTTTTTTCCAAGTTAGCATTTTTCTAGATGACGGACGGTGGTTTTGCTGGAAGGTGGCTGAGACCTTTATATATATATATATATATATATATATATATATATATATATTTACATTTTTAATTTTTTTCACCTTTTTTATGTTTAATTATAATAAAAAAATCTATTAAAGTACGACAAGGGAAAATGTAAGATATGAAGAGTTACCCCTATTTTAGGAATTGAAACTTCATAATCCTATTCACGCAATTTTGCTTTTACTTACTTCAACTACGTATTTAGGGAATTGCCCAATGTATGTTTTCATGAGTAACTTTTATAAATTTTATCAAAATTATCTACATTTTTTTTTGTTCCTCTTAAAATTATTATCATTTTTTAAAATAAAGCACTATATATTATTCCTCTCTTTTCTAGCTATACTTTAATCGCACAAGAAGTTCTCTTTATCTTTGTGTTTGGTTTAATGCGCCAAACACTATCGTAATATATAAATTATGCACATTAGCCTCGATTTAAAAAAGCATAAAATTCTTTGTATTATAATTAATCATGCTCATAACCGTCTCAAAAGATAAATTTAATTGTTAAATAAAAGAAAAATATTAAATTTCTAGTATAAATTAGATATTGTTAAATTTACTTGCACATTAATGTGCACAGTTTATATACCACAAGGGGTTTAGCACATTAAACCCCTCTCTTTTGAAAACAAATAACTTAATTATTATTGATGAAGATGGCAAGAAACATTACAATCATTAAGCTCAAAGCTACAATGGGATGAGACATAGAAACAGACAATTCAAATCGAAATCGCAGAATCGCTAATCCCGCAATGAAGTAGACTCTACCTGCAGATTGACTACCCCTGCTACGATCACAATAATTATCAAAAGAACTCTTAAACATCCCAGTTTGTCCCGCCACCGGTAAGGAGCCAACTGTAGAATTTGTTCCACTTTCACTAGCCACCGAAAAGAAAGCAATCCAAATAATCTCGTCATCCTGGAACGGCGGTGGTTCAGGAGGGGGGCGATCCGTTTCAATATCGGCGCAGAAGAAAATCATGTTTTTGATTGATGAAGAGATCAGTGCAAATCCCTTCTTAGCACACAAGAACGCCCAACCGAAAGTGGCGAGGAATATGGATCTTAGGATCTAACAGACGATATTTCACTACCGAAAATAATACCTCCAAACATTGTTGGGAAAGAAACGGGTGAATAAAACTGAAAACACTGATTACGAAAATGTTTTTCCATTAAACCCCTCTATGATGCTCAATTGTGTGTATATTTATAGATTGAAGAAGTTCATTTGTCTTTTGTTGTAATTAAACAAAGCACACGATGCAGTAAAATATTTTATACATAGGTGGATAAAAATAATCGGGGGACATAATAGTTTGCAAACGTAGCAAATACGCAATATAATAAAATGCATGGCGATCGAATTACTAATATGCCTCTAACCTTATGTCATACGTAGTAATTATTAGTTCAACTTTACGTTTTACTCCCTCCGTAACATTTATATCTTCCCACTTTCCTTTTTGGACGTAACATTTATATCTACTTCCCATTTCTAAATCTTCCCATCATACCCTCAATAATTTAAAAAATAATACAGTACACTATTACACCTACTTTTTTTGGATTTATCCTTCATTCCATCACATTATTTCACCATCTTCCCATCATACCCTCAATAAGTTATATCTCCTTTCACTATTCTTAATCTCACCCACTTTAGAAGTGGGAAGATATATATGATACGGAGGGAGTAAAATATATGGAGAATTATTGTTATCTTACTTGAGTTTTGATTATTCTTGCTAGTTGTTCGCCCCTGAAGTTAGCTATGAGGTCAATTAGCTAACATCAGTTTCCTTGGAGTGTTGGAAATACTTTTACATATAGCGGAAGCAATACAAGAACAAATCAAACGGATTGTTCAATAATTCCAGGACCTTCATCATGTTGAATAATAGAGTATAATAAGATTACTACCTGGATCCATAGCGAAGCCGCAGGAGGAATGGAACGAGGTAGATGGCGTCAGGATCTTCCTCAATTGAACCCGAGGCCTTAGTCTCTCTTCCGATGGGGAGAAGAGAAGTGAATTGATGGTGGTTCAATGTATTGGGGACCATAGCCTATTTATAGATTGTGTTGGTCTAGTTAGGGCTCCCATTATACCCTAACAAGCAACACGGGCCTCTGCCCATTTATTCGGCCCATACACTTTATCTTAATAGTCTCTTGGGTTTAGATAATATATTGACCACATAAATAAAACCCAATTATGATAAATAGCTAATACAATAATTATAATACTAGCCCATATTAATTATTGGAATAAAATATTCCAACAATCTCCCACTTGGGCTACATATTGCAATTATATTTCTTTAGGCGCGCCTTAGTATGCTATCTATTTTTAGACTTGAACTTAGTCAATCTGGTCCACCTCATGTATTAATAATGGAATTACTGTGGGAATTACTGCGGCTTTTGTCATATTGTTAATTCATGACTAAACCACAACAACCACCATAAAAATACAATCGATGACATAGATCTGTATGGGTGAGCAGCATGAAAATTACATGTGAAGTGGTCTCCATCATGCCTATTTTCAACTGGTCCAACTTTAGTCTGAGACCAACCTTAAGTCTCTTAAGTGTAAATTAAATATTACACTCAACTAGATACAAAAATTTAGCTATAAAGCTAATAAACTTTATTTCTGCAGAAACTTTAAATTTTGTATCAATAAATTATAAAAGAATAACTCCCACTCAACTAAACAACCTTTGGCAACCACACTCATAAGAGTTGAATGCTCATGAAAGACTTTAGGTGTTTATCCCTTAGTTAGTGGGTTTGAATCTCTTACTTTAGCTTATGCTATAAAATGACCAAACTCTCAAGCATATAAGGATTATCTTAGTAAAGACTCATAACTAACAATATCTGAATTATAAAAGAGACTTACTTTATTATTTCCGAAGGAACAATAGGAACCTTATTTGTCCAACATAGAAATACTAATTAAAATACCGCCTAGTAGACGGTGTAACAAAATGTCTCAATTAAAATTCAAATAAATAAAAAACAAGTCCTTATAAAATAATTCAAAAATTCTTCTAGCTTGAACTTCACTTTATTGTCATCAGTCATCACCAACATAAATATACTTTTCAGCATCATTTGGTGGATGACTCCACAGGCAAACTTGCATAGACATACTTATGTGAGTAGTAGTGCCAAAATCTACCCACATGTCTTTAGGTAACAAAACTCAATTAATTTTAGAACAAACAAAATTGAGAAGTTTACCCTTCTTCACACGCCAAGCGGCGTACTTAGAACACTCCTTTTTTTTGTGTCCAGATTTCTTGCAGAAAAAACAAGCAAATGCCTCATGATTGTGGGATCAGTCCAACCGGATGTGTCTAATGATTGTGAAGCGCACCATTCCTGAGGCGTTTCGAGGCTCAATTACGGAGGGTGAGAATGCAAAAAGGTTTCTAATGGAAATTGAGCGATTATTTGCCAAGAATGAAAAGGCTGAGACAAGTAGCCATTTGGCTAAACTTGTCTCTATGAGGTATTCTGGCAAAGGAAATATTCGTGAGTACATTATGGAGATGTCTAATCTCGCGTCAAAACTCAAGGAACTAAAGTTAGAGCTACCTCAGGATTTGCTCGTTCACTTGGTTTTGATCTCTCTTCCGGCCTACTTTGGGCAATTCATAGTGAGCTATAACACTCAAAAGGACAAATGGTCCCTTAATGATCTTATATCTCATTGTGTGAAAGAGGAAGAGAGGCTGCAGAGAGATAAGACAGAGAGTGCTCATTTTGCTTCAACATCTCACAATAAGAAGAGGAAGAAGCATGTGGTTGGTGCGGAAAATTCTTCAAAGAAGAAGGTGAAGAAACAAGGTGAGGCATTTGCTTGTTTTTTCTGCAAGAAATCTAGAACAAACAAAATTGAGAAGTTTACCCTTCTTCACACGCCAAGCGGCGTACTTAGAACACTCCTTTTTTGTGTGTCCAGATTTCTTGCAGAAAAAACAAGCAAATGCCTCACCTTGTTTCTTCACCTTCTTCTTTGAAGAATTTTCCGCACCAACCACATGCTTCTTCCTCTTCTTATTGTGAGATGTTGAAGCAAAATGAGCACTCTCTGTCTTATCTCTCTGCAGCCTCTCTTCCTCTTGCACACAATGAGATATAAGCTCATTAAGGGACCATTTGTCCTTTTGAGTGTTATAGCTCACTATGAATTGCCCAAAGTAGGCCGGAAGAGAGATCAAAACCAAGTGAATGAGCAAATCCTCAGGTAGCTCTAACTTTAGTTACTTGAGTTTTGACGCGAGATTAGACATCTCCATAATGTACTCACGAATATTTCCTTTGCCAGAATACCTCATAGAGACAAGTTTAGTCAAATGGCTACTTGTCTCAGCCTTTTCATTCTTGGCAAATAATCGCTCAATTTCCATTAGAAACCTTTTTGCATTCTCACCCTCCGTAATTGAGCCTCGAAACGCCTCAGAAATGGTGCGCTTCACAATCATTATACACATCCGGTTGGACCGATCCCACTTCTCAATTTTCGCCTCATTAGAGTTTTCTGGAGTGGAAGTGGGTCGCTCTGTCCTTAATGCCAGATCTAAATCCATGCATCCTAAAACAATTTCTACAGCCTCTTTCCAAGACTTGAAATTTGTTCCATTAAGCATCGGGATTCCATTGACTTGAGTGGTAAAATTAGGAGCATTGGCGGTATCAACTAAAATAAAAAAATAATATATTAGTATACGCTCCAAATTACAACCAATTTTGTGAAATTAAAAGACCCAAACAAGATACCTAGTGCAACATTAAACTCCAATCTTTGGATTGGTAGGATAATTGCAATTGATACTCTCAATGCATTAATCAAATATTGGTGATAAATCCTGTCAAATAATGGTTGCCTTTGGGCATTCCGCTATTCACATGGAATGAAAATTAAAATTAAATTCTCCCTTATAATCACCACATATTTATTATTGCAGGTATGTAAATAATTCGGTCAAATTATGTCTTCCTTTGGGCCGATCATAATTCACATGAATCATCACATACAAACATCTATGATAAAAATTAATTGAATTAGTCAATCCAACAGAGGTTACTTTGGCAACATGTGGTTTAAGTTCATTCAATTAAAAAAAAAATTCAGACAATTTCATTTTAAATGGGAGGTCTTAAAATTTTCACATACTTTATTCCCGAATAACTCTTTTAACGTTATAAGGTACTAAGGTATCAATTACCCCTTCTTGAAAGATATAAGTTGTCACACATGCGTTAATAATCCTAACGTACATAATACATATGTATACGTGTAATACTTAGAGTAAGTATAGGCTTACCATACTTATACGTAAACGATATATACTAGTATAGCATAAGGTACATATACCATAAGTATGCATATGCATGCATGTATGCAATATTTAAGGATTTAAGGTATATACATAATTATCATGGATTTATCCATAATAATAATAATTTGTCCTTTATACGGTACATATTATTAATATATGTATGTATTAATTCACTTAACATATATAATACTCACACTTGTGTGAAATTTAAAACGTATGCATTATTATCATACATATGTACTAGACGAAGTACCTGTGCGATGCACGGGGTGCATCTAGTATAGAATAACATTTTATTATAATGATACACGATGTGTATTCATGTCAAGTAAAACAATTGAGTTTATATATATGTTGTAGCTTTGTATACATAATAGTAATTGTAAGAAAATTTAATTTTTTTTCTTGAAAATTGCAAGTATGAAGTAAAATAAACGATAAGGTATAATAGTTACGGGTGGGCACGATCTAGGACGGTTCAATATTTTGCTGAACCCGTACCTGTATCGTGACTATTGAAACAGTCTGGTTCGTTTTGTTCTTAGACAGCAGTTAGGCCTAAACTCGTTCGGTACAATTCCATTTTCAAATGGGATGTTACAATGTCATACAACGCCGGCTCTGCCACCCAATACCAAACAATGACACTTTAATTTGAGATATGCAAAACATTAATCACAAAACATAAATTCATACAATGGTATTGGTTTTCATTTTATGAGAATTGGTCATGACGTGGTTTGGAACTGGTATGTATGGTCTAGTTCAGAACAAAAAAATTGACATTCGTTTCAAATCCCATTTTCACTTTAGTACCATACCGGTCCAGTTCAGTACCATGTCAATTCGATATTTTTTCTCACCCCTAGTAACAGTAAATTCTATATGATGATAATGGAATTAATGATGTTTTTGCTTGAAATAGAATTTTTTTAAATCTGGTTTTGTCTGATTTGTTTAAGTCTGATATGGTCTGAACTTGTCTGGTCTGAAAGATGAAATATCTGGTCTCTGTGTATGTATTTTATAATGGTCGATGTTTGGTCTGTTTGGTCTAATATGTGTAGGTCTGACTTGATATGATTTGATCTGGTGTGGTTTAGTCTAAGAAGGAAATAAATGCAGGTAAAAACATCATAATTATAGTATAATTATTGGGTCTCATAAAACTATAAAATAGAAGAGTCACAATTTTATACTTTACAAAACTTCTTTATAGATCAAATTATTAGTGATATTAATAGCATGACACTCGTCATCACATATAAGAATCTAAGTCCACTTTTTGAGGTGATAGTTGACATGGCAACGTTTATTGAACGTGCGGAAAAATGGGCTTTGGAAGATACATACTCACTTGATGTAGAGATTGTCCTTGACTTTTTTTATCGTCAAGGCAAATGAAATGACGATTACAAATTTCCTGCATTGAAATTTGAAATGAATTCTCATATCACATGGGATCAATGATGATCGTTGAACCAAGACCATTTGACCAATATTATTGCCGGATATAAATTTTGCCATGAAAATACATTTACCAATTGAGTAATAATCAGTCGAGTGTCATTACATAAGTCTGAGGACTGGTCAATGTTTCTCATTACATCATATGAACACCAACATTTAGCTCCAATTTATGATTCGGTAACCCTGACACATTGATGGTGTTAAAAAGCTTTTAAGTATGCACTTCATTGAATTAAATGTTGCCTTCTAGTGAGCATGTCTGTCAATATTCAAATATGTCCTCATTTCTCTAGTCATTAGTGAGATCATTTGTGAGTGTCAAAAGAGTTTTTTGCTGTTTTGAAAATTATGGAAATTAAATCAAACAAAACAGAACTCATTGAATCAGGGGGCAGAGCCAGGACACGGGACCGATACAAAGAATATTTTTTGAAAAAACTTTTATAACGAATTTTTTACATTCAAAATATAAACATTTTTTAAATTTGGGCTAGGCCAAGGACCGGGGTTGCCCCCCTAGCTAAGCCCCTAAATTGCATATATTATTATAACTTTACAAAAGCTAAATTGCCCTGCATTGAGTAAATTGTTATAACTTTACAAAAACTAAATTAATAAATGGACCCTTGAATATCCCTGTTTGGCAAATTTCCAAAATGATAACAAAATTTGCTCTTTATTGTACTCACTATTCAAATAATGCCACATGTAGTTCGCCAGATCTGCCCACAGTGTACATCTAAACTGGTTACCCCCGGAACAACACATGTAGTACAATTAATTTAATTAAATAAATTAGTCTAATACATGTGATTAAATAAATATATATATTACAAAAAACTATATATTAAATAAATCTAATTAATTTAATTAAATAAATCTATATATTACAAAAAAATTATTAAATTAACGTACCCCAAACCTTCCAATAGAATGTCTATCGACCCCTTTTTTTGGATTGTTGTTTGCAAACTTAGCTCTTTCAAATTATTTGTCTCAACAATATGAGCAATAACATCTGAAATAACATAAATTGCTACGTTAAACACGCATGTATGTTATGTTCTAAGAAAATAAATTTAAATAATGTCTTAGTGCGTGCGCGCACACATGAAAAACATACTACATATATACCAAACAACATCGTATCGAGAAAGCGGTCCAGCTCAACTGGTCGCTGATTCACTCTCTCTTATGGGAGGTCCCGGGTTCGAAACTCGATGGAGTGAGTTTCAGCCCAGTTTACTCCAGACTCCCCCAGACGCCCTCCCCCAAAAGCCCCTTGGAGTAAAAAGAACAAAAAAAACATAAAAAAAACAACATCGTATCATGTTCTCTGTCCAAAATGTCACTAAAGCTAGTCCGTTGGAAATGATGCATAGGCATGCTATCAAGTTGTAGCTTCCTGTATTTGATAACTCCCATGAAGTTAAGAAGTAACTTTTGAGTAGTGCATCTTTTTAATTTTGAGTCATTCATTGCAACTAATATTAGTGCTCAATTACATATGCTCGCATTTTTCATTTATTAGTTGTACGAATTTCGGGATCATTTTTTTTTGTGTGACATGCATTCAAGATTTCCTACACATTAACAAAGACAATATTTCAAACTTTAGGATCAAAAGTCTAAGTAGAGACTTTGAGCTTTGTGGCTAAATGATTTATTATTATTTTTTTTTGTAATTTTCTCGTTCTTTTTATTTTTTAACCACATGGAGTAAATTATAGATCAATTTTTTTTATATCTATGCTCTTAAACTTTTCTTTGATAATATGAAGTTACAAAAAATAGATCAAAGTATAATGCTCATCACAATTTGGGTTGCATGACAAAATCCGATTAAAATTGCTTTAATTAGGAATATATTTTGAGGTGACCATGACAAATTTGTTTAAATTACAAAAGGTATAAAATTAAAGAATCTATTTAAATTAAAGTAAGTTTAAATTACCTTCTATCCAGTGAAATCATGTCGAGTGCATTCATGTTTTCTATCTTTTCCTACTCCATAAATTGTCACTATTGTATAGCATACACGAAGCATCCATTTGATTCTTTTGGGTTGAATCTCATCGAAAGTTTTGGCAGGCCATATATGATTGACAAAAAACTATTATATTGGTCCTACCACAATAAAATTCTCGCACCAGATTTATAGAATGGGTTGAATAAATGTGTGATTATTTGTGTATCAAATTTTGTTAAGTAAATATATAGCATGTTACTTGAATTTCATATGTGGTGAAAATTTTTTAATGGAATTTTAACATTTTAATAGAAATTATATATGATACTTTCTTTTGGAGCAATATGGTATGTGTGTATTATTTTGAGCAATATGGTACGTGTGTTTTATTTATTCTAGAATATCTTAATTTGCTTTGTTTGCATGTGTCACTATATTTTGTTAGGTGTCCTAAACTAATCATATATTCATCATTATTATTATATAGCTTACCATTTTTGTAATAATGAGAACATTGCCAAAATAATACTACCTCCGGCTCTATTTCTTTGACATAGTTTGACTTGTCAAGATTTAAGGAAAAAAGTTATTGAGTAAATTTTATTGTAGAGTACATTGTTTGGCACTGTTTTAACACTGTTTGGCACTGTTTAAACCCTGTTTGACACTGTTTTGCATTGGTTTTGGTAAAGATTTGTTTACCAAATAAGTAAATAAGGAAGTGTGGCATTGATTTTGAAACATCCAAAAAATGAAAGTGTGTCAAACAAATAGAAACGGAGAGACTACTTATATCATGCAAATCTATCTATCCATTTTAAACAGCTTAGACTACATATTAAATAGCTTACCATTTTAGTAAGAACCAATCTTACCAAAGTTACGGACTGCAGATCGAGTAATAGCTAGATGGGGTTGCAATTTTGCAAAATAATTTCTCATTTTGCCCTTAAATTGGGCGGGAATTTTCCCTCTAATTATTGTAGCAACTCTCCTACTTTATATTATATAAAGACTTCACATACTACACATGTATGTAATAAATGCGTACCACTGCACACATACACACGTATTTGATATTTCAAAAGAAAATATTCTTTTGAAAATATTCTCTGTATATGTTTAGCATATATACCATGCGTGTTTCACACTTAACATACATATATATACACGTTTTAGAATAAAACTCCACATAAAATTGCATACGACGTATGTGATACTTTAAAATTTAAAGTATATAATTTTAACACATACACGTATGTTAAAAAAAAACTCTAAAAAAATGAAATGATCTTGATAATTGATTTTAAATATTAGCAATTCTATTCTAACACAACATCTAATTATATCTTTGGATATAAATTAGACTTGCAAGTGGTACTCTAAGTGTAATGATGAAATTTTGATAATAAAATCACGTCAAATACTAAGCCTTTCTTTGGACCGACTTAATATTCACATGAAAACTTCATAATTATCACAAATTTTATTATCACAAATTTCGGCCGTCAAATGCACTTAAATTTCAGCCAAATAATAATCTTCCTTTGGGCCGATTATTATCCGCATGAAATATGAAAGTACACAATCATCTTTATATATGAGATAATTAATTTCAACAAGAGAGCATTAAACAACCTAGATATATTAAAAATGCTAATATTAAACCAATATATAATTAAATATAAGGTACATATTTACTTATCATATATGCCGTATACTTGAAATACGTATGTGTACTTAACATATATAAACACACGTGTGATATTAAGATGTCCTTAAAACAAATATACACTTAGCATATATAGTATGCATACACGTTGGAAGTATACATATGTGCTGGCAATTGGCATGAATAGCAGAACATGTATATATTACATACGCATATATACGCATATACTGGCAATTGGCATGAATAGCAGAACATGTATATATTACATACGCATATATACGCATATATATACTCCGTATATAATACTTTAAAATAAAGTATACTCTTAACATATACACTTATGTAATAATTAAACTTAATATATGTTCTTAACATAGACTCGTATTAAAATTGAACCCAATGTTTTCAACCATGTTGAGTAAGCATGCATATGGCTAATAAAACCATAGCCTTATAGCTTTAAACTCACATTATACACATTTTAAGCCGTTAATCACAATGACCAATTGAAATAATAATAATAATCACATAAAAATAATCTATATTTCTGATGAGATAAATGTTGGCCGTAATTACATATGAGTATTTGATTACCGAAACTGATAATCACAAATATGTACTTAATTACCAAAGCCATATATCATACCGACAAAAATCACTAAAAGTTTGAAAGCAAATCAACGTGGTAAAACATTCACTAATTAGTAAGTGATCTGTCTGTCAGTTACATACCACTCATTACTTTTCATACCAAAGTAATTAATTAAGGTCATTCTCACAATAGAAGGTAAAAAATGACAACTTAATCACCTTCCAAAATAATATATGACTATAAATAAAAATTCGAACTTGATAGTTCACAATTACTAGTATATTGTAATACGGCAATGATTAATCACAATTATAAAAGGAATCTTTAATTCCCAAGGCACCAAATTGCCCATACTCCATATATAATACTCCGTACAAACAATACTAGTATAAAATAGCCAAAATTTGGAAAGTGAATAAAAAAAACAAATGTGATAACTAATAAACGTATGCACTAATATGCTCCGTAAGTGATTTAACGATCACAATATTAATATTCGAATCCCCTTTTCCAAAAAAAACATCAATCGTAAGATTGACATAAAAATTGAAAATTCTACAATAATTTTCTACTGAGTGCCGAATAAATCTCAAAAGAAAAAATAAATCAAGAATATTCAATTAATTCCATCACATATTGCAGATCATGGCCGATACGATTATAAAAAAATACAGATTCATATGAATTCTGATTCCATTGTAAATTTGTAATCGGCTAATCGTATATGGGATTGAATTGAAGTGCCCAAACAAACAATAAATAAAATCCAATCTGGCACATTCAAAAACGAAACTGATATGGTAGATTAAAATTATTCAGATGTTCCAATCGTAGATGATCAATACGATTGAGAAAACAAAACGAAACAGCCGATTAAGACTAAATCGGTTTTTGCCTTACGATTAACTAACTACCGATCTAATATGTGAATATATCAGGAACGAATTGCATAAACGCAAAATCGCATTACCCTTATTTCATTCAAATCGGCAGATCATATGACAAAAAAAAATCCATAAATTCAATCGTTTAAAATTGAAACAAGAAATATGAAAAACTCCAAATAGTTCTACATGAAGGAGGCTCTGATACCAATTATTGGAAATACTTTTACATATAGCGGAAGCAATACAAGAACAAATCAAACGGATTGTTCAATAATTCCAGGACCTTCATCATGTTGAATAATAGAGTATAATAAGATTACTACCTGGATCCATAGCGAAGCCGCAGGAGGAATGGAACGAGGTAGATGGCTTCTGGATCTTCCTCAATTGAACCCGAGGCCTTAGTCTCTCTTCATCAGATGGGGAGAAGAGAAGTGAATTGGTGGTGGTTCAATGTATTTGGGATCATAGCCTATTTATAAATTGTGTTGGTCTAGTTAGGGCTCCCATTATACCCTAACAAGCAACACGGGCCTCTGCCCATTTATTCGGCCCATACACTTTATCTTAATAGTCTCTTGGGTTTAGATAATATATTGACCACATAAATAAAACCCAATTATGATAAATAGCTAATACAATAATTATAATATTAGCCCATATTAATTATTGGAATAAAATATTCCAACATGGAGCACTCGTTTTGACGTACGGGGTCTCATATTTTAAAGCTCTACTTGTATTAGTAATACGAACTATACATTTCCCATAATTTCAATTTATCATTCATTAGTAAATGAATTATGTAGTACGGAGTATATCTTTAAAAAATATACTGTGTAAGAATTATATATATCTTTTTTACACATTTTTATATTTTTAATTTGACTTTATATACAAAAACATTCATTACTCCTCAAAAGAACTACTGAATATTTTTGAAGTGAATTCTAAAGAGGCGTTGATTAGTACACATAAAAATAAAGAGGCGTTTTCCTGAAGTCCTTTGGCATTTCTAGTTATTCCAAAAAAGGTATAATCTCCCACCCCAGGAGCCCCATACCCAGACCCGACAGAATGGTAGAGGAGTAAGTCACGGTGACTTAATCGGTCCAATGGTGGTAGACCTTATACTTGTAAGCACCAGAGGTCCCACCCAGCAAACATGAGCTGTAACCTCCACACGGCCGACACGGGTTTGGATTCTTGGTCATTGTTCCAAATTTCTTACCACAAAATCAATTGAGTTACCCGTGCGAATGGTAAAGATGCCCACATCTTCCTCAACATGAGTACTTATCCGACCCATGCATCTTTATTTTCTTAACTTTCTAGGTGCTTGTTTGGATTTAGTAAATGGAAAGACCGAAAGATCTATACTACTTTTCCATCCCAGAGAACTTCCTCTCGCTATCAAAACATAGTCTACCAACCACACACATAAACCTGATCTTGTAACGAATCATTTGGATTTACAAAATCTGTAAGGATCTTTCCTGATTACGCCCAAATAAAATCTTTGCGTGACTTTCGTCATGAAAACCATTTCTCATCAATATAGGATACATTATAGAAATACTTTAAAGATGGGTTCTTTCGAATAGAGTTTGGTTGTAATTCCATACTACTCCCTCCGTTCTTTAATAAAAGTCCTTCTTTCCTTTTTGGGACGTTTTTTTTTATTTGTCCTCCTTTCCATTTAAGGAAAGTTTTTACTTTAAATATACCTTTATACCCTCACTTTTATTACCATTACCCCTTTCTCTTTCCTACTTTTTCATTTACCCACTACTCATTACACCTTTTACACTACCCCTACTATTTTCCTCTTAAAAGTAGGGCTGGGAAAAAACTCCCGACTCCCGACTCCCGATCCCGATCCCGACAATCCCGATCCCGAAAATCCCGATCCCGACAATCCCGATCCCGACTAGTCAGGAAATTTTCCCGATCCCGACTAAGTCGGGACGGGACCGGGATTTTTTTTAAAAAAAAGTCGGGATCGGGAAAATCCCGACATCCCGACATTATATATATATATATAATTATATATATATACATGTATATAATTATATATGAATATATAAAAAATGAATATGTATCTAAATATTTGCACATCTTTTTTAATTACTTATTCCTTACATAGATTAATCTTTTACTACGAGTATCTTACAATATCAAACTTCTAAAACTATTCGGCATTTGTCCGAAAATGAATATTCGGTATCCTAACTAAGTAGAGATTATTCTTGATCCCAACAATCTAAATCACAACATACAATATTACAAATTTTGCGGTTCTGATGAACTCTTTAAAAAATTGTGATCGAGACTAAGATTTCTTTCTTTAGTAGATAATCATAATATGTATTTACATATTATATTCATTGGTCACAAAGTTTCTCAATGAGTCTACTTAGTTTTGAATTTTAAATAATATACATTACATATCCTTCTTTTAGTGTTTTTTATATATTGTTTGAAGTAAGTTTCACTAAGCCTTGATAGCTTATTCAAAAATTATACTATTAATTAATTGAAGTTACACATAAAAATTATTCTAGAAGTATATACTAGTGTGAGTTTGAGATGATAATTATTACAATAACTTTTATAAGTAGATGATGATAAATATGGTATAACAATAAACAAAGAATAATATTGAAACCATTAAATATCAAAGTTAGTGTTTAACTTAAGAAATTACATAATTTTATGTTTGATACTTCATTGTCGGGATTTAGCGGGATTAAGCGGGATTCCCGATCGGGATCCCGACTTAATCGGGATTTTAATGTCGGGATCCCGACTTAATCGGGACGGGATACGGGATCCTCTTTGAGTTTGAATCGGGATCGGGACGGGATCGGGATTTGGGCAATCGGGATCGGGATCATCCCGATCCCACCCCTACTTAAAACCCGTGCCAAAGGCTAAGAGGACAGATAATAAAGAACGGAGGGAGTAGTATTCTACCCGTGCGATGCACGAGAAAATATCACATAGAAAACTATATATCTCATATGAAAAAGTAAATATTTGACACACACAAGTAGTATATAATTTAAATGATGTTTCATATATAAATTAGGTCATCGTAATTTAATGAAATAGTATGGATTAAAAATATAAGTGAATACATGAGAATTTATAAATGTTTCTACAAATTTCAAAATACTTCATTAAATACAACATTGCTTGTCACATTGGTACTTTTCCCATCCTTGTCACATATAAGTATTTTCAAACCAGTGGGATTAGTAACACGTGAAAGAGCAACGTACAACTTCCATTAATTCGGTTTCAGAATTAGTTGATCAAATGAGCCGCCATTATTGATTGTGTAAGAATTTGAAAAATCACTAAACTTTTCAATACCAATCCATGAACTATATAATCTAGATTTTTGTCTTGAATTTCATTTTAATCAGCCATTTTAAGTGAGGTCTAGGAATTAAAAAAAAACACTAAACTTTATAAAGTAATAATTTCGAGAAATCCTAAAGTATTTTTTATATTTTAGAGCACAATGGTTCTTGCTGAGCATAATAAAAAGTATACACACGAATTATATATTCAAATATTTTAACCTGTAGTGACTTTTGATGCGGACATTGAGCATGATTTATTAGCTTGTCTTTATATTCAAATTTGCATGGAGAGTTGGTATATTAGCTTGTCTTTATATTAGCATGATTTATTAGCTCTAACCAAATAATGAGTCAATGAACTAATTAAAAAAACTAAAATCTTGTAATGAATCAAATTGCATTAAAAAATACAGCCATGATTTAAATTACATAACCATGGATACACATCCTCCTATCATATCATAATATGTAATTCCAAATACAATTTGACAAAACTTTAATATAAAAATAGTCTTGAAATCTCTTGACTGTATATTAATCCCCCATAATGATAATATACCTAAGATCCCGCACATGCAAAATTCACAATTAGATTCTGTTGAGGTTTGTTCCTTCAACCTTTGGACCCAACACGTAAGCCCAAAGATTTCGAGTGGAGTGAGTGTATGGATACCTAGCCCAACAGCTATCAGATGGATCAGGAAACAAAGGAAATAGCAGGCAATGTAAATAGGTATTATTAACTTCGTAATAACTCCCCTAAGTACAATCTACTTGCTAAAAAGGCACATCGGCCGATCGTCTTACAAGGCAGTTAGAAATGCTACCAGTAAGAGTGCTGAAGCGAGTATGCTAAGAATAGAAGGTTGCCCACCTTTTACAATGAAATAAATGCTTCTATTTATACCCACCAATGGGCAGGTGGCTGTGCTGACGTGGCAGCCTGTGGACCACTGGTGCCCCAACTACCAAATCTTCAGCATTAAATGCACTTCCCGCCAGAATCTAGGTTTCCCGCCTAATCAGTGGGGACGTTCGTCCGCCCGGGAAGTGAGTCGGATCGCTCCAAGTGACCTTCAAGAGATACCGGCTGTTCGTCTCCTGGCCTTGATAGATACTCACCATGTGGACTGGGTTTCCACCGGTAACTATAGGCTTGCCATAGGGCCGTTCGTCGTCATCCCTGGTGGCCCGTGGCCCTGCTCCTTGTCCCTGCATAGACGTTCTTCGGGATGAGTCGCTGGGCCTGAACTCCCAACCCCAGACGCTCGTCCATCCTCAAGGAACAGTGGCCTGTGGGCTGGCCTTGTGTTCTTCTCTGGACGTCCGTCTGGTAAGATGGGGTTAGTGGGGCGGACCTCGGCTTGGGCCCTTAACCCAACACAAGTCCCCCACTTCTGATGTTCTGAGCATGCGCAGGACATAAGGAAGTATGAATTCCCTCGAGGTAGACGTTCGTGTCTTGATACTTGTGTTTACTGCATCCGGTGGAAGTGTACGCTCGTGGTCATGGTGCTTGACAGCTGTCGACGGTTCAGGAAACGAGGTGACGGCTGCTGTAGCGGCGGTGCATTATCCCGAGGAAGTGTCATCATTACGCTTCCATCCCACGCACGGCGCGTGAGCCGGACCACGCTCCTTGCTACGTGTCAACCCCTCGTTGGCCCCTTAACCGGTGCTCCCCCTATAAATGCCGGGTTTTCCCCCTGAGTTAGGGTTCCCAATTTCTGCTCCCTCGCTTTAGAATTTCCGCTGTTCTTCGAGTTCTCTGCCTGGTTTCTGAGTTCGGTTAGTCTCTTCGTAAGGTAATTTCCCTTCTGCTTCTTTTTCTGTCTTGATTTCTCGCCGAAATGACTTCGATGGAGATCTCGTCAAGTTCCGATTCCGGTTCGTCGGGTTCCTTTTCGGGCTCCTCTTCTGACGATGTGAATGCGCGCTCCCCGGGAAAGGCCAGTGTTTCTGGGACCTCCGGTTCGGCCACGACGGTGGGGGTCATCCGGGCTGATGGTGAGCCGGATGACGCTTCCCAAGGTAGTGGAGGTGACGCCGGGGACGGAAGCGCCGATGGGGCAGTAGACGTTATTGATGCAGTCCCCCTGAATGAGCGCCCCGCTGATTATGATTCTGGAGAAGAGGCCGAATCAGGTTCTGACATGGAGGTGCATGATCTGGGCATCCCTACGGATATGGAGCGCCACATTTGTCCGATCAGAAGTGCCCTTGACCATGATCAAGTCCTCTCCCGCGTGGCTCTTAACAAAATCTGCACCTTCTTTCCCCCGCCGTTCGTCTGGAGCGTGAAGGGCGCCGAGCACGTGATGAGGAGACGTCCGGGAATGATCATGCTCCACCTGGACTCTGTGGAAGCCGGGCTGCGGTTCCCACTTCATGCGTTTTATGTGGAGTTCTTCCACTGCTTCCAAGTGGCCCCGGCGCAGTTCATGCCGAATTCTTATAGGTTCATATCGGCCTTCTTGGTGCGCTGCAAGCTTGCCGGAGTCGATGCCACCCTGGATCTGTTCCACTACTTCTTCCGGATCACCCCTCAGAACTCCGACGGTTATCTGAGCGTGGCCGCTCGTCCGGGGAGGAGGCTGTTTAAGAGCTACCCCTCCTCCATTCATGATTGGAAAAACCGGTTCTTCTTCCTCCGTTATGACGGTCCTCCCCTCCCAGTTCGTTGGAATGGCTATCCTCCGAAGATAGAGCCGCCGGAGTTGACCGACGATCTGAGCGAGGCCGTGGAAGGCATCCTGCAGGGCGGCATTCGCCCCATAGCCGGCTATCTGACCTTCGAGGCACTCTCGGAGGCAGGCATAGGTACCGCCCGTGTCCTTGGACTCTTTCCACCCTTCGACGCTCATCTCGGGGCACCGGGCGGTCCTGTCCTTCGAGGTGAGTGTCTTTTTACGTTCTCCGTTCGCCTTTTAACCCTTTATTGTTTTCCTGCAGGTTCTCCGCCAGACAGAGCCCAGATGAATCACGCCGAGTGCGTGAAGACAAGGAAGGCCAAGGCGGCCGCTGCTAAAGCTGCGCTGGCGAAAGCCAAGAACGCCCCCAGCTCGGACTCCAATTCCTCGGCTTCTGATGCCGCCCGACGAACGGCTGAGGGTGAGCAGCACTTAATTGCCACTATGCTGGCTCAGGATTCTGGGGCCCCTGCTCTTGAAGCTGCCCTTCCACCGCCGGTCGTCCCCACGAAGGCGGCTCCTCAGAAGGGGACAGAGAAGGTCCCCGAGAAGAAACAGAAGAGGGGCCGTGAGGCAAGCTCCACTGGCCTTCTGCTCGAAGACGCCGGCGCCCTGCCCTTGAGCCGCCCGGCGGAGGAACTCTGGAGGGAAATGGCCCTCAAAGCTGGCCTCGAGCTGCCCCGTCGTTCGTCCTCTGAAGCGACTAGCGCTGCCCTGGCAGCCGCTCTTCAGGTAATTCCTCATTACTAGATCCGAGTATATTTTTTCCTTGACGTTCATCTCCTGACCATTGCCTTTAATTTCCCTTCTGTCATCCAGTTTGGGCTTCTAGTCCTTCAGGCTGAAGCTGCCAGGGAGGCCGATCTGAAGGAGGCCAAGGCGAAAGCTGATGCCGCCTTGTCTCAAGCCCGGGAAGCCGTCCGTCGTGCTGAGGCGGAGGCTGCGGCCAAGGAGAGAGAGATCGCAGCTCTGCGGGCTGAATCCCGCAGCCAGCTGGCCGGCCTGGAGAGAGCCGGCTTCAAGCTTGTTCCGGTGCTCCCCGTTGAGAAGGGCGCCGACCCAGAGTGGCTGGTTGACACCTCCGGCTTCAAGAACACCGGGGAGTTCATGGACTCTACCAGAGACTACTGCGCCGGGGCCTTCGGTGACGTGTTTTCTGCGGCTTTGGAAAAGATACCGCCTCGCCAGCGTCTGGCCTGCGGCGTCCGGATCCTCGAGAGCTCTCCTCTGTCCCACAAGTTCCTCTATGAGGTCGGCGACAGCACCTTCGCCGCCGGCTATAACGAGGGGGTTAAGGCCACTCTCCCGATATTTGCCAAGCTGCAGGGGGCTGACTTTGATTTGGTCGCCAACACCGATGACGATCTGTTAATCCAAGCTTTGGGGAAGCTAAGGAGGGACCGGCGTCGGGAGGAGGCCAAGGCCAGGGGAGAGATTCCGGAGCCGCCAACCCCTGAGCCTGAAGTCGAGGAGGAAGAGCCGAACCGAGGCGGCAGTCGACCAGGGTCCCCTTTTCTGGTATAATACGCACTGTAATTTCCTTATTTGACTATGTAATGTCCAGCCGTTAGAGCTGAAGAATATACATGCTTTTTGTCCATAATTGACTCCACGTTCGTGATTTCTCATTCCTTTATTTTTCTTTCCTCCATTGTTTGTTTATATGGAAACTCCTTCGGAGCCTCGATACACCTTCTCGCAAGGTTGAAGTCTGCGAGGACGTTCGTATCTGTTCCTTACTTGCTCAAGGCAACGGCGTTCCCCTGCCAAACCTCCGTACGTACTCAAGTGTGCGGAGGTACCGCTCAAGCCCGTCTTCGGGCGCCGATGCTGGGCTCTGATGCCGGCTTACCGTCCTCGAAGTGGCTTATGAAATGTATACTCAAAGTGTGGACGTATGAACGTGCTTCCCAGAGTCAGCGTTCGGTAACGACGTTCGTCTGTCATCACGTGACATGAATACTCAAGCTACGTATGGGGACGTTCGTGTGTTCCTCATGTTCCAATGGCATGAAGTATGGAAAGACGAACGTAGTCCGTTGATGCGTATGTCTCCCACTGGCCGCCGACATTAGGGACAGCCGATGGTCGTGATCCCCGGGTGTCCCGAGTTCCCCGCTGGACGTTCGTGGCTCCGATGCAGCCACCCTCGCCAAGATCATGCGGCGACGGAATCGAGGCACCTTAAATACCGTGGTAGGTACCGGTACTCAGGCGCCACGTGTCCCACTTCGGTTGGTGTGTTCCCGCGGTGCTGCCTATAAGTACCCAGAACCCATGTAATTCATTCATACTTCTCCTTACGCTGCACAATTGTCTTCTCTCTCTAGATTTCTCTCAAACCGTATCGGAAGTCCCGAACTCCCAAGGTACCGTTCGTTGCCATGTCTTCTGAAAATCGCTTTGACGATGGTTGTTCTTCCGGTGATGACTTGGAATATTATGAGCGGGGGATGCCGCCGCGGCCTCCCCGTTACAGTCTCAGCTTCTCGTACGTTCGGCGTCAAGTTCAACGCCTGACAAATGCTGACAAGCGTCTGGTCAGCCAATGGTTCTATCCTCCAAGGACATACGACGATCGGCGCCTGCGCAACCCCATGCGCCATCTGCCCGGCTATGTGGTGGTCCACTTGGATTCGGTGATAGCCGGGCTGAACTTTCCCTTACATAGCTTCCACTTGGAGCTTTTCAGGGCCCTTGAGATAGTGCCTGCGCAGTTCGTCCCTGCCGCCTATCGGATAATCGTTGGCTTCATCATTAGATGCCACAACGTCGGTGTGACCCCCACCGTGGACCTGCTGCACCATTTCTTCCGGCTGTCCCCCTTCGGACGCACGGGGTATTTGACCCTGATCGCCCGTCCGTCCATGGTCCTATTCTCGAACAACGCTGGGAATCCGGATGGTTGGGAAGAGCGCTTCTTCCTGGCCGGAGTAGGCTCACCGATGCCATTCTCTGACCGGTGGAATGCTTACTCGGTGAAGACGATCCCGCCGCCCATGACGGACGAGGAGCTCGGATATGCCAAGCGCATAGCCGGACTTGGCATCCAGAACCTCCGATTGCTGGTGGCCGAGCCTTTTAAAGCTCAGGCTGGGTTAGGTGCGTCCATTTGTACTTGTATTGTTTTAACCTCTCTTCACTGTTATGGCTCTGAACGTCTTGGTTCCCTTTGTGCAGGAATTTTCCCATCCGCGCCTACCATGAGCCGAGTCCACACTGCTTCGACAGCCGTCGGCCGTGAGCACAAGGGGCATGACAAGCCCGGGAAGCCGCTCGTCCCCAAGGTCGAACCTCGGGTGACCAGGGCACGAGCTGATGACACTTCGGGGGCCGGCGCCTCCAAGAGGTCACGTGTTGAGGGTACCTCCTCCAAGGCCATCATCGTGGCCGATGACTCCGATGGGGAGCCCGGAAGCCCCCTCAAGCGGAAGCCCGCTTCTCGGACCAATCTCCGTGCTTCTCCTCCGAGGAATTCTGACGTCCGTCGTCTCCGGGATGATGATGCCCCAACCGCCAAAGGTTCTGACGACGTTCGTCCAACTTCGCCTCCAGGAGCCGGTGGGTCTTCTCTTGGCCTGATTGAGTTTTCTGGGGTTGGCCCTCGCAAAGAGTCAATGATGCTCTTTGGCCAGACAGCGTCCTCCATCTGGTGTGGGCTAAATCTCAAGGTTCCGCAGGACTTCGCTGCCCAGGAGGCCCCTGAAGATCTTTTGGAGTGTGGCCAGAGCACCCTGGATAAGGTCGGGCTCTACTTTCACAGGGCTCGGATGGCCTTCGAGCATCAGGGCAGGGAGATGGCCAGGGTGCGGGCTGAATGCGACGCCCTTCTGAGGAATGCAAAAGGCAGGGCTGGCACTCTTCAAGAGAAAGCCGACGCCTATGATAAGCTCGTCCAGGAGAATGCCTCTCAGAAGGAGCTCCTCAAGAAGCAGGAGGCCGAGCTCGTGGATCTCCGCAGCCGGATGTGGGCCGTAGAGCAGGCCAAGGTGGAGCTCCGCCAGACGGGCGTGGACAACCACGTCCCTATCTATGAGGCCGATGTTGCCAAAATCAAGGAGTCTGGATCCATAGCGTTCCAAAGATCCAAGGCTTATACTGGCGCCATTCATACCATGGCCATGAAGTTCCTTCCGCGGCTCGTCGGCGAGTTTCTGGCCACCTGCCCGGATGCCTATCTGGATGGGGTTAAATTGCTCCAGGCCACCCCCACCGGACGTCGTTTTCTTGACGATCTCGCCGATGATACCTACCGCAAGGGTATGGTTGGTCTGGTAGCGGAGAATCTTCCGACGTTTGAGCGTCACTTCGGGGCTCCCTTCGACCCGGAGGCGGCTGGCTTTGACGTCCTGATGGCAGATGCCCATGCGGGGGCCCTTGAGTTGCTGAAGGAGCAGGAGGATGCCGAAGTTAGTGAAAAATCCAAGCAGACTCTTTCCAAGGCTCCAGCTCCGGACGTCGATCGGCAGTGATTCTCCGTTCATTACCTTGTACTTGTACAATTTTTTCCATTATTTGCATTGTACCTTCGCACATTGTAATTTTCCGGCCAATAGTGCCGAAGAATAAAAATCATTCCTTGCTCCATGCTCTTCTGGCATTATTATTATTTTTTTTTTTTTTGGAGTCTTTTAGTCTTTGTTCGTCCTTGGTCCCTGGTCCTACCGGCGTCCCTACTTCGAGGAGACGTTCGGTGTCCGCCGACATCGCAAGGAGGAACAGGTTTATCTACATCGAGATTCCCCCTTTTTTCGTTCGTCCGTGGTCCTTTTAGTCTTACCGGCGTCTCTTGCTTCGAAGAGGACGTTCGGTACCCAAGGAACTCGCAGGGACGAACAGGTTTACCCTCACGGGTCCCCGACTTTGTTATCCCACGTCCATCGATCCATGGTCATTTGTGGGATAAACAGGTTTATCTTGGCAGGCTCCCTTGGTTCGTCTAGCCCCCTCCGCGTCTCTACTAACCTCTACATCGAGAGGCGTTCGCCTTCGGCGGTGGGAGAAGATCTGGCACGCCCGGGCAAGATTCCCTTCCGCATAGGAGCTACTCTCCTCTTCTCCCCATTTTTTTTTTTGGAGGGAGGCAATCTATACTCTTCGTTCGCCATTGGTCCTTGGTCCTACCGGCGTTCCTACTTCGAGGAGACGTTCGGTATCCGCAGACATCTCAATGGGGAACAGGTTTATCTGCATCGAGATTCCCTGGTGCTTCGTTCGTCCTTGGTCCTTGGTCCTTGGTCCTACCGGCGTTCCTACTTCGAGGAGACGTTCGGTATCCGCAGACATCGCAAGGAGGAACGGGTTTATCTGCATCGAGATTCCCTGGTGCTTCGTTTGTCCTTGGTCCTTGGTCCTACCGGCGTTCCTACTTCGAGGAGACGTTCGGTATCCGCAGACATCGCAAGGAGGAACAGGTTTATCTACGTCGAGATTCCCTTCTTTAACGGTCGTTGGCAAGAACAGAAGTGATGAAACACAGGGGGCCTTATTATTGACGACGTCCGGTCGTTTTACATGGGAGTGGGAATACAACAAGGACAACAGCCTCTAACTATTGATAGAACTTCTTCAGGTGTTCTACGTTCCACATCCCGGCATGGTTCCCCTCCAGGGTTATGGAGGAGGAACGTCCCCCGGTTGTATCTTCTGATTACCTGGTAAGGTCCTTCCCAGTTCTTCGCCATTTTGCCACCTTCGAGCGGCTTGCTCTTCTCTCTTTTCCTGAGTACGAGGTCCCCGGCCTCTATCTCGCGGAATTTCACGGCCTTGTTGAAGTATCTCTGGGTGGCCCTGTGATACTCTTCCATGCGACGAGCCGCTAGGTCCCTCCGTTCCTCAATGAAATGGAGCTCCGCTCGTAGGTTGGTCTCGTTGTCCTCCGGCTGGAAGTGCTTGGTGCGATGTGTAGGTACCAACACCTCCGTCGGCACCTTAGCTTGGAACCCATAAGCCAAGGCGAAAGGGGTTTCCCTAGTCGCCATTCTTGGCGTTGTCCTATACGTCCACAAGACATAATTCAGCTGCTCCGGCCAAGTGGAGGTGTAGTCTTCCAACTTCTTCTTGATCCCATCCATGATGGTCCGGTTCATGTTCTCCACTTGGCCGTTGGCTTGCGGGTAGGCCACTGAGGCCTTAGAGTGCCTGATGCCCCACTTCGCCAAGTATGCCTCAAATCCTCTACCGACGAACTGCCGGCCATTGTCGGTGATGATCTGCTCCGGGATCCCGAAGCGGCAAATGATGTTCTGCCAGACGAACTTCTGGCACTGGAATTCAGTGATGGAAGCCAATGGTTCGGCCTCTACCCACTTGGTGAAATAATCAATCGCCACGATGACGAACTTCCTCCCACCAGCAGCCGTGGGCAAAGGGCCCAGCAGATCTACACCCCACCGAGCAAAGGGTAGTGTGATGGTCATCGGGGTGTAGAAACTCGCTGGACGACCCGGGACAGGTGCATACTGTTGGCATACTGCGCACTTCCGAGTGTGGTTGAAGCAATCTTGCTGTATGGTCGGCCAGTAGTAGCCCTGCAGGATGACTTTCCTGGCCAGGGTTCGTGGCCCTTGGTGGCTGGAGCAGATCCCTTCATGTATCTCTTCAATCACCGCTGCTGCTAGGCTCGGCGGGAGGCACCTGAGGTAAGGTCCGCCGAACGTCTTCTTATAAAGTTGCCCATCAATGAGTTCAAAGTTAGGGGCACGCCTTTTTATCCATGCCGCTCTTCTTGTGCTGCCATCCTCGTCGGGCTCCGGGAGTGTTCCGTCTCTGAGGTAATCGGCTATCTCCTTCGCCCAGTTGGGTTCGGCGACGGAGATAACCTCCACCTGGATGACGTCCGTCGCCGGTGTTGGAAACACTTCCTGCCTGACGAAACCTCTGACGTGGCGGGGGATGCTTGACGCCGGATCATCGGTTGGGGGGTTGCTCAGCTTTGACAGTATATCCGCCTCTGCATTCTCCACCCGCGATACCTGCTCAAGGATCACCTGTTCAAATTGCGCGGTCTGCTCCTCCGCCAGCTCCTTGTAGACCTTCATTCTCTCTTCCCTGGTTTCTGCAGTGCCGTTCATCTGGGTTACAACCAGCTGGCTGTCCATCCTCACCTTCAGACGAGCTGCTCCGAGGGCTTTCGCGCATTTCAGCCCCGCGATAAGCGCCTCGTACTCAGCCTCGTTGTTGGTGACCTTGAACTCAAATTTCATAGAGTAGTAGGCTTTGAAACCCTCGGGGGAAGTGATCACTGCGCCTCCGCCGCAGCCCCGCGCACTCGAGGCCCCATCGGTGTACATCTCCCACCAATTGTCAAAGGCGTCGCTGTCATGGGATTCACCCTCGGTGCGCGCGGTGCATTCCGCAATGAAGTCCGCCAGTGCCTGTCCTTTGATCGTTGGCCTTGGCTTGAAGTCCACGTCATACTGGCCGATCATCAAGGACCACTTGGTTATCCTTCCGCTTGCCATTGGATTCCTGAGGACTGTGGCGAGGGGCTGTGTCGTGTAGACGGTCACCGGGTGTGCTTGGAAATACGGCGCCAGGCGCTTGATGGATGCAATCAAGGCGAGGATCGTCTTCTCCATCAGTGTGTATCTCGTCTCGGGGCCGTTCAACGATTTACTCACAAAGTATATTGGCCGCTGAACGCCTTCAGACTCCTTCAGCAGCACGGCACTTATGGCCAGATCGGCCACTGCCAAATACATGTACAATCTCTCCCCGGGATCCGCTTTCGTGAGGACGAGCGGAGAGGAGAGATATACCTTGAAATCCTCGAAAGCAGCCTGACACTCCGGGGTCCATTCAAAGGGATTGGCCTTCTTCATGATCTGGAAAAAGGAGATCGCCTTATCAGCCAGCTTGGATAAGAATCTGCTCAGGGCCGCCAGACGCCCGATGAGCCGCTGCACGTCTTTTAGGTTCTTTGGGGCCTCCATGTCCATAATTGCCTTCACCTTCTCCGGATTAGGCTCGATCCCCCGCTCGCTCATCATGTAGCCGAGGAACTTGCCGCCCCTGACGGCGAAGGCACACTTCTTCGGATTGAGCCTCATGCTGGCCCTCTCCATGATGCTGAAGACCCTCTCCATGTCCTGGACATGGTCCTCCTTTTTCTTGCTTTTGATCAGGATGTCATCCACGTAAGCTTCCATTGTCTTCCCAAGTACGTCTTTGAACAACATCCCAATCATCCTCTGAAAAGTAGCCATGGCGTTCCGCAGGCCGAACGGCATGACGATGTAGCAGTACACGCCGTCCGCCGTAACGAACGCCGTTTTTTCGGCATCATCGGGGTGCATGAACACCTGATGGTAGCCCCTGAATGCGTCCATGAAGCTGAGCAGTTCGCAGCCTGCCGTCTCATCCACCAGCAAGTCGATCCTCGGAACAGGGTAAGGATCCATCGGACAAGCTTTGTTGAGGTCCGAGTAATCGACGCACATCCGCCAAGTGTCGCCCTTCGGGGCTAGTACCACGTTGGCCAACCACTCCACGTGGATGACCGTCCGGATGTGTTTAATGCTGAGGAGAGTTGCTGTCTCCTTCCTGATGAAATCGCGTCGGTCGGCCGCCATATACCTTTTCTTTTGTTGTACGGGCTTGGCGTCCGACCGCACGGCGAGTCTATGGCATATGAGGTTGGGGTCGATGCCCGGCATGTCCTCCGACCCTCTGGCGAACAAGATGCTGAACCTTCGGAGGACGGCTATGACCCCTGCTCTGATTTCCGGCTCTAGACCTGCACCGATGGACACCCTCCTGTCCGTCGGGTCGTCGAGCTCGATTTCTTCCAGCAGAGTTGCTGGTTCCAGATGAGCGTCCAAGTCGGCCTGCTTGGCCTTCTCGGAGATGCTGTTGACCCGAGCCTCCCGCTCGTTGAGCTTCTCCATGGCCTTCGTGTATCAGGCCCTGGCCATATGCGGGTCCGTACGTGCTACCAAGTCTTCCAAGCCGGGTCGGCCCAAAATGGCGTTGTGGGCGCATTTTAGGCGGACCACGACGAACGTCATCCCGATCCGGGCGGTGTGAGGGCCGTCGCCGATCTCTACCGGCAAGATGATGGTGCCCTCCGCGTCAATGCAATCCCCAGTAAAGCCGGACAGCGGGGTACGCAGAGGGTGCAACATGTCCTTCTTGAGCTTCTTTCCCTCGAAAACCTCCCAGTAGAGGATGTTCACACTGCTCCCGGTATCGACAAGGACGCGGCGGACGATGGCATCGTTTACGTCCATGCTGATCACCAGCTCGTCTCTGTGCGGCGCTGGTGACATCGGCAGATCGGCGGGACCGAAGGTGATTGCCTCGATCTTGTTGCGCTTGGTGGGGGGTGCTGATACGGAACCCACATAGAGTGATCTCTCGAATTTTTTCCGCTCGGCGGGCGTGTCCCCTGTCTCAGCGCCCCCAAAGATCACCTTGATCTCCAGCTTCTTCTTTTTGCCCTTCGGGCCAAGGGATCCCTCCGGACGTTTATCCGCACTTCGGTAATCCACATCCTGGGGCTCTGCCTCGCGCCGGTCGTCGCGGCGCCATGTTCGGGGCCTTGGGTTCGGCCTTTGCTGGCTGTTTTTGTTCAGCAGCTGAGTGAACTCGCCCAAGTACCCCTGACGGATCAGCTCGTCGATTGCTTTCTTTAGTTGGCTGCAATTGTCCGTCAGGTGGCCGGCCCTCTGATGGTATTCACAGTAGGCCGATTGGTCAAGCCCCATATGCTTCTTCATATCCTGGGGTTCCGTTAGGAGGCCCTTGTCCTTGATGGCCTCAAAGATTTGGCTCACTGGATAGGCCAATGGGACATAGCGGTCGTCCGGCCGTGCTTGAATATCCCCGGACGGAGCCTTCCAGGGGACCATCGCCCCGTCCGTCCTCATCTTTTTGTTTGGGGGGGAGGGCCCGGGCCCCGATCTGGGTCCGAGCCTGTCCGCCATCTTTCGTGGGTGGGCCGCGGGAACTCCGTCCCGCTGCCTAATCTCCTCCTCAATATAGGCATACTTCTGGGCCCGAGCCAGAACCTCGGTGTAGCTGGTGCCGGGGTTCCTCCTTAGGTCCCGATATAGATCCCCTGTGGCCAGCGCACTGGTGAACATGTTTGTGGCCAGACGTTCGTCCAGGTCATCGACCTGCAGGACCTCGTCCCTCCACCTTACCAGGAACCTAGCCAGCGGTTCGTCCCGCCCTTGTTTGATGTGGGCGAGAGCCGTGACGTCCTTCCTGGGGGTGGTACTGGCGGCAAACTGAGCCATGAACTGCCGGGAGAGCTGTTCATATGAGTCGATGGTGCCCGGCCTTAACTGGCCGAACCATTCTTGCGCCGGCCCCCTGAGGGTGCTGAAGAACAATCTGCAGATGGCCTCGTCTGATGCTCCCAGCATGGACAGGTTCCCTTGGTAGCTTATCAGATGGGCCTTGGGATCGCCAGCCCCATTGTACACCAAGTTGCCCGGGGGCCTGCAGTCCCGGGGAATCTCGACGCTCATCACCCGTGGAGTGAAGGGTGATGTGAGAGAGAAAGAGGGTGTGGCCGAGCCGACGTCCGTCCGTCTATTCATCTCGGCTATCTGTCGTTCCATCGCTTCCATCCTTGCCTCCTGTGCGGCCCTTCCGGGGGACACAGGGGGCGCGGCTTCGAGGACGGCGTTCTGCTGAGCGGCCACAGTTTCGTGCGGCCGCCTAAAGATCTGCGCACCTCGCCGTTGGAAACGTCGTCCAACGGTGTTGAACCTTGGGGTTTCGTCTCCCCGCGGGACTTGGCGGGGAATCGATGGCGTGCGAGCTCTGGATGCAGCGATGCTGACCCTGGTCCGCCCTCCCGTTTCACGGGAGCCTGAACCTCCGCCTAGCCGCTCATGGACTGAGGGCCAGTGGTCGCTGGATCCCGTCGTATCATCGTACGACTGCATGCGGCGAATGGGAGAGAGGGGCGTTCGCTGGGTGCTTGCTGAGTACACCTGCTCTCGGGCCTCCCGTTCGTCTGCCAAACGGCGCATGGTGTCAGCGAGTTCCCGCATGAGGTGAGGATCCTGCCTGGCCTCAAGGGGAATGAGGTCAGTGAGGCCCCCGTTTCCCCCGGAGGTCCATATCGTTGCGGACAGTTCCGAGTTCTGGCCGCGATTCCGGCGGCTTGATTCCAGACGCTCGGAGAGATCACGCTGGTTGTTGCTTCCTGACATCGTGTTTGCTGTAGGGAGAGTTAGTAGCTGTTTGGGAGAGTTTCTGGAAACTTTTTGTTCGGTTTCCCACAGACGGCGCCAGTGTTGAGGTTTGTTCCTTCAACCTTTGGACCCAACACGTAAGCCCAAAGATTTCGAGTGGAGTGAGTGTATGGATACCTAGCCCAACAGCTATCAGATGGATCAGGAAACAAAGGAAATAGCAGGAAATGTAAATAGGTATTATTAACTTCGTAATAACTCCCCTAAGTACAATCTACTTGCTAAAAAGGCACATCGGCCGATCGTCTTACAAGGCAGTTAGAAATGCTACCAGTAAGGGTGCTGAAGCGAGTATGCTAAGAATAGAAGGTTGCCCACCTTTACAATGAAATAAATGCTTCTATTTATACCCACCAATGGGCAGGTGGCTGTGCTGACGTGGCAGCCTGTGGACCACTGGTGCCCCAACTACCAAATCTTCAGCATTAAATGCACTTCCCGCCAGAATCTAGGTTTCCCGCCTAATCAGTGGGGACGTTCGTCCGCCCGGGAAGTGAGTCGGATCGCTCCAAGTGACCTTCAAGAGATACCGGTTGTTCGTCTCCTGGCCTTGATAGATACTCACCATGTGGACTGGGTTTCCACCGGTAACTATAGGCTTGCCATAGGGCCGTTCGTCGTCATCCCTGGTGGCCCGTGGCCCTGCTCCTTGTCCCTGCATAGACGTTCTTCGGGATGAGTCGCTGGGCCTGAACTCCCAACCCCAGACGCTCGTCCATCCTCAAGGAACAGTGGCCTGTGGGCTGGCCTTGTGTTCTTCTCTGGACGTCCGTCTGGTAAGATGGGGTTAGTGGGCCGGACCTCGGCTTGGGCCCTTAACCCAACAGATTCATAATAAGAAAAGCTACAAAGCTAAATCAAAATAAATAGCAACAAATGGCAAAATAGTTCACCTTCTGAAACTGTTAGTTTCAAAATAGATACCATATCTGAATCCCCAATAATGAAAATATACCTAAGATCCTGCACATGTAAAATTCACAGTTAGATTCATTATAACAAAAGCTACACAACTAAATCAAAATAGCCAACATACGGCAAAACTGTTTACCTTCTGAAATCACAGTGAGGAATCAAATTAAAAAAAAGGAATAAACGAAATACGTCTAAGCAAGTCATAGCTTATTTGTGCTAAAAATAGCATCACAATAAACACAAAGAGCTTTAATCTTATCAAACATAACATTTAAACATTCAAGCTTATAATGCTTAAGGTCGCCAAACAAAACGGACAAATGTTCAAGCTTGTCAAAAGCTTTTGAATCAAAACAAAAAGTGACGGGCAAAAAGTGTTGCATTGTCCCATACTGCGTGAGAGCTAAAACACAGCTTCACAAAAACCTCCAACACTCCAGAATGTCCATAATCTTAGTCCATAATCTTAGATAATTAAACAAATAAACAATCCAATTGACACATCAAACCTCGTCGAGTTTCTTCAGCTTAATTTTAGTCTTCAGCTTTTTGGAAGATGCATTTAAGGAGAAATCCCCAAGTAGATCTCTTTTCAAACTTCCATCAGCAGCATCTTTAGACCCTTTCCCACTGGTGTTCAACTTAACCGGAGTAGTTACTTCATCGTCCGACGAATCCACCTATACATATTAAAATAGATTTCAATTTACTACACAACTTCATGTTTATTTCCTTATGAACGAAAAAATACAAAATATATTTGTTTAGATTCTCTTTACAGACCTTTTGAATATTATAACCTCCTTGTTGGCTGAGCTTGGATAGGAAATCAGATTCCTATAAGTGACCAAAAATAAACGGTGCAAGAATGAAAAAACACTATTAAAATACAAACGAATAATCTTGTATCTTTAATAATAAGTTACCTGTTCATCACCCTTCTTGCTCACGTATGTATTTACTTATTATATTCTCATCTCGAGTGAATTTCATGACTGTGAAGGCGGAATTATACATTCCCAGCTGATCCTCTTTAACTTGTACCTCAAACAGCATGTCCTCATCAACAACTGCTTCAATTTCCCATGGAATGGCATTGTCATCTTTACCAATCTGTCACCCAAATATTTTAAGAAATGTTGTTAGGCATTCATGCATAGAAAATTCTTTCAAGCAAAATTGGTTAAATGAGAAGTTACTTACACTAACCATTCGTTCCTTGCAATCAGCTGCCTCTATCCCAAACATATCTTGACCTATACGGTCCCATTTAAGCACTGGAGCATTCCCGGTGGAATCAATGTGTATCTTTTGGACTCACATCCCTTATTAGACCAAAAGTGGAGACATCTAGATGTGTGTAGAACAAAAGACATATTTAGAGTAATAGAAGTCACTACAATACGTAAATACAAAGATCAAATTCAAAACCGGCATTCAAAAAAAATTGGAAAACGTATTGTGCAAAATGAAAAATCTGGAAAACGTTTTTTTTTTTCAAAATAAAATCAATGAATCGCTAAGAAATTGTTAATAGCTATATACCGTCACTACGTTGTGTATTTTTTCGAAATGAGACCAAGTGCTAGTTAGATGGGTGTTGTGCGCATCATTGGCTTGATCCTTATATAGGCACAATTGTGACAGCAAATGCCTCAAATAGTGCATAAATAAGTTAAAAAGCCAACCATTTACAAAAAGGGGTAACACGAATATAGTGCCCCAATTAATGTAGTGCGGCCAAAGAGGGGTAATACGAAGCAGCAATTTAGTTTTCTATTCTATGTTATATGCGGCCATTAATTAATTAACACGGCATACGAAGCAGCGCTTTTCAAGGTTACCACACGGACAATAATAACAGTAATATAATACATAATAAATAATTAATAATTAATAAATATACTGCAGTTCCCGCCCAAGAGGGCGCCTGAAGCATTGCCTCCACTATTCCGTTTTATAATATACAAGTATATAGATTCTTACTTTGTTGCATTAACATGGTTTCTAAGAACCTTCCATTTTCAATAAATGGAAGACACTAACAGTAAATGCAAGTCATATGAAGAATTTAGTGAAGATGAGTGAATGGGACACACTGGCACACTGCTAATTAACGTGTTAAATTTCAAACGAAGTATGTGTTTAATTTCGAGTAAAGGGTCAGTTTGGTTCTCGAAGTTGCATGCAAGGGGTCAAATAAGTCCTTATATAGGAGTTCTATCCGGCCGTCGCCATTTGGGGCGGTTCCCGGTGGAATTTTTTGATGAAATTGTTTTAACATCTTATTCATTAAGTCTAGTTCACTCATACCAAATTTCAGATAAAAATTCAATCGGGAAAACATTCAAATGAATTCTTGAAGATAACTGTGTAGTTAAAAGCGCAGTTATCTTCAAAATTCGTTTGAATGCCTTCCTGATTGAATGTTTAGCTGAAATTTGGTATGAGTAAACTAGACTTAATCAATAAGATGCTCAAAAAAGTTTATCAAAAAATTCCACCGGGAACGGCCTCAAATGGCACGTCCGAACAGAATCTTCTATATAAGGACTTATTTGACCCCTTTTATGCAATTTCGAGGACCAAACTGACCATTAACTCGTTTAATTTCTACTTGGCTTCTACATTTGGAAGGAAGCGATTTTTATAAAATGAGAAGTAGAGGCTGTTTGGCAACACTGTTTTTCGGCTTATCAGGCTTATCAACCAATTTTTTCACCAAACACGTAATTTTTGCTTTCGCACGCTGAATTGTGTAATAATCAGAAAAAGTAAGGTAGAGTTACTTTTGTGACTGTATTGGCTGAAGTTACTGTAGATGACCATTTTAACTATTTTTGCATATTATTTTTCTTTATTTTATTAATAAAATATATTTTAAAGATAATTTTATCTTAAATCAACAGAATCAGCCAATGCAGCCACTTCAACCAGAACTTCATAAATTTCAGCAAAATCAGCCAAAACAGCCAATTTTCGTGCTACCAAATGGGCTCGTAATGGGAAAGTAAAAATTTCACTCCTTACTCCGTTCTTCCATAAAATTCCTCTTACTCACTTTTTTGGATGTACAAAAAAATCTTTACATTTCTCTTTTAGGAAATTTTGAGTGCCTAACATTCATCAACCATATTCTTACTTATTCACAAAATCACAATCAAATGTTTGTACTTTATTCTCTCTTTCTTAAATTCCGATCCAACTCAAATTAGAAGACATTTTTACAACCTTTTTGTAACTTTATACTCCGTAATTTAAATAAAAAATGGGGGAAAATGTAAAAAAGGTCCACGCAGTTTCAGTTTGGGGCACACGAAGTTTATATCTAAATAGGTATATTCAATACAAACATACATCAGACTATTAGAGTACTCATATGATATTAATTGTTAGGGAGTCCTATAATATAAAATTATTCGATCGCACCAAAAATTAAATTAACTATATGTTTAAGGAAAAAGAAAATTAATCGCCATCATTGTTGTTCTGAACTCGCTAGGCGAAAAAAGGCAGCCATCGAGCCTTGAGGAAATGTTAGGTGCGCGGCAGTGTCGCTCGGTGAGTTTTGGAAGGATGGGAGACAATTTGCTAATCTTATTGTTGATTGAGTTCCTTGGTTTCAGAGGAGGAATGGTTTGGAAGGGCAATGAGCACAAATGATGGGCTGGGCGATGAACATTGAGATCATAAGACAATGGAGGATGACTCCATTCTAGATTGTTCACGCTTAGATCCATCCTGGCACCTGGCTACGTATTAGGGTGGAGATCGAGGCAGGCTACGGATTGGAAAATCTGGATCATCAGGACGGCAAATTGATGCTTGAAGAGGAGGAGACAAACCTGGTTCATCACGGAAGAGGAGGGTGTAAGGGCAGCAACGTTGAGGTTCTTTGGCTTAGTTTAATTGGGAACCGCCACCTTGAAGCGATCGAGGTGCCATGGTTTGGAGGATGATGTTTCAAGAAAACTGGCATAAAACTTATAAAATAACTTTTATAAGTTATTTTATTTCTTATAGTATTATTTTCACGTTATTTATATTTATGTTACTTTGTTTTTTTATTGATGTTTTTTTATTTTATATCTATAATAATGATTGACAATTCTGCTAGGTATTTACTTCCTCCGTTCTTTTTTAGTTGCAACGGTCAACATTTCACACTTGCCAACGCACATCTTTGACCGTAATTGTATCTTGATCTCTATTAGTTAAAAATAATTAAAAATCAGATTTTGAAAATTTGTAATGAAATGAATTGAACAATATCTTTTCAAAAAAATAATTTTCGTAAAATAATACCGTAAAATGTAGTCAAAGTAGAACAGGTGAATAGTGTAAAATTCAACATGTTGCGATTAAAAAGAAACGGAGGATAGTATGTTGTTATAAAGAATCAATCGGTCAGTGATTGTTGTGTCACATTCGTTTGGTGGTTAGCGATTTGTACTGCTCTTTCAGGGGTGATCGTCTCTAAGTCTAATCGTAGGGTTGATAGTGATAGTTGATTACAGATAGTTGTTGTCAGTGTTGGTCTCTTTGACTTTGATGTCACGATCTGTATCCTACTCATATTAATATAAGCAACTTTTCCTTTAAAAAACTCGCTAGGCGTTAGTTGGACGGTTGAGGGGCACATAGACAACGTTTGAAATGAGATAAAATTAATTATGTAAAATTAGAAATTAAAAAAACTCTTCCTTAATAAGAAAAGGTTTAAATATGTTTTAAGTCCCTGCAAATATAGCAGATTTTGTTTTACATCCCTACAAAATTAATTTTTTGTTTTTCATCCCTACAAATATGGTGATTTTCTTTTTAGTCCATCATAGATGATAACAACTTCCGTTTGACAAAAAAACTATCCCGACTAAAAGACTACATTTAATTGTTTGTCATATTATTAAAAAAGTATTTAATTTTAATTTTTAGAAGGTTTTTAATACATAGTTGAAAAATGAGAATAATTAATTTTACATTACTTTAACTCTCATATTAGTCTAAAAAAATTATCAAAGTATAAATTTAAAAGTTTCTAGTAGATTTATGCAATCGGGAATACGGAGTAACTTTTTCCCCAAATTTAGTGATTTCGGAGTAGGAGATGGACTAAAAACAAAATAAACATATTACAGGGATGAAAAACAAAAGTATTATTTTGCAGGGATCTAAAACAAAGTGTGTCATATTTGTAGGGACTAAAATCATATTTATAATGAAGAACTAAGGTTATTTGTGGTGCTAAATAGTGAAAGGGCCTCTGTCTACCACGGGATGTATGCTTTGCTTTATGTGATAGGATAGTTTTGATGATGAGTAGAATAAAAAACATATGAGATTTGAAATTGATTTTGCTTCTGCTTCTATTTTAAAAGCAGAAGTAGAGTCAGAATAAGTTTATAGAAATTGTCCTGAATAGGAGTAAAAATAGGACGTTCATGTTTTTATTCCCTAAATAAGAGTAATTTCTGTTCAGTTTGGAAAATCTGCCATGTTTAAAGTCTGGTTATGTCAAACTTGGGCAAAAGTTACCTCTATTTAGGGAATAAAAACATGACACTGCAATTTTGGAATTTCAAAACTTCTTTACCTCTATTTAATGATATTTTTCAATAAGTTTTTAGAAGTTGGTTCCCCAACTTCTAAAAAACTGTTTCTAGAAGCATTTTGAAGCACTCAAAAATACTTCTGCACTTTCATCCAAACACTCCAATATCTGCTTTTATCTCTAAAGTAGCAGAAGCAATTTTGAGAACCAAATTCAAAACACCTCATACTATGCAAGTGGTTTCGACTATTGAGTCTCTGGCCAATGTTTTTTGGCTTGGAGTCATTATTGATTTATTGATGATAGATACAAATATGTGAAACACTTAACTTTTGAATTTTGATTTCACTTGTAGAATTGAGTAATGTTTGCAATCACTTATTTTTTTTTCTTCGACTTTTGATGAAAATAAGGATGAAATAAGTGTTTTCAAGTGACAACTTTTACTTAAATTAAACAATTAAAAGCTAAAAGTCGATAACAAGTGAATGTGTACTTAAATTTCTTTTCACCTTTTCTATCACACAATAATATTTTTTTTTATCAAACACTGTCAACTTTTACTTTTTCAAAAACATTTGTCTCAAACACTGCTAATTTCACTGCTAATTTTTAACTGGTAGGCACGTTTTCTAAAATCATTTTAAAAAAGTTGAAGATGATTGTGTTAGCTATTCTTTGGTGCAAATTTTTCATTGTTTTTATAAATGAAAAGTATTTCAAAACATTTTGGCTGTCCCTTAAAACTTTGTCAACTTTCATATTTTGACTGTCTCATTAACTTAGTCAATTTTCCTTAAAATAAAGAATTTGTGCTTCCGGTTAATTCTCCCTCTTCTGTACAAGTCTTAATCACACATTTTTTTTAACTTTATTAATCATCATACTAGTCAAACTTGTTCAAGTTTTAAGAGATGAAGAGAGTATACATTTTTAAGAATTGACAAATAATGCCCATCAAACTCAAATGTGGGGCCATGGGTGGGCGACAAGACATATGGCCCCTAGATGAGTGTTGACTTGCGACAGGGAGGAAACTGCACAAGGAATAAATGGTTAATCCCGAGTTTAGGACGAGAGTTGAAGAGCATAATGGAAGTAGGAGATAGACAGAGTAAGCTGATAGAAAGCCAAGAAAAGGGTACAAATGCGAGATGTTATTTGGTACGGGGGCTGATCTCAAGAGGGAAAGAGAAAGTGGGAGCGGAAGAGGAGCAAAATCAGGTTAAAATTTTAGAGGAAAGCTAATCCAGGAAGCGCAGGGCACTGGATTTGGAGTATCTGGTGGAGGTTGAAGTGAATATGGAAGTAGATGGGATCAGTTCAAAAAACGGCACAACGGCGATGCTACTGAATCAACGCCGCCTGGAATACCATTAGTTGATGTAAGCGGGAATTTTCCTTTGGAGATGACTGGACAAACCTCTTCTCCCTCCCCGATGGCTTGTAAACCAGGCTTTACGATTCTTGTGTTCATTTTCAGTTTTTGAATTCTAGTTTTTCTAGTAGCAAGTACATCGATGTTGTTAGAATAGTCTACCATTGTGTGAAGTAAGTCTCACTCCAGGGTTGCCTTAATCTACTGCTTTGTCTATGATAACTTTCATGATTATTAATAAATGAGTATCTTTCTTTCAAAAAAGAATTGAACCTATTTCGAATTCATAAATTTGAGAGATATAAATAGGTTAAATTTCATGTTAAAAAAATTGAGAGATATAAATAGGTTAAATTTCATGTTAAAAAAAGAATAAAGAAAAAGGGACAACCGTAAAATGCGGGTTTGTATGTCTTATTCGTCCTTCATGCTCCAGGCAGCAGCTTTCTTACTGTTTACTGCTGTCTGGTCTCTTCACGGCTTCACTTCACTTATGCTGTTTCAAAGATTCAGATCCGGGTGAGACTCCACTCTGCCCCGCTCTCTAAATCCTTGCTATTTTCGTGTTTTGAGTGCATTGGTTTATTTCCTGTTTATTTAAAGAAAAAAGGAAAAAAAGAAAATATATCCCTATTTTCTTTATACGCATGAGCTCTTGAGAGTTGAGAGGTATCCGCAACTGTTATTTTTTTATTTGTGTTTTCGAGTTCTTGTCTTTTTACGCTTTTAAAGTTTCCAAATCTTCAGATTCTGTTATTTCTGGGTAATGGGTGTTTTGCAAAATAGAGTTGGCAGTCTTTTCTTCTCAGAAAAATTGTTGATTTTTTTTTTTTATTTGTGTTACTTAATCTAGTAGCTGTATAACCTGTATTGGTTTAAGTTTTCAGAGTGTTCTACAGAAGTTAATTTGGTGGGCCATGAAGCGTTGAAGTAAATTTCACGTAAGAATCTTGGAAGAAATGGAGGAAATACAATCCCATTCAGATCATTATAGGTCGTCATCATCTTCAGCGAGTAGTCCTGCAAGTAGGGTACCCTCAAGTAGTTTCTTTTACCTAAGAAAACCTGGAGTACTTAGGCAACCCATATCGTTTGAGGACTCACCAGAGTGGGAGACAGACATTGAGGCGAAGGTGGATGAAGGAGGCGACTCTTCTATCAATGTCGTGACCACCCCAGCCTCCCCATCCCTTTCAAAGATTAACAGTGGTTCTTTCTCATCCCAGCCCTTAACAGCAAACAGAGGTGTAACACGAAACATTGCTGGGGCTTCCGTGGCATGGAAGGACTTGACTGTTACTATAAATGGGAAAAGATCATACTCAGATAAGGTGATTAAGAGCTCTAATGGTTATGCGCTGCCGGGGACAATGACTGTAATTATGGGTCCTTCTAAGTCTGGCAAATCTACTCTTCTCAGGTCCCTTTCAGGTCTGTTATAATATATACTACATAGTTTACATACGATAGTATATAGTACTATGAAATGTCACACTTTTTTAGGAAATAGTTAGATAAAGTAATTTGAGTATAGTTTGAGAAGTAGTTTGGTGAATATATAATGTATTGATCTTATTGATGGTAATGTTGTTGTTATGAGTGTATTAATTTTAATATGTGATGACCATTCAAGAGAGATAATTATTTCCCAAATGGAATGGGAACTTGTTATGGGATGTCCCAAAGTGGCATGTGAGAACTTTGAAACGGGACGAAGGTAGTAAGTGTTTTCTTATATGCGTGCACGGGTATTTATTGTTAAAGGAGTGTTGCTGTTAGGTGTGCCTGACTGAACTCAAGTTAAGCCCAAGCCCATTTTGCTCACTAGTAATATGCATCTTCTATTTGTTCAAAGATAGACACTACAAACTCACTTTCTCACCTTTACATTTTCGTAATTATCCAACAATTAAGATTAAATCATCTTTAGAAATGAATTTATCTTCTGTAAAATTGAATTTTTAACATAGTCTAATAATTTGAATTAATATTTAATGCATATGACCAGGATAACTTCTGGGCCATTGAATTAATATTTAATGCATATGACCAGGATTCCCATCCGCCATGCCTAAGCTTAATATTCCTCTGTATTAGTTATAACACACACTGCTACATTAACATACAATACGAGTTTCCATGAATGACAGTTTTTTCGTTTTGTTAATCTGCTTTAGGAAGGTTACCTCGTTCAGCCAGAATGTATGGTGAGGTGTTTGTTAATGGTTCCAAGTCACGGATGCCATATGGGACCTACGTAAGAACCTAGTCCTTACACCTATCTATAGAATTTGAATCATAATAGTTACAAAGCCGTCATGTTGCCTATTGCTGTTATAGTGTTATATATGGTAACTTTGTTAGTTCGCTCAGTAGATGTTTGTTTGTCTAATTAAGCATATTTGCAGATAAAAAATGACTCTCTATGTTCTGGAACACGCTTATGTAATATTCATTCATTTGACATGTTTAGTTCATTTGTTATAATACTCCATAATTATTCACTTGCGCATTAGTTACTTGTGACTAGGAATCAATTTGGTCTTGTCTTTTGTTAATGTAAATTCATTTTTTACCTTGTTTTAGAAACATATTTGAATTTGTGTTTTTTGAACAAATAGTGGTATATACGTGAACCGACAAACGTGTTCAATAAATAAATAATCGATTGTGAAAACGACAACCAAATGGGAGTAACCCTTGTCTAACGAAGAAATACAGTGATCCTATAATTCTTTACGTTGAATAACAGGGGTTTGTTGAGAGAGAAACCACTCTTATAGGATCACTGACAGTACGTGAATTCCTATACTACTCAGCATTGCTTCAATTACCTGGTTATGTATGGAAGAAAAAGAGTGTGGTGGAGGATGCTATCAATGCCATGTCACTGGGAGATTATGCTGATAAACTCATTGGAGGTCACTGCTATATGAAGGGTCTTAGGAGCGGCGAGAGAAGGCGTCTCAGCATTGCTAGGGAACTTGTTACGAGACCACATGTTTTGTTCATCGATGAACCTCTTTATCATCTTGACAGGTTTACTTCTCATCCCGATCCTTATCTTTCATCAGTTTCACGACGCATCTTTTCTAAACTAGTTTACTACTATCTCAGTCCTAAAACACATTTGGCTATCCAACTTTTCTAAATTAGTTTACTGCTATCTCCGGCCTAAACAATGATCATATTTAGTTAATGTCAACTTTTTAATACCAGCAAGGTTACAACCATTGAATAGCATCAGTTGAAGCTAGATTTGGAAATTTTATTTGTGGGTTTAACTAAATTTAACAAACTTGTTTGCAGAACTTTCTTTTTCCTTTGAGAGCAGACCATTAAATTTAATGATAAACGGTTTTGTTTTTTTCTGACTAGACTTTTCTTAAACAGAAAAACAATGTTTCAAATATAACTCTGTTTGTGGGGATGGAGGGAGTACTTTATTCACAGCCTGGTGAGTGAAGTCGTGTGGATGCACAAGGCATGGCTTGGATTGGTTTTGGTAGTCAGAGACTCATAATTAAATTACTTGGACTTGATTTTATACGAAATGGATAGAATCATGTTTGGAATGACATGATTAATCCAAATCTCAGGAATTGGGCAAATTTGAAAATTCTTAGGCAGGGGGATTCCTTCGATAGATCGATTTCAGGAATTGAAGATAATCGTGAATTTGTGGATTCTTGGATTTTTGAAATGCAATAGTGGAGCACACCTGATTGCTAGACAAGGAACTTAAAGGCAATCCAAAGTCCAATCTAATCCAACAAAAGGATTATGAAAACCACAAAAGTGGTTTCGATCTTTTACTTGCACTTTCCAAAATTTGAATGATTAGCACAATTACTTTTTTCGCTGCTAATTATTATCAGACCAATAATAATATACTCCTTATGTCCCAAATTTTTCTTTAAATTTTCCTTTTGGGAAAGAATTTTGTGGCTTTCATCAATTCCATATCATTTTAAATGAATCTCAATCACACAGTTTCAGTGTCCTATACGGCTATATACCGTGCTAAGAACAACTGGAAATTGGAGCAATACTGAACAGGCCCTTATGTTTTACGTTCCAAGTCATAAGATTAAGAAGTTACCAGCAACATAGACTTGGTTAAGAAATTTTTATGGACATTTAATTGGTCTTCGTATGATACTCATAACCTGTTAATTTCACCAGTGTTTCTGCACTCCTGATGATGGTTACACTGAAGAAACTGGCAAGTACAGGATGCACTTTAATATTCACCATTTACCAAAGCAGTACTGAAGTATTTGGTCTCTTTGATCGAATATGTCTCCTTTCAAATGGAAACACACTCTTCTTTGGTGAAACACTGGCTTGCTTGCAGGTAACTAGCCAATCTACAAGAAATAAAAAAACTACTTCAGTCATTACTTCTTCCGCATGTCAACTGTTAAATCGTTTTGTTGTAATTTCATATTCCTTAGTTATTCTTGGTTTACGAAGGTTAACATTTTAATTCATTTGTGAAGCACTTTTCCAATGCTGGATTTCCTTGCCCGATAATGCAAAGTCCTTCCGATCACTTCCTGCGTGCCATAAACACAGATTTTGACAGAATTATAGCAATGTGCAAAAATTGGCAGGTAATTGGTTTCAAGTATATCTAAAATGAAGTTTCATCATTCTTTGGGGTACCCTATGAATCATTAGTTAAAATTTTGCTGTAATTTTCTGTTGAATGATGTATTAAAATGCTGACAGGATGAGCATGGAGATTTATCAGCAGTGAATATGGACACAGCTGTTGCAATACGTACCCTTGAAACAACATATAAAATCTCATCCGATGCCGCTTTAGTTGAGAGTGTGGTTATGGAGCTTGCTGAGAAGGTGAACATTACCCATCAGTTTGTGTTTCTTCGTTGCTTCCTTTACATTAGAATTCAGGATTCGTTTGAGGCCGGTCGTTCAATTGGGGCATAAGACACTTGTTAACAGTACTAAAGAGTTGAATTCAATCAAATAAGTAGTTCTTCACAGTGTTATATTTACCCATCATTTTTTCTTTATTGATCTGATGTGCGACTATAGTGCCACAATTGAATTCCGGAGTTCCACATTAGAATACTGTAATAAGTCGTATAGTATATATGTCTTTGGTTAAACTAAGCAACCGATTGCATTCAATCTTTTAGCTAGTCTAACCTAATACATTATATACTTGCATGTCTCACTTTAAGATATTTTGTTTTTACAACTTTGCTTGTTCTAAAACTTGCTTAAATCTACTTCAATGACAATTTTCCTTTTCCTGTGTGTGTTGCTACAGCAAGGTCCGCCACTAAAGAGAAAAGAGAAGGCTAATTGTGGGACACAAATTGCCGTTTTGTCTTGGAGATCTGTATTGATCATGTCTAGGGACTGGAAATACTACTGGCTTAGGCTGAGTCTCTATATGCTTTTAGCACTCTGTATTGGCACTGTCTTCTCTGGTTTGGGTCATTCCTTGTCATCTGTTGCGGTAAGCAATGAGCATAAAAAAACTTTGGAATCAGTTTTTTGTTTTTAGAGTTTGATATTCTTGTGATAAGGCGTATTTACTATTTTTTTTTTTTTTGTAAAAAATGCAGTCTGGAATATGGTTGTGTAGTTCATCCCAAATTGATACATAGAGTTAGGAAAATTGCTGTTTTGGTCCCTCAACAGCTTCCATTCATGCAATATTTTTCGATTTCATGTAATTCCTTTTGTCCTTTCCAAACCAGAATTGACTAATTGACAATGAAGGACTATATTACATAATCATAAATAATTGGGAAAACTGTCAAATAGGCCCTCGTAGTATATTAAAATAGTCAATTAAGCCCCCAAACTTAACAAACGCCCAATTAAACCCTCAAACTTTAATGAAACGTTCAAATGTAAAATTTAGCAGGTCACATTTAGGTTTTTACCGGTCATTACATATACGTGGCAATCCATGTGTCTTTATTTATCCTTTTCTTTTTCATTCTTTACCTTCTCTATCCCTTCTTCTCTGTTGTTCCACCCCACCGTCACTTTCTTCCGCCTCATCTCTGTCCCTGATTTCTTCTTTCACCCATCCTCCTCACACCAAGGGGAGAGATTGGAGAGAAGGTAATAGCCGGTGGTGGCTGAGTGCTGCGGGAGAAAAAAGGTGAAATGACGGAATGAAAAAAAAACAGAGAAAAGAAAAAGGTAAACAGTGAAAATAAACACGTTGATTGCCATATGAGGACGGTGACTGGTTAACCGGATAGCAACCGGCTAAATAATACATTTGAACGTATTATTAAAGTTTGAGGGTTTAATTGGGCGTTTGTTAAGTTCGGGGCTAAATTGACTATTTTAATATACTATAAGGGCGTATTTGACAGTTTTCCCTAAATAATTTTGGGACCAAATTAGCGACTCTTCCAATGTAAAAATGAAAACCAATGTATAAGGTCTCGTGTTACTTCTCCTTTCACAACCTTATTCCTCTATCATTTGCAGACAAGAGTTGCAGCTGTCTTTGTATTCATATCATTCACCTCTCTTCTAAGTATATCTGGAGTACCTTCTCATAGAAACGAAATCAAGGTAGTTACAGGGGCGGGATGCTATCATTTATCCATTTTCAGTACTTATTGGTAAACTCAGTCAAACATTTAACTTGCAGATATATAGCTGCGAAGAATCAAATGGGCATTCCGGGGCTTTTGTTTTCCTACTTGGACAACTTTTTGCCAGCATACCCTTCCTGTTTCTCATATCCATACCATCAAGTCTTGTCTTTTACTTTCTTGTTGGTCTGCGGAATGAGTTCAGCTTGTTGATGTACTTCGTGCTGAATTCGTTTGCGTGTCTCTTAGTAAATGAAGGCATGGTATTGTTTTTTGCATCCATCTGTCGAGATATCTTCTCGAGCATCACGACGTTGGTGGCAGTACACGTGAGTATTGCCTCTGCTACTCATTTTTAGGCTCCATTTAGGTTTTGGATTTTTTTTAAATGTTTTCTCCCCGGTTGGAAATGATGGTTTTCCAGGAACACTATTGTATGTTTGACACAGGAAAATATTTTCCACGTTTCTTTGAACTATTGTGGAAAATGATTTTCCTTTTTGAAAAAGTGAAGTCATATTCCAGCAATAATGTTATGTTTTCTACTTTAAGAGGTCATGAGGTTTCATCCTATAAAGTATCATGATAGGAGGAGTAATGAGTCTTATATGTTGATTTGTATCTCATATTTGACCGATGTGAGCCACTCAACATGACCAGCAAGGTAGTGACCCATTTGTGCAGATCAATCCTGAAATTTGACCACGGAGTCTTAGTCGGGTCATATGCTTGGTTGGCTCTGGTGCCACATTAAGATTGAGTTTCATTTTGGACAATTTGGCCGTTTATCTAGTCGAAACAGGGTGTATCTCTATCGGGGAGATACTTAGGGGAATCCCACCCCGAGAACATGTAATGGCCGTAAACAGCCGAACAAAATTCGCTTGAGGCAAAAATTTGTTCCCTGGAAAGCACCACTGCAGTAAAGGAGAGTTACCACATCATGTTGACTCAATGTGTTGTAATTGAAGGAGTAACCAAGCTCTTGTAATTGTAGGAGTAACCAAGCTCTTATAACATAGTTTCACGGAAAACATGTTCCATAGCAATACATTTCCTATAACCAAACTGAGCCAATCTCAAATACAGTAATTAAGCATCTTATTACATCAAAAAGTGATTTTTTTACAGGTGGTGATGATGCTTTCTGCTGGCTATTTCAGAAACAGGAGTGATTTGCCAGGAGCTGTTTGGACATACCCTATATCGTATATAGCATTCCATACGTACTCTGTCCAGGCATAATTTCTAGCTTGTTTAATAATGATACTGACAATAAATGTGTTCCCTCTCACTTTATCTAATAATAGTAATCTTCTTTACACATTCAGGGAGTGTTGGAGAATGAGTATATCGGCACGTCTTTCGCTGTGGGGCCTGAGAGGAGCATATCCGGTGAAGAAGCGATCCAGAACGTCTATCAAATATCAGGGGACAGCAACGCCAAATGGAAGCATTTGTTGGTATTATTTATTATGGCTGTTGTTTACCGTGCTTTTGCTTATGTAGTACTGAAAATCTGTGGCTGGAGAAATGTCTCTGGGCATAGACTTCTTCACTGTAAGAAACGTACAAATAATCCATAATGAATGTATGGAAACTTACTCTTTGAATGTGTATTTATAACAAATGCCATCATTTAGTTCAAGTGGTTTTTTGTTTCAACATCTTGATTTGCTTGCCCTTACCCAGTTACCCTTAGATAGCATCATTCCTTTTAGTGTTATGAGTCACACTCTTCATCCCAAATTTGCGTCTTGTATGCAGGGATGGACTCGGGCTGGGCGGCCCGCCCCGGAACCGGCCCGGACCGGTCACTGTTTGAACCGGCCCGGCCCGGGAACCGGGCCATAGGGCGGTTCGGGTCGACCCGGCCCGCTAGTCATACGGTTCGGGCTCGGGCCCTAGGAATGGTGAACCGGCCCGGCCGGTTCGGGCCCGGTCCGGTCCAAATTTAATTTTTTTTTTTTTTTGAATTTTTTTTAAGTTTTTGGGTTGGGCTGGGTATTTTGGGCCATTTGAGGTGGTTTGGGGGTGAGGGGGGAGGTTGGGAGTTAATTAGGAGAAGCCAAAAAAAAAAAATTAGATTGGACCGAGGCCTGGCCCGGCCCGGCCTGGGCCTCCCATATCCTGAACCGTGAACCGGCCGGGCCCAGGCCCGAACTGGCCCGAGGCCATGCCTACTTGTATGAGGATTGAGGAATGTGCGAATTTATTTTTAGTCAACCCAATTAAGGATGGCAATGGGGGCGGGGGCCTGTGGGGAACCGCCCCGTGGGGGGGGGGGGGGGGGGAGTTGGGGCGGGTGGTGGGGTGGGGGAGATATTTTCTCCCCGCAAAAATATGGGGCGGGTGATGGGTTATGCACCCCCGCCCCGTCCCCCGTAATAATTAATAATAATAATCTCAATAATAATAGTAATAGTAATACTAATACGAAGTAATTAAAATAGCATGGTGGTCCGGTGGGTTTAGTGGTTTCCTATCTAATGGATTGTGCGTAATGGATCTATCTAATTCTTGTTTAATAACTAAGCTATCTTGTAAAATTGCTTATCAAAATCATAAAGTAAAATGATTTTTTTAGAGATAAAATAAAATGAATTTGGGAAAGTTATAAAGTGATATTAGCTTAAACGCCTCAGGCACGGTGTGAAAGTTTTTTTCCTTTACTATTATAATGCATTAATTCTTTTCTTTTGAATGTCATCTTTATGATTGTAGTTAGGGCTCTTAAAATTTGGTGATCATATGTCGTCCTAGATGCCGTCAAATGACCATGATTGATTGAATGCAGGGTTTAAGAAAATATTATAGAGCTAATCAATGCTAATTTAGAGTTTGATAAAAATTACTAATTTAGAACGCGTATAATGTGTTCTAGATTTGAAATGGGATGTAAGATTACATTGACACTTCAAAAGTAAAAAAAATTGGCTACTAGAAGTGTTGTTAAATTTTTGAAAAATTGTCAGTGTCTAAAATGATGTTAATTTTTGACGAGTACTTCCCCGTTGGGTACCCGTGGGTCTAGCGGGTCGGGGCGGGGATGGGGCGGGTCGAATAGTAGTGGGGGATGGGGCGGGGGTGGGGGCGATTTTTTAGACACGGGGCGGGGATGGGGGAGTGAACCCCCGCCCCAACCCCGCCCCATTGCCATCCCTAAACCCAATCAAGGTAAATACAACTGAAGGTTACTTCTAAGATTGCTTGGAGCGCTAATAGTTAACTAACATGTTCTCCATTTGGCTTTTACATGCATTATACATGAATTTTTTTTGACTCTCAAGTGTTCTACAATGATTACATTTCTTTAAACAGACGGTGTATAACAGTTTATTATACACTTCAAATAAATGTCATGGTTGAAGAACATTTTTTGTCTAACAAAGACTCCAAAGTCATCTTTTCAAGCATAATGCATGTTTTTTTTTGCATATTCATGATTTTTTTATAATAGAAATTTTGATTAACTAATGTTATGGTGTTATGTATGGGTAATGATATTGAAAATATAGTGATTGAAATTTGAAACCAAATGTGCCCAATATATAATAATACTATATCATTATATGGACCATTCTTGGTGTACACAAGTTGTACATGAAATGTGTACATTGCCTGTACACAGACAATTTGACATGAAGTCCCGCCCCTTTTTAAACGAATTGCATGTGTACACAGGCAATTAAGGGGGTTTTGTGTACAATTTGTGTACAAGTCATGTACATTATGCATTTTCCATTATTATATAGTAATAAGGGAAAACTGTCAAATAGGTCCTCGAACTTTCATAAAAAAGTCAGTTAAGTTCTTCTATAGGAGACTCTATCCAGTCGTCGCGATTTGGGACGGTTCTTGGTGGAATTTTTTGATGAATTTTTTTGAGCATCTTATTCATCAAGTCTAGTTTACTCATACCAAATTTCAGCTAAAAATTTAATCGGGAGCGCATTCAAATTAATTTGAGAACGCAAAAATGCGCAATTATCTTCAAGAATTAATTTGAATGTGTTCCCGATTGAATTTTTAGCTGAAATTTGGTATGAGTAAACTAGACTTGGTGAATAAGATGCTCAAAAAATTTCATCAAAAAATTCCACCGGGAATTGCCCCAAATCGCGACAGTCGGACAGAACCTCCTATAGAAGGACTTAATTGACCTTTTTATGAAAGTTCGAGAACCTATTTGACAGTTTTCCCTAGTAATAATAACAAGAACTCAAACATCTTGGACATGGATCAATGACCCAAATCCCTCTGGTCCATATACTATAGGGTTTCTGCACTAAGTATTTTGTGGAAATTTTCATAACGTTTACACATAATCACATATATTGCATACGCAAGTTAAGCAGGGGCGGAGCTAGGGGGTGGCCACCCCTGGCCCTGGCCCAGCCCAAATTTTAAAAATCTCTATATTTTTAGTGTAAAAAATTCCGTGTGAAAGTTTTTCCAAAAATATTCTTTGTACCGGCCCAGTCCGGCCCAGTGTCCTGGCTCCGCCCCTGAAGTTAAGACTTAAGACACAATATTGATATTTGACTATGAAGCGTTGTCTTCTCACTAAATGACCAATTTCACAAGTCTATCATAATCGTTTCTGACTAGATGTTTGGAGTGTTTTCGTAAAGATAAACGAACGAATGATCAATTTGCTATGCTTTTACCTTGTTCTTGCTATTGCATAGTTAACATAATCAAACCACTAAATACAAGTTTACTTAGAAATGCCAATTCAATAAGAAAAATGACATTTTGTTTTTTCTTAATACTATTCAATCAATAAAAAATCAACCAATTTTTGTTAAATGGAGTGACTTGAAAAAGAAATATTTCATCTGTGTCACTTCCTATATCTATTGAAGGTTAAAACCATTATCTACAGTTCTACACTAGAAACTATGAACCACAGTCACTTAAAAGTGTTGTTTAAGGCTACTTTAAGCTAAAATTCAGTTGAATGAAACAAACTTGTTTGATCGCACATCTAAAGTAGTGATAGAAACAAATAAATATTACTACGCATATAACTAATTGAGATTTTTACTAAAATATTATTCAAATAAAGCTTATTATAAAAAATGTGACTAGAGTAGCTGTACAAATATATACATAGTACTGTAGTATTATATAACTAATTCAGATTTTTAGTAAAATATAATTCAAATAAAGCTTATTATAAAAAATGTGACTAGAGTTCAATCTTGTACATTCTTATCAAGCTCAAACAAGTATATCCATGTTCGTGCTCGGCTCGTTTATAATCCCAACTAAGAATATCCATGTTTGTGCTTAACTCGTTTATAATCCCGACTAAGAATGTTGTCTTTTGGACTGTTTTCAGTCCTAGACCAGACCGGACTTAAACAAACTAGATCAAACTTCCATAGTTAAAAAATACATAAAGACCAAAACATCCTAATCCATCCCCATCTAATCCCGCTTCTTTAGTATTTCCATTACATCCATTTTGAGAAGCAGAACAAGCTTATTTGTAACAAGTCAATAACAGAAATTATAGGTCTCAAACTCGTGCTCCTATATGTAATTTCCATGACCGTCCGGACTAATTTTGAGAGACTCGGATTGAGTTCCAATTTGATGGAGTCAAACTTGAGAGTTGAGAATATCCGAATTCTCCAGAATCTTATCAACCAAGTTTTTTTTAATGCTAACTTGTAGAGACTGTAACAGAGCTACACAATGTACTAAACATAGGTACGTAAGATATTATGGATTATTCAACCCTTCATCCCATGATCAGATTCAAACTATCAGCTACAATACAGCCACTGTCGACCGAAAAAAGCTACCAATCCACTAACAAGAATATGAAGTTGTAGTACATAATACAGCAAATAGCCACTGGGGAAGCTTCGGTGTTTAACCCAAAAAACTGGGATTGACAACCTCATTCCAACCCCGACAACTGCTTAAACTGACTGTCCTCACGTGCAGAATAATTCCGCACACTGGTCAGACCACCTATTATAATAATCCTCCGGAATACAAAGAGCAAAATTCATATGAAAGTTATATGGGGAACAGAATATAAATATAAGCCATCGAATAATAGACATCCACTACCTGAGTATATGGCTCAAACCATAAATGATCTATTTAGTTTTAGTTTTCTTTTTTAGTCACCCAAACCGGCCCTCTTTTTTAAGTGCTGCTTGAAGTCCATGATGTCACCCTCCCATTTGGTAACCGCCTGCTTCTCACAAACCCATATTTCATGGGCAACCTGGTTAATCAGTCTGAAATCATGGCTGACCAGAACCATCCCGCCATCCCACTCGTTCAAAGCCTCTGCAAGCGAGTCGATCGTCTCTATATCCAAATGGTTGGTTGGCTCATCGAGCAGCAGCAAGTGCGGCTGCCTAAATGCCAACCAAGCAAATATCACCCGGCTACGTTGCCCGTCTGACAGGTTCTTCATCGGCATCACCTGAGCTTTACCTGTCAGACCAAACCTTCCAATTGCTGACCTCATCTTCTCTTCCTCATTCCCAGGGTACTCTTTGATCATATAGTTGAGTGCAGACATTTCCATGTCAAGCTTCTCTGTTAAGTGTTGGTGGTACTGTGCGATTTTCAGATGGTTGTGGCGTCTGACCATGCCGTCCAGTGGGGTTAAATCTCCAACCATGAGTTTAAGCAATGTGCTCTTCCCTGCTCCGTTTGGGCCAACGAGGGCAATCCTTGAATCCAGGTCGACACCAAAATCAAGATTCTTATAGATGAGGTTATCCGGAGTGTACCCAAACTTAACCTCAACAAATTGCAACACAGGGGGTGGGAGTTTCCCGACATCTGAAAACCTGAAAACAAGGACACTGTCCCTCGTGACTTTCTGGGTAAGGCCACCCCTCTCCATCTTGGCTAAGGTTTTCTCTTTGCTCTGTGCCTGACGTGCGAGTTTGGCTGAACCGTGACCGAACCGGGCGATGTACTCCTTCATTGATGCAATCTGTTCTTGCTCCCACTTGTACTGTTTCATCTGATTCTCTTCTAGCTCAGAACGGGTTTGGACGTATTGGTCATAATTGCCAGTGTACATCTTCAGTTTCTTGTTCTGCATGTGGATGATATTGGTACAAACACCATTGAGAAAATCTTGCGAGTGGGAAATGACCACAAGAATACGATCAAAGTTCTTTAATGTTTCTTCTAGCCACACACATGCTTCCAGGTCTGTATTGGGAGAGGAGTTCATTAGAAATCACTCAATATGCAATAAATCTGCACAAGTACACTACACATAAGAAACAACACTACTGCTGCAACAAAGCCAAATGGTTGCTCCCGATATTTGCTGTGGTTTTTATTATATCAGGAGAAAAGAGTCGTTTTTTACTATTTCATGTGGTTTTCAGGCTACAATGGAAGCAACTAAAGTTTTACTCTAGAAAATTATTAAATGGCATGAAACATATTCTCTGTGGGTGGGACACAAAAACAGCAGCAAGTAGCCTTTTTTTGCATGCTTTAGAACGTTGATGCCCAACAATTTACCATAAATTCTATTAGCCAATTACCATTCAAGCCTCAGATAATTTTATTTTTATGCGTAAAGAAAAATATCCATGATAGAGGACATGTATGATAATAGAGACATTCATGTAGAAGCATATGAAATTGTATTCTTGACTGTTGACATGCATAAACTATGAAGAAAGATGCTCTATATTAGTATTTTTAAATTGAAAGTTCAAATATAGTTTCGAACTTTCAAGAATAAAAAGAAAAGTGAACTTACCAAGATGATTCGTGGGTTCATCAAGTAACAATATAGTCGGGTTCATAAATATGGCACGTGCAAGGGCTATTCTCATTCGCCATCCTCCTGAAAAGTCACGTGTTTTCTTTTCCTGCATCTTTTTACTAAAACCAAGACCAAACAAGACCTCGGCGGCCCTCTTCTCAGCAGTAGCTGCATCCATAGCTTCCAAACGCTCATATACACGATCAAGTTGTTCCCCACCACCATCATCCTGAAGTCGAATGTGTGTTATCAGTGATACTAGTTCAAGGAATAAGAATAATATAAAAACATACAGCTGATAATTTTTTGTCATTTGTCAAGAAAGGTATCGTACTTGTGCAGCCAATGCTTCAACTTCTTTCTCTAACTTTATCCTTTCCTCATCACAACTTATTACAGCCTGAAGTGAAGTCATATCAGACGCTTCAATCTCATGGCTAAGGTGAAAAATATCCATATGGTCTGGGATTGGAAGTTCACGGCGTCCTATTGCAGTGAGAAGAGTGGATTTACCACATCCGTTCAATCCCAGTAATCCATAGCGTCTGCAATAATAACGATATATGTTAAAATCAAAGCTCAAAACTGCATTATACACTTTCCAATTTTCAGACACAATACTAAAAAACCCTAAACAAACAACATACCTTCCGTAGTTGAGCTCCAGTTCAGAATCAACAATAAGTTCATGCCCGTGGAAAGTTAGGGACAAAGACTCGATCTGGAAATACAAAAAGGTCATCAAAATTATCATCCATTCAATCCCAGTGAAGTCATCAATCCCAGTGAAGTCATCAATAAGACTCGATCCAGGAAAGGTCAACAAAAAAGGTCATCAAAATTATTCACCCTGCACTACTACTAATCCTAATGGATAATCGTTTGTTAGTAATTAAAAAGATCCGGTTTTACATTACTTGACGGGTTAAAAAAACAAAATATATTTTAATTAAGCTATTCCGCATTCCAGCTCTTAAAAGAATGTAAAAGACAATCCTTTTTTAGTCAAGACACAAAGCAGCTATAGCCATGTAAGCACACAAAATGAGATTCGGGTAAAGACATAACAAAAAACAGTGAAAAACAACATCTGCTAAATCTGTATTCTGCAGTTGTACCCTAATGAATCAATCAAACGGATCAGAAAACCAACCCGAATATCTCTAGACAGAGGATGCGAGCACAGGACACCTGTGCACGTCCGATCGGATATATGAAGCTCCCCAACTCCGTTCGCTACATTGTCAACGCTGTTAATCGCATCAGTAGATGTTGCAGCAGCCTTAGACGACGCGGCAGCCTGTGCAGATTTTCCGCCTCGCTTGGCAGCGGCAGCTGCCTTCTTCTGCGCTTCTCTCTTTTTGCTAGCGTCTGACACCATCTGTGAAACCAAAATCAGAATCACAAGTCATAACCACAAAAAAAATTCTAATAAAATAGAAGGATACACATGAACGTTGAATGAAATTACCTTGATGCGAGGAGGAGAGATCTGAGGCTTGATTTGCCGACGGGAAACGGCGTCCAGCGGCGATTGAGGGTTTTGTGTGGAAGAAAATAGGGAAAAGCGTATGGTGTTAGGTATTTATGGAAAGTGAGTGGAGACGATGGTGCACGTGTCGGCTATGGACTGACCTGAATGCGGACGGAATTCCCAGATACCTCTTTGAAGTTTAGAAGGACGGTGCTTCTACATTTATTTGTGCAGTTCCTGTATTGTTGGTATCCCTTTTGGGCTTTAGTCAAACCCATTTATCTTTTTTGGGCTGTAAATTGGTCCTACCAGCCTACCTTAAAAAAAGGATGACACCCCATCCTGAGGGCCCCCAACACCGACCGGACGGCACGATGAGAGGATGTAAATTGGACTATAATCACAATCTGACAGATAGAGAGTGGGGCTCTGTCCCCGGTACTTGCAGAGGCCCTATGCATTTTTCAGCATAGTAACCCCGCATCGCAATTGCCGGGATTCGAACCCGAGACCTAACCCTTGTGGCACTCCCTTGCTACCAGTTGAGCTACGCCCACCGGTCCTACCAACCTACCTTTACTTTCATTTTAAGGTGTTTTTTTGGTATGGTCTCATATTTTTAAGGCATTATTATTATTGCAAGTTATAGAGTGGTGATCTCGTGTGGACCACATGACGGGAACTCTTGTCTGACCAAAGCCATTTGAGATCCTTCTCGGTGGAATTTTTTGATGAATTTTTAAGCACGTTTTTTTATAATGTTTAGTTTATGTCCACAAAATTATAAATAAAAAAATTAATCGGGAAGTCGGTTAAATAAATTATTGAAGTATATTATGCTTTATGTATATAAATAAAGTGCGATATATTTCAATAATTTATTTAAGTCACTTATTCAATTTTAAACTAAAGTTTTTAGAATACATCTACACTTAATAAAGAACATGTTCATAACATTTCATCAAAATGTTACACCAGAAAGGGTTCCAAATAACCATGTCCGGACTGCGATTCCCATAGAGACCGCTTGAAGAGATCATTTCTCACAAGTTATGTATGAAGTATGTTACAAGTTACAACTTGAAACACTTTTCCGTGTTTAGAATTCACTAGTCCAATAGTTTGAACGTTCAAGGTCATTGCAAATCTCGAAGTAGACATTATTTGTTACAAAAGAAGATGATTAGGAGTGCATTATTTTTACAATTTTTATCCTGAAATTAGAGTAAAATTAATAGCCTTAAATTAATAGGACCACATAGAGTAGACATTATTTCTAAATCTTCCCATTATACCCTCAATAATTATGAAAATAATACACTATTACAACTACTTTTTTCGGATTTATCCTACATTCCATCACCTTATTCCACTATCTTCCTATCATACCCTCAATAATTCATATTCTCTTTCACTATTCTTAATCTACCTACTTTTCAAATGAGAAGATTTTAAAGTTACGGAGGGAGTAGTTGACAAGTACTTTGTGGTCTGATGGTATCACTGTGGCACTCCCAAAGAGGAGGTCACAGGTTTGAATCACATCCCAGTTCAAGGATGTTGGCATTAACATTGAGCAAATACTATATAGGTTAGAAAAAATTGTCCAAAAAAAGAGAAAATCATAGTTTTATTTTTAATAAAAATACTAATAATTTAATACTAATAATAATAATAAAAGGGAAATGGATATATAACCCTTCACATTAACTTACATAAAGTTAGTAGCAACCATTTATATTTTATAAAACATATAACACTTTTGTATGGGATTTGCATATAGTATACTCATGAATATATAATGCATATGGGCGCAGTGACGCTGAAATTAAATATATATTCTAACTTGATAGTAGTTAAGAAAAGGCTATTCATTTTATTTTTGATAATACATAACATAAACTTAAAGGTAGGTATTTAAGCTGATATATATGTATATCCAATTTTATCTAATAGGAAAAAATTTAATTAAATAAAATAAAAATAAAGAAAAAAATAATAATATTAAATAAAAATAAAAAACTAATTAAAATACAAAAAATAAAAATCGAAAACAATATTAAAAATATTTAGACCTCTGCCACTGCATCCCCCACCTCCTAGCTCCGATGGCCAGAAAAATGTCATTTTGTGTTAAAATGTCCACATTCATATGAAAATGTCATAAAGATAAACATTTTTATTCTTAAAAACTTCAAACTTTGCTTTAAAAATTTTAAGAAATGAAGAATGAGGATCTCCTCCATGTCTCTAAAAATCCAATGATATCATACAAAAGCCTATGAAATTCTGGCACCCTTGTATCCGCCGGAATAAGTGCCGGAATCAACATTGCCTAGTCAATGATAATTGCTACAACTATTCCCAATCCAGAGTCTGGGATAGCATATTCAAGAGGCACAGAGGGTTTTTAACAAAAACAGGTACAACTCAATATCCCGCTTCTAATTACCGGCGTAGAACCTGGTGTGAAGGATATCATCCCAGGCACAACAAATAGGTGGGAGCCTGCGCCCAATACACAGCTCCCTTTCACAACGACAAATGCTCAGCCCCATCGCCATCTATCCTTCCACAGCCTCAAAGCAGGGAAGCCATCAGACGATTGGCAAATTGTTCGATACAACACACGGCCAAACAAAGGTCGCCCAAATCATCGCTCAACTGTGCATCAACTCACTGACCAAGAAAAGCACCAGGCTTATGGTAATCTCAATTGCCATCAAAGGGCTCTCATAATCGGTGTAGGACGACTCAATATTTCTTCAACACATGGGTTTGTTAGAAACCGAGGACCTACATCCATATCTAAACTAATTTTTAATTATCAAATCTAGGCGACAGGTACCGAGAATCAACAAGTCTTCTCTTCTCAAAAACAACCCCAGTTTCCTTCGATCCAGGTGGCTTACTCAATGACTCTCACAATTTTGGTTACTCAACTCAATATTCACATATGACTTCTTAGGACATGCAACCGAAAGTGATTGTCGATCTCTTATCTCATACCGGAAGAAATTAGGAAGTTCAAATTCAAGATCACAATTTGCCACAAAGCCAATTTCATTTCCTCAGAAAATTGTTTTCCAATCGACAATTTGAACACGCAATTCAAAATCTACAAGAAATCTCAAAAGAACAAACATCGTCAATATAGAGATTTCTCATGGGTCTATCTTTGTTATTTTGTTAACTCTCTTTTTTACTTCTTTGAACTTTTTTTTTTTGCTTTTTCCTCTATCGCTATGCACTGCTTCTCCTTTTATCAATAAAATCCCCCATTTTTTTCTTCAAACTTTTCTTTTAAAACTGCCATCACGGTGACATTTGTTACAGGTTGACATTTTTTCCTCTATCGCTATGTACTGCTTCTCCTTTTATATTTTTTAGGTTTATTTTTCTATTAGTTAATTTTTTATGTTTTATTATCATTGTTTTTATTAAATAATCCTATTAAACATGACAAACGAAAGTGTATAATAGGAAAAGTTATTCATATTGTTGCAACTTTCACTACAAAAAAACAACGATTTTGGCATGGACATTTGGCTGATTAGCCAAAATTTATATGGTATTTGGAACGGATTGGGCACATATATGTCAAATCCGTGCCAAATTCCGTGCCAATGCCATTTTATCACCACCTATATGGCACGATGTCATGCCAAAAATATGTTATGATCCCTGCGAAACTCAATCAATCTATGTCAAGTCCGTTCCAATATTGTTGTTTTCTTGTAGTGTTTGATAGGGAAATGTCTCTTATTTTCAGCATATTTAAATAACCTCTATATTTCTAGACGATAGAGCTATGGCTCATTTGATTGAGAAGATTTTTTGGCTGAATATGTGGCGTCAAAATGATTGTTACTAGAATTTTTACTAACATTTTGAATAACTTTTACCAGGATTATTTTTCTAGGATTTTTACCAACATTTTGACGCCACATATTCATCCAAAAAATCTTCTCAATCAAATGAGCCTTAGCTCTATCATTTCTCAAAGAATAAAGGTTATTCAAATATGCTTAAAATAAGTGACAATTCTCTAAATAGCAGTAAATAAAAGCAAAATTACAGAAGCACAAAAATTACTCTCTAATTATTAAGTTTAGATTATTATTTCTATTTGATTGTTTGTTGGACTCCGTGTATAGTAGTAACTAGTAAAGATGATTGATAACACCATTTGTCATATGGAGTTGCTCGTTTTGTGATATGTCACTCAATTTACTCCACAGGTGCTTCTAATTTTCTACATCTGGTTTAGATCGAGTATTTTGTAGTGTCTTACACTGGCCTTCTTATAAATTTGTTTATTCTATTATGATTAATTAATACTCCGATCCGTATAAACTTTTTATGATCTGAAAACGTGAAACTAAACTTAATGGCTTGACGTTGATATTTTTTTTTAATTATTTCATAAATTTCGATGTTGGGTTCTCAAACTCAGAGACTATTAATTGACAATTACCAATCGACATGTTTGGCAAAAAATATTATCTAAAAGACTATAACGGTATGATGTTTGATATGATGTAATGCAACGCAATGCAATTGAATGGAATAGAGTATGTAATATTGTAATGCAATAAAAATTGTAATGTAATGAAATGAAATCAATATTCCATTATTATGTTTGGTTAGCAGCGACATAACACCCGGGAAGAAGAAATATGGAGATTTGAAAGGGAAAAGTTTTGATGGGAGAGGTATAGTAGCAATTGGCTGCACGAAAATAAATAGGAGTATAAGAAAGTGCAATCTCAAATACATAGCTTTTCTAATGTAAAGCTTATCACACATATAAAAGTAATGAATTCCACGTACTACCTAATGCACATTACATTACGGTTTAAAATAAAATGTCATATCAAAAATTGTATTTGAATTAACACGTAATGTTCATTACGTTACATGATTGATTACATCATACCAAACATAGCCTAAATACATATTCACATCCAATGAAAACATTTCGACCGGAGCTCTACGTTTTGAGTAAATAAGCTAAGGATGATTGTAGAACAACAAATGTATCATAGTTTAATTAAAACCAAGTACTTTTTCCGTCCTATTTTATAAGATATACTTTCCTTTTTAGATTGTCCCAAAAATATGATCAGTTTCTTAAATGGACTCCACTAACTTTTTACTTCCTCACTTTAGAGGTTAAAATGATAAAAACAACCACTTTAATTTATCCTTTATTATCTTAAAATCCAACACAAACTCAAATACATCTTATATTATGGGATGTAATATTATTATTTTCTCCACTGAATCCAATATTTTTCAACTTCATAATTAACACAGACATGCATTTAATTAAGCAAGGCGGTTACTACATTAAAGATTTTATTTAGTATTTTACATCATAATATGCTTAAAGAGAGCCATGAAACATTACCATATATAATAATACGGAGTATCTCAAGATCACTGTTCAAAACAAACACTTTGGCAATAATACATTCATGTGAAAAAGCTTCTCTGATCTCTAGGGTTCGGTAGCTTCTCGCCGCCGCCTTAGTGTAGGTTGAGTTTTCCCTTTTCGCTTTTCATTCTTGGCTTCGGACTTCTTCGAATCAAAGGTGGGGCGAGTAGGTGGTTTGGGTCTGTGTCTATCGGCAGGCATCGAGGAGTGCAGGGGGGAGTTTTTCTGGTTTGACTTTTGGGACGAGGGAAGTCGGTGGAGTGCTGCTGCGGCTTTTGGTTTGACTACCGCGGCTTCGACTGTTGAGAAGAAGTCCTCTCGAAGGGGCATCTAGGCGGACAAATTTTTAACTATGGAAGATGTGGTAGAGCAGTATAGACGTTTGGCTTTGGAGAAGGAAAACAGTAGGCTGAATTTTGATGATGAGGAGGAAGAGGTTACCATTCCAAACGCAAAGGTGGCGGAGTTTCCGGTGGTGGGAGTCATTCATACCGACCGGAAAGTCAGATTTCAGGCATTACAGGATCTGTTTATACCGCTCTGGAGACCAGGAAGAGGAATGACGGTTCAAGAAATTGATGACAAGAGGTATCTATTTACTTTTAACCATAAAATTGATATGAATCGTGTTGTGTTATAGAGGATGGTCCTTGGATGTTTGAGCGAAATCTGTTATTGTTAAAGGCGGTTGGCCCAAATGATATACCACATAAAATGGTTTTGTTTGAAGCAGAGTTCTGGGTGCAAGTGCACAATGTGCCGTATAAGTTTATGAATGTTGATACTGCTAGGAGGGTGGGTAACTATATTGGGGAATTTATCATTTTTATGAGAGCCACTTTAAGGAAAAATGGAGTTCTTACTTGAGGGTTAGGGTTAAGATGGATGTGAGGAGGCCCCTAAAAAAGGGCTCTACTTTGACTAAGGGAGGGGAAGGACACTGGGTTGATTTTAAATATGAAAAGCTACTCAGTTTCTGTTTCATTTGTAGGGTTATGGGACACTCTGAGAAATTTTGCCCATTAAAATATGTGGAGGATCTCGTGTTGGAGAAAAACTTTAGTGCTGATCTCAGAGCAAGTGGTGGGGGAAAGATTAGCCCCACAAGGGGTGGTAAGTGGTTGGTGGATAAACAGGGAGGTCCGAATCATTATAGGAGGGCTCAGGGAGATGAGGAAGAAACTATGAGACAGGGACGCAAGGGGAGTATAGCTGAGACAGAAAGTAGTGGCACAAAGGAAGAGAGTAGAAGCGGTGCAGGGGAGGTCTCGGTTGATCAGAAGCGCAGGAGAGTCTGGAAGGATCCGGCAGAAGAAAACAACACAGAAGAAGAGATGGCACTGGACAACACAAAAAACGGGGAGGAGACGGGCTTCAACTAATAGGCCCGTCTGATATGCTCGTGACGTTGCAGGTGCAGAAGTTCCATGGTGGTGCCTATTTTATTATTGGTTGTTTTATTTCTTTTGACGTTCAGACTGTTGTTTTTGTTTGTTATTTTGTTTACTATTGTAAGACTCTTGCATTAGGCTCGGGTGATGAGAGTGCTATAGTAACCATTGTTGGCTCAATTATGCCCAATTTAGGGTCAGCGAATTATACTGCTTTCTTGAAGGTGGTTAATTCAGAGTCTGGCCCAAGGACGGATGGTTATTGGTGGTACTCTTGTTATTTTAGATCCTTGCTGAATGCTCTTATTCTAATATAAGCCCCCTTCATCCAAAAAAAATCATAATATGCTTAAATGATAGAGAGTATATATAAAAGATGACTTATGAGTTGTGACATGTTTATTTGAATTGAAAACTTACTGATATAGTGATATACCCTCTGGAGTATTCTTGCTTTCCTTTCTTGCTCAGGGCCTGAAAATTTTAAATTCATTAATGATCAATACTCCGTATAAAACTTAGGCTATGTTTGGTATGATGTAATGCAATGAAATGGAATGAAGTCCGTAATGCAATATAAAATGTAATGTAATGAAGTTTCTATTCCATTACTATGTTTGGTTACTTAAATAACAACTTTGAATTGTAATCAACATTACATAATGTAATTATGTTTGTGTATCTGTGTGTGTGCAGTGTGTGTGTGTGTGTGTGCAATGTGTGTGAGTGTGAAGTGTGTGTGTGTGTGCGCGCGCAGTGTGCGTGTGTGCAGTGTGTGTGTGTGCGCGCGTGCAGTGTGTGTGTGTGTGTGTGTGCAGTGTGTGTGAGTGTGCGGTGTGTGTGTGTGCAGTGTGTGTGTGTGTGTGTGTGTGCAGTGTGTAGTGTGTGCAGTGTGTGCAGTGTGTGTGTATGTGTGTGCAGTGTGTGTGTATGTGTGTGCACTGTGTGTGTGCGCAGTGTGTCAGTATGTGTAAGCTATAATGTCAAATACACATCTTGTTTAGTGTAATGCTTATTACACAAATCAAAGTAATGAGTTGATTGAGTTCCACATATGCAATATAATGACCATTATATTACGGTTTAAAATAAAATGACATACTAAACATCTTAATCAAATCAACATGTAATACTTATCACATTACATGGGTGATTATGTCATACAAAACATAGCCTTAGGGTGATATTTTTAAATTATTATATTCATTAAATCATTTACACGTAGTATCAAGTTTAGGGTTAATATTCATGAATACTTTACACGTAGTATTCATCATATCGCTGAATATAAAGCTTAGGGTTGATATTTGGTGTTTTAAGTTTTTCTTGACACCATGTTGTTTTAAATCAAGTTTATAATTTCTACACTACCCTCCATATCACTTTATCTGTTCCTCTTTACTTTTCGAAACATATCAAATTAATTGTCTCATTTTCCATTTGAAAAAAACTCACTCAAAAAGCGGTTATAGTATCATTACAATACCAAAAACTTTATTTTTTATAAAATCCACAATAATTATTTTAAACTACGTGGAAAAGCAATTGAGACAAATAAATTAAAGTGATACTGAGGGAGTAAATAAAATTGTGCGAGAAGCCCCGTAAAATATAGAATTTGGAACCCAAATTGAATGAAAATTTGAAAACTATCATTTTGAGCATTGTGAAATTGGTCTTTGTCCTTTTAAATCTTACGGAGTACTGGGGTATTAGTTTTCCAAATCCTTTTGTAATGTCTATTTTGGAGTCTTGTCCTTTTGTAGAAGTTGATACCTGACTACCTGTCAATATTTTGTACGAGTACTTAATAGGAAAAATTGATAGTAATAATCCCAACTATTGGCGGTCTGCTCATAATAATCCCAACTATTGATTATTACAGAATAATCCCAACTTTAGGGACCTTCCACCAATAATGGTCCCTATGAATAAATTCTTGTAGTTTCTAAAGTGGATGAGATGAGATATAACAAGTAATCCCTATAAATAATCTCAACTTTTAACTTTTACGCTTAATTTCTATTTAAAATTCACTTTTTATAGAGGTAATATGTGGTCATGGACCATTATTGGCGGATAGTCTATATAGTTGGGATTATACAAAAATAATCAATAGTTGGGATTATTTCAGCGGACCAACAATAGTTGGGATTATTGTTTTCAATTTTTCCTACTTAATATTGGGGGTTTGGGATTTGGTCACTTGGGAAAGTCAATTCAAGTCATTAAGTATTATGCATTTCTATTATAGTACTACTCCCTCCGTAACTTAAAAATCTTCTCACTTTCCTTTTTCGTCCGTAACTAAAAAATCTTCCTATTTCTATATCTTCCCATCATACCCTCAATAATTTTGAAAATAATACACTATTACAACTATTTTTTTTTGGATTTATCCTAACTTCCATCACACAATTCCACTATCTTCCCATCATACCCTTAATAATTTATATCCTCTTTCACTATTCTTAATCGACCTACTTTTCAAATGGGAAGATTTTAAAGTTACGGAGAGAGTACTATTTAAGATTGACCATGAAAACGTGATACAATTATTTAGAAAAATAGATTCATAAGATTTGTATTAAATACGTAAAGAATAATTATAATAATAAAGAATTAAAACTAAATGATAGTATAAAATCAAATATCGGATAAAATAACCTTAACGTGATAGAATGAATAAAGTGAAGAAAAATACGTAGTAATAATAAGAGGAATTGAATAAGACGTAACTCTACAAATAGGTTGCTTTTTCAATACCATTATACCGACATTCAACATTGATCTTCCGCATTCTTCCCTTGTGAGACGGAACCAAAAAATACTACAAGCCAACGAGACACGTAAACTGGCATTTACTGGTATGAATTTTTTACATTTCGCTTTTTGGAAACTTGCACTTGGTATATGGTTAATATTGATTTTTTTTACATAATCACAACTATACATTTTTAATTTATTCCCACTTTTTTATACATCAATTCATGCCAAATCAGGAAGAAACCAAAAATAAATTTACTCCCTCTGTCCCACAAAGAAGTTCCCAGTTTGACCTACACACATATTAAGGAAAGAAATAAACTTAACATGAGGTAATTTTACTGTTTCAACACTGTTTGACATTGTTTTGCACTGTTTGACACTGTTTTGATGTAAATAACTGGACATTTAAAGAAAATGGAACTTTTTGGGATTGCTAAAAAAGGAAAGCAGAAACTTCTTTGCGGGACGGATGACGTATATAAAAAGGAAAATAATAATGGAGAATTAAAGGGGAAAAAATTATGGGCAGTCATGATTTTATGAATGCAAAAAGCTATTTAGAGTTGGGGCCATGATTTGACGATTGACTAGAAATTTGATAAAATTTCATGATTTTTTTTGCAATTCGTTAGTCATCGTTTGATTACTAGTGCATAGGTTTTCATATTCCATCAACATCATCATTATTGTTATTATGAATTACTAGTATAATTACTAGTATAATTATTATTAGGGGTTTTTACTTGAATATTATTAATCTTGAACCAATTATAAAAAAAAGACCACTTTTAAAAAGGGGCAAAAAAGTGATCAAGAAGGTCACACCTGAGGAATTAGAAAACATGATGTCACTGCAAAAAAATTATGTCACTGTGTTCGTTTTTTTGTAACTAAGAGTCATCACTGCCGATTTTTTCAAAATTTTTCACGCCAATTACACCGCCACAGACACAGTGACACCGTCATAGTGACGCCGCCACAGTGACGCCGCCGTCGGCACCGCCCAATTTTATGTCACTTTTTTTTATGTCACTAACTGAGTAACTGTTTTCGTGTCACTTTCGGATGTCACTGCCGCCATGAATCGTGTCACTATGATCGTTAGTTAATTTTCCGGCGACTTTTTCCGGTGAAACACCGCCCCCTGACCTGCCCCACCACCTTAGCCACCAGTCTACCCGTTGACCACCCACCGCCCAACGAACCCAACACCGCCGGTCAACACCACCAGCGTTCAACCCTGCCTTCTCCATCTTTGCACCTTACACCACCGCCATCTTCCATTGACCAAATTTGCACTGCATCATCACTCTAAATCCCTACACCATCGTCACTGTCACACACCACACGCCGTCCTCTCCGGTGGGTGACGCCGCCGGTCCCGGCCAAACATCATCCCACACACCTCCCATCCATGTCACTACCAAACAAACCCCCACCAGTCCCCATTGATGCCCTCCACGACCTCACAGCCCTCCCATGGCCACACCAACCGTACCACAGCCCCAAATCTAACTATAGCCGCTGTTTCCATGGATCTAGATCTAGATCTAACCTTAACCACACTCCCTAACCTCCGAACCGTCTTCACAGATCTGCAAGGTCTTCATTAGGGTGGCGCCGGACAGAAAGGGAAGAAAAGAAAGCGGTGTAGGGCGGCGTCGAGAGCCAGGGAGGCAGCGGCGGCGAAGACCACGACTGTGTTCTCGGCTAGAGGGAAAGGACGATGGCGGTGGTGACGGAGACGGAAACGGCCAAGGAAGCGGAGGCAGAGAAGGTCGATGCCACTGCTGTTCGGAGGTTCCTGAGTTCAATTATGCTGAATGAGGAAGGAAGGCTGAGTTCGATGGTGGTGCGAGGAAGTAAGGCGCAGAGATGGATGGTGGTGCGATGAAGTAAGGCGTAGATCGATACTTGGGGGTGCGAAACAGTAGGTCACATTTATGTGAATCCCAAATTTAATCATAATTTGGTCTATGCTAACTCTAGGAGTAATATTGGGAACATTATTTCTTATTATTATTATTACTATTGAAGTTTTTCCCGGATTAATGGTAATTAAATAAATAAATTCCGATTAAAAATAATTCTCAAAATACTGTTGGTCTTAACCGTGATTAAGGAGAGCGCCGGTCAAAGCAAGATCGAGTCGCCAGTCCAAGTGGCGGCTCATTAATAAAAAAATCACCCCCAGTCCTCAATCGAACGACCAACGACAGAGAGCAAACCCAACCCGCACCTGTGAACTGGAACGACGACAGACACCTTTTTGGCCGAAATTTGTGATGGTCCTAGATAGATGTAAAAGTCTAGAGGGGGGGGGGGGGGGGGGTTGAATAGACTTTTAAAGCTTTTTTAACTTTTAAAGAATTTCCCTCACAGATATAATGATCAGTAATCTTTTGAGAGATTAAGGATCCACAGCGGAAGTTTAGACCTCTATGAATATAACAACCTTCTGTTAGTGAGTAGACAAGGGGAAGTCTGAGTAAAGTAAAATGAGCGTTTCTTATTTTGGGAGACAGAGGAGCTAGGTGGCAGAGATGCTTTGGACAGAAGGTCTCAATCAGAATACCTTGATATGATGTTCTGATGTCTTCTTGACAGAACTCTTCCTGAGGTCTTCTGTTGAACTTGTAACAGAATCCCTCACAAGGTCTTCTGTTGGACTTCTAAGGTGATAATTGCTGAGAGACTTTGAGAGTTGGTTAGAAGAGTGGACTGCTGCTGAGGTTTTCTGGTCACGTTTCTGCTAAGATTTAAGAAGTGTTTGGTGTGTGCTTTGTTGGCTGAAAAAACGAATCAACACACAGTATATCCTGGTTCAGAGGTGGTGTAATCCTCCTACATCTAGTCCCACCCTCTTTCAGATGGATTTCCACTAAAGTATTAAGCCCAATACACTTAGTGCCTGTCTGGCTGTTATCACCCAACTAGCTCAGACCTGAAGGTGTTTCACAAGGAGTACACACCACTCCAAGTTACTCAGTCCTTAGATTTTCTCAATTGATCCAGTGGGGATCAAAAGGTACTCTGTTCAAATCTACCACATTTAGGACTAGATAAGACTGTCCTTCTAAGTGTTTACAACATTTTCAAAAGTAATAAAATTTCTAGCCTCCAACTAATAACTAAACTTCCAGGATTTGGCAATGAGTGTTCTGTCTGGGAAGTTTAGTGAAGCATGAGTCTAAACAGAGAGCCGAGTTTAAATGAGCACTTTCTATTATGCTGGGTTTCTCTTGAATGCTTGGTATAATTTATCTGTTTTGAAGACTCTAAAAGCTTGAATGTGAACTCATGCTTGTGCCTTTATTTATAGGCATCTCCGGTTGATTAATCTCCTCCGTTGGTTGAGAGGATTCAATCTTTGACGTCGAAAGAGTTGTACTTTCGTCTTCTTGTGTTGGAGCAGATTATCTTCTTCAGACGCAATTGGATCAATTTGCAAGTAGGATATGTGAACCCATACCTTAGGCCTTGTACGCACTATTCACCTACTTGTAGGTTTTGGCTTTGCATGCAACTTTGCATGTGTAGTGTCTCGTGATTTTATAGATATAGTGGACTTAGTAAATTTGTGACTTTAGTCTTTCTGTATCAAATAATTTTGTACTGGTAGGATTTAAATATCCTTTTTAAGGTAAAGGAAAATTACCTTATTGCTTTTTATATTTCCAGTACAATTTATTTGATACAAAAACTTTACATGTAAAATTGGTCACAATTTTACTAGTGACATGGATAACTTTATAGCAAATGAAAACATACTGGTTGGATTTGAATATCCTTTTAAGGTAAGAAAATTACCTTATTGCATTTTATACTTCCAGTATATTTAATTTGTTATAAAGTTGTACATTTCTAATTTTGTCACTTTATATTGAATTCTTTCTTTTTCGTACCTTCTTCTTTTCAGATGATCTTTTTGTTTTATGGTACGATGAGTACTTTTATCTATCTAATTTGTGGAGCACACTACAATTTACTCAATAGATAATTTCGAGCAAAAAGTCTAAACCATAGAGAAGGGTGGCATCATCAAAACTAATTCTTTCAATTGTAGCTTATATCAAAGTCTGAGGGACCTAACAATTTCCCCCTTTTTGATGATGCCAAAAACTAGATTCTGAATACATAAAACAAAGAAAAACTAGAATCTATTTTCCTCCTTTTTGGCAGCAACAAACACCTATCTTTAGTGTTGTCTGCCAGACGATTCACCAGGCATGATTATCCGTTGCCTCCTTGCTCGTTTGAGTTGGTCAAGCTTTGCATTGTATACTCTGTCAATGAAGCCTTCAGACAAAGCAACACCGACAGACCCGGTCCCAAGCCAGTTGAGTGCAAAATTTTCCTCATCTCTGAGATGGTTTGCAGCAAAAAGAAGAATGTTGATGGGTGCTAGTCTCCACCTTTTCCATGAAATTACTCTCTGTTTTTCTTGATCAAGAGTAGTCTTGTCAATTTGAAAGACTATCCATGATCCAAGATCATTCACACAGTTTTCTGTCCTTCGTGTTGAAGGAGTAGGGTTTTGAGACTGTGGAGGGGCTAGTGAAAGATCTAGGTTTAATCTATGATTTGCCATTAGAGAGTTCGTGTGTTTTGCCGAAGGTGTTTTGGAGAAAGAAGCTTTTGAAGAGAATGGTGTAGTCAAAGAAGATGCTTGTAATTCGAGGATTAACAAGGATATTTATACTCGCATGCATCGTTTCGGATTCTTGGTGTAGAATTCGAAGCGTATTAATGAAATTACGGCTTGATGTTCTTTTCAAGACTACAATCAGCATAGATAAAAGAGTGAAAAATTGGTTGGATGATGTTAGAACTTTTTCTGGTGTCCAATCTAGTTTGATGCCTTTGTAGTTGTTAGTTAAATGTGTAATATGGGCCACAATTAAATATTAGCCCATTAGCCTCTCTTGTAAGCCATAAGTTAGCCATCCTCTCCTATGAAAGGAGGCTAACTTATGAGGAGAACCTAGCGAAGGCAATAGAGTATAGAGGCAGAATAGAGAGAATAGTTTCAGGCTGCTCTCTCTTTCTCTAGAGGGAGAGCAGCGGCCATTACACGATGTACCAGATTTCTGTTTAATCTATCTGCTTCTTCTTTCATTCTTATGGTTGTATGATTGTTAGAAATAGGGATTAACATGTGGTATCAGAGCCGAGGCGTGAAATAGATTGCATTCATCTGCGTTTTTCGGATCTGCCTTTATCGAGAAAGACCACACCTATTTGAAAAAGTGAGTTTTCGATATTTTGGTTTGATGATCTGTTTTCAATGTTTTTTCAGCGATTTCTGGAAGATTAGGATCGAAATATGTTTGAAAACAGCCTGCAATTTCATTTCTGAAGAAATTTTTGTTTTTGCAGTTGCAGATTTTCGAAGCTGGAAGTTCTCGATGTTTTGACGATTTCGAAGTTTTGGAGTTTCTCGATGTTTAGAATCTTTCAAAATTTGGGTTTTCTCGAATCTCAGGATTTTTCGAAGCTTGATATTTTTCGCAATTTCAGAACTTTGCGAACTCAGCTTCTCGAAGTTTTAAAAAGAATTTTTGATATTCTCTGTTTTTTGAAGTTTTCGAAGTTCTGAAGGTTTTCAAAGCTAAAGTTTTCGATATTCTGAGGTTTTAGAAATTTCAAAGTTTTCGATGTTCTAAACTGGTTAGAAATTCCAACGTTTTCGAAGTCTTGAGTTTCTCGAAGTTAATGCTCGAAAACATGTTTCTCGCAGGTTGAAGATCGAAAACAGGTTTCTCGCAATTGAAGATCGAAAACAGGTTTCTCGATATTTGAATTTCGAAAACAGGTTTCTCGAAATTTGATGTTCGAAAACAGGTTTCTCGATATTTGATGTTCGAAAACAGGTTTCTCGCAGTTTGGAGTTCGAAAACAAGTTTCTCGCAGTTTGAAGTCCGAAAACATGTTTCTCGACATTCAAATATCGAAAAAGAATTTTTCGATATTCAACATCGAGAAAAGTTTTCGATATTCAAATATCGAGAAAAAGTTTTCGATATTCAAACGCCGAGAAGACGTTTTCGACATTCACTATCGAGAAGACGTTTTCGACATTCACTATCGAGAACAAGTTTTCGATATCATCATCGAGAAAAAGTCATAGGCCGGACGAACGAACGTACCTCTTTTGTGCAGCTGAATTCCCGGAGGTGTTTAGCTAGTAGGACCTCTCTTTTAAAATCTTGCGGGGGAGGAGAGGATGCGAAACTATTATTTTCAATATTGAGAAGAGTATCACCCGGGTCAAAAATGTACCTTTTTGGCGTGTCCCGATTATGTCCTCCTTTCTTGTTGACGTTTACTTCTTGAATGGAAAAGAGGTCTCCTCTACCATTTGGAGGCGTGAGAACATTAGCTTCCGACTTCAAGAAATTCTCTAAAGTGGGTTGTACTCTCCACACATGAAATATGTCATTTTTATCTCCCACAAATAGATTTCTAGTCCCATCGTGTACATCTGAGGTCTTCTTGCTCTCCGGAACTTTGGGAACCTCCTTTCCTCTTTTACTTTCCATTGTGATGACCATGGTACTTCCTGCTATAGTAACTTGTTGAGCAAGTTGGTCAATCTGCAATTGTAGAGTGTGGAAGGAGCTTTTGGTATCTCGCTCGAGGTTGTCCATCCTTTGATTAAGAATTGTGTTTTGATTTTCAATTCGGATGTCAAGTTTGGTAAATTGAGAATGGAGATTCTCAATGGATGCCTCCATTCTACTATAATGTTTTTCATTTTCAGCTTGAATACTTGTGGTAAGAAACGTCATCATCTCTTCCATGGTGGACTGAAAGTTTGAAGAACTCCCTTGCGGATTCCAATTGTTGTCTTGGTTCCCCTTTTGTTGATTAGAAGAGTTGTAGTAGTTATTACCTCCATGATTCCCCCACTCGTCATAGGAGTTCATGTAATTGATATCCTCGGGTTGAATAGCATACTCTCGTGTAGGAAGAATGTTTCCTAAGGCGGTTTGTAGGCTTTCTTTCAGTGTTCGTTCAAACTCGAAGAATCTTCTATCAAGCACATCACCGATAGATATTTCCTTCACTCTAGAGAACTTTATGTCTCTAGCTTGAAAATGTGGATTATAGGCAACAACGGGCATCTTGATCTCATTTAGTGAAGGATTTTTTTTTTTCCTTTTTTTTGTTTGTGTTTGCACACTCTTTCAACTTCGGGACCAAAGTTTTACCATGATCCTTGAACTTTTATGAGTATGACCACACATTTTTGTTTTTTTTAATACACTAACACTACTACATGAAAAAGTGAGAAAAAAATTGAGGTTTGTGAACTTTATAAAACAAGACCATTTCCCCGGCAACGGCGCCAAAAACTTGACCGGGCTAAACTTGCAAGTATACAAGTGCCGATGTTGTAATAAAATACCGGTAAATACCGGGTCGATCCACAGGGAAATGGTTGATATTATAAAGTCGAGTATTGAATGCAAAGAATGTAAATGATATATTTTTTTAGGAACTTTGCTCTTTGAGATTGGTTTAAACAAGAATGAGAATTACTAAGGCAATCGGGATTCACCTAAATGCTTTAATAGTTATTTAATAATAGTTCTTCTCCAATAATTATGAATACGATGTCGCTAATATATTCTCAACTCCGGTTAAGGCAGCGAGAGCGTGGTTTTCGTTACGTGTAAGTCCCGTTACGGCTCACATTCATCTACCGAAAACCCCGTTGAATATCAAGACATCACACCCGTATCATATAAGACCGGATATATTTCTATTCTCGGTGCTATATATGTTTATCCTTTAGTGTTCATAGTTTAGACTTCAACGTTAATTGCAAGCATAAACTAAATTTAACATACTTCTATGTTGTACACCATAGTCATAAACAATCAAAATATAAAGGATAAATCACAATTTATTGGTTTAGAACTTTTATCAAACATCTAGTGTGCATAGAGGTTCATCCCTAGCCTTAGCTAAGAAATTAGCCTCTAATGCTCATATTAATCACAATACAATATGAAATGTAATGGAACATGAAATTACAAAGGAAATAATACCTAAACACCGATGGTTTCGGAGGTTGAAGTTTCCTCCTCAAGAACTTGAAGAAAATACCAAGAACAAAAATATAAAAGCTAAGAATTAATCTATGGAATGGAATGTGTTTGCTTGATGAATTGAAGGCTTTATATAGGCTAAAGAATGGTATCTTTTAGTCTATTCGAGCCCAACAATCAGGTATGGAGCAATATTTGATCAAGAGATGAGGAAGGTGAAGTTTTCCCATCAAAAATCCTCTTGCACGACCTTTTGTTTGAGCTGAAATCGTCCCAACCGGCCCCGGTCAGTCTAGAACCGGCCCCGGTCGCAAACAGGCTCGTTTAGTGCGAAAAAGCCTTCCAACCGGCGCCGGTTCTAGGCTGACCGGCGCCGGTTGCAGCGCCCAAAAATGCGCTTCCTTTCTCTTCTTCCGAAATTGATCGAAAAGTGTCGGTTTTTGTCCCAGGATTTTGGGGATGTTCCGCTACGAATTTGGACATGATTCCTTCATGAAAGTTGTAGATAATGAAGTCTTCTATCCACCAAAACTTGAATGACGTGATTTTATTCATCCAATCAAACGTTATGGCTAAAACACTGAGAGGTATGCATCCTGAAATCCCACCAGCAACATCTGACTTTGTTGGTTGATTGAGTCTTGTTCCTTTCATATTTTGGCCATGACGTCTTCATAACATTTGTACCTTATTGAGTTAGAATTCACATGAAACTCGAATCGAGTGATTTCGAGTTCTATAGAATACGTTATACTCAAATTATGGGCAGAACGTCATTCTCTTGGTCTAAAAAGTCGTTCATCGCAATGTTTTATGCTCTAGCTCTCATTCTGGAGGTATTTGCCCGGTTTCTCTTCCTTTATTCAACAAATACTTATAAATACTTATGTTAAACACAAGTAAATATAACGGCTATCACTTTATCACGCTCCCTCACTCGTCTTTGTTGAGGGAGATATCATCTGTTTTCTAAAAAATCACCAAAGTCAAAGTCAAGGTCAAAACTGAGGCAAATCTGGTCAATTCTTCCAAAATCAAACCAAATTCAAACCAAATGTCAAAGTTGGTCTAATCTACACTGTAAGGTCTGGAACTCGTAGATAATTCAATCAGCCTCGCGTCAACGGTCATTTCACAACAATCAACAATCAACTACTGATGCCTCCCCTAACTCATCAACAATGTGTGATCATCACTATGCTGAATTTCTAGATGATGAGTTCAGGCTAAACCGTCATGTGTGGTACCTGTACAGATTGCTCCATACACATGGCAGGTATATCAAGCTGTGAGCAATCAAACCTTGCACAATCTGAGGGGGAGTTACAATTTTCTCCTCCTGGCGCCACACAACGACAAAGCAAGGATTCTCTCAAAGGATGCAATATTTGAGGGGGAGTTTTCAATTATATCCTCCTCGGTACCGAACGATGAAAAAGCATACCGAGTGCTCCAGTTGAGGGGGAGTACAGAGAGAAAATGAAGAAACAAAGAGAATGAGAGAGAAGTCTCTATGGCTTAGTAAACCCAACTAAGCCTACCCAAGGGACAAAACCGAGAGTAAATGAGTGAATGTGTGAGTGAGTGAATACTATGAGCGTTAGGAAGCAGAAGTGTAACACCCCGGCCCCACCGGATCCGAGGTAGTTACTCCGGACCAATAGTACTGTCCCCACAAACCACCACGAGCCTTTACCGCGCACTTTGTCCTCACTCATGCGTGCCCTGAGAAACTTCCCAGGGGGTCACCCATCCCTAGACTACTCCCGTGCAAGCACGCTTAACTTTGGAGTTCTTGGGTGATGAGCTCCCTTAAAAGGAGATGCACCTCTGTTGGTATGAGTAGTACTATTAATCCATTTATATTAAATCTCAAGTGTTACAATCACCCCCACTTAGGATCGCAATGTCCTCGTTGCGCTCTTGAACCAATCTCAAATCTCAATCAAATCCCAGAATCTTCCCCCGCTAAGTGCCCGCCCGGTATCCAACGGGTCAGTACACTGTCGTAGGGTTGCTCTACAAGAATGCGTAGATTTACGGCTTAGAGCGTCAGCCACAACATTAGCTTTTCCTTCATGGTATTGAATCTCTAAGTCATAGTCCTTGATAAGTTCCAACCATCTCCGTTGTCGCATATTAAGCTCCTTCTGCGTGAATATGTATTTGAGGCTCTTATGATCGCTATAGATCTTGCATTGTGCCCCGTACAGGTAGTGCCTCCATAGTTTTAAGGCGAAAACCACCGCAGCTAGCTCTAGATCATGCGTAGGGTAGTTGACTTCATGAGTCTTTAGTTGCTATGATGCATAGGCCACCACCTTTCCATTTTGCATCAGTACACAGCCTAACCCTTTCAATGAAGCATCGCTGTAAATCTCAAAGCCTTCCGTTCCGGATGGTAGAGTCAAGACTGGTGCAGTTGTCAACCTCCGCTTCAGTTCTTGAAAGGCTTCTTCACACTCATCACTCCACACGAACTTTGTGGTCTTCTTCGTGAGGTTGGTCAAAGGCCTTGCGATCTTCGAAAAATCCTTCACGAATCTTCGATAATACCCCGCCAAGCCTAGAAAGCTTCGAACCTCCGTCACTGTGGTGGGTGCAGGCCAACTCATCACTGCTTCAATTTTAGATGGGTCAACGGATACACCTTCTTGGGTGATGATGTGGCCCAAGAATGCTACCTGATCCCTCAAGAAATCACACTTTGAGAGCTTGGCATAGAGCTGATTATCTCTCAATGTCTGCAGCACTGTTCTAAGATGTCCCTCGTGATCCTTCGCTGTCTTTGAATACACCAAAATGTCATCAATGAACACTACCACGAACAAGTCGAGGTAGGGTCGGAACACACGGTTCATGAGGTCCATAAATACCGCAGGCGCATTAGTTAAGCCGAACGGCATTACGGTGAACTCATAATGACCGTATCTCGTTCGAAATGCGGTCTTTGGAATATCTCTCTCGGCAATCCTTACTTGATGGTAACCAGATCTCAGGTCAATCTTAAAGAATGTACTTGCACCCTTCAACTGGTCGAAGAGATCGTCAATGCGTGGAAGTGGGTACTTGTTCTTGATAGTTGCCCGGTTAAGCTCCCGGTAATCAACACACAGCCTCAAGCTTCCGTCTTTCTTCTTGACAAATAACACCGGAGCGCCCCAGGGTGAGACACTCGGTTTAATGTAGCCCTTCTCCAACAGCTCTTGGAGTTGTTCCTTCAGCTCTTGCATCTCTTTTGATGCCATTCGGTAGGGTGCCTTCGAGATTGGTGCGGTCCCGGGCATCAAGTCGATGGAGAACTCAACTTCTCTTTCCGGCGGCATTCCTGGAATCTCTTCTGGGAACACATCCGGGAATTCATTGACCACGGGGATTTGGTCAATGGTTTGCTCCTCCACCTTCAGGTCTTTGATTACACATAAGTATGCTTCACATCCCTTTCGAATGTAGCGCGTTATTTGTTGCATGGTTGCCAACTTAACTCCTGGTGTGGTAGCCACAGCTTTGTAGGATATTCTCTTCCCATTAGGGCCTTTCATGACTACCTTCTGCTCTCCACATAAAATTTTTGCCTTGTATCTTCCGAGCCAGTCCATGCCAAGCACCACATCTATGTCTTCTAGATCAAATTGGATCAAGTCTCCAGGAAGATTGGTGTCACTTATGAGTATCGGTACATTTGAGTACACATTCCCACAAGCTACAACTTTTTCAGTTGCCGTTTTTACATTCAATTCTATTCTAGTAGTGGGTTCTATTCCCAGTTTCTTAACAAAGCTTGAAGATATAAAACTATGAGAAGCACCAGAATAAAAAAGAACATAAGCAGGCATGGAATTCACTTGAAAAGTACCTGAAACTACGTCACATGCATTAGCTTGGGTTTGATTCATCACATAGATCTTTCCCTGGTTAGAGGCGTTGTTGTTATGGTTGAATCCACCTTGGCCTTGGTTTTTGATGATTTCTCCCCCACGGTTGCCCATGTTTCCACGAGCATTGGCATCATGATTTCCAACTCCTCCAGGTCTGCCTCCATTAGGATTACCTCCTCTGTTCGGCCCTTGGTTTTGGGGAACCTTCCCTTTTCCATCGCGACATTCGTATGCTTTATGGCCCAACCGGCCACAATTGAAACACTTCACCACATTGCCTGCACACTCGCGTCCAGGGTGATTCTTTTCACATGATTTGCAATGATGGTATCGTTCACCCATCGGGCCCTTCCCTTGGAAGTTCCTTTCTCCTTGATTACGGTTGCGATTATCTCCCCGACCTAGTATTCGTTGCTCCGGGGTATTGTGCCTTGCTCTCTTATCTCTTGGCGGGTGTTCATCATCGTCACTTCTTTTGTTCCTCTTGTAGGTATCACGTTGAAGTCTTTGCACCCTATAGTGGATGGCGGCCTTCACGTAAGCTTCATTCAATGTCTGGCACCCTAACACGCTTACAACCTTTTGGGTGTCAAAGTTTAGGCCATTGATGAATTTTCGGGCCTTGCTGTTCTCGTCCGGTACTAATGCACGTGCGAATCGAGCTAACGCCACGAACTTGGCGTAATAGTCTTGGACAGACATATCTCCTTGTTTGAGATACAAAAACTCCTCGTATTTCTCCGCTTTGACATGCTCGGGATAAAACCTTTCCCTCATAGCCTCCTTGAATGCCTCCCAAGTAAAATTTGGCTGCTGACGTAGTGCTGGCCCATCAGTGGCCCACCAGTTGTCGGCCTCCTGATGCAAGTAGTATGCAGCGATGTCAACTCGCTGTTCCGCCGGGCAGTTAACTGCTTTAAATAACTTATCAAAAGTGCGTATCCAATCTTCCAGAACGAGCGGATCCTCTTGACCCTGATAGCTCGGGGGATTCCGTGCTGCTACCCTCTTTGAGGCGTCATTGCTATTCTGTTGGTTCTGGAGAAATGCGGCGCCAATCGTTTGAGCAAGTTGTTGAATGGTCAGCGCCAGTTCAGCATTAGTTGGCGCTGCGGGGACTTCTCTTCTAGGCGGCATATTCTAAAGCAAAGAAAATACTTAGGTATTGTCTAGCAATCAAGCTAACTATCCTATTAATGCACGTTTAAATACGAAGTCAATATCAAGTTCTACCATTGCTGGGCATAACAAAAGTTCGCCTAACATCTAGGATTTCTTTTCAATATATAAAAGCAAAGTCTCACAATCCTCACCGCGTTCCTAAGAGGTCATTTACTAGTTATCTTATTTTTCCTAGTCAAAATATTTTGAAAATCCCCATTTGAAGGTACGATTCCAAAGGTTTTATTTAAGGATTTCGAACAACGAAGTTTCAGCACAAAGAAAAATTCCCAGTTAGTTGGACGAGCGCAAAGGCTCAATTATGCACCAACCAGCTCAGACTGTTATCGTCTTGTTGACAGAATTCCTCCCTACGACCTATTACCTCGTGTCCTAATCCCTTCGGAAAACCCAACCTGGCTTTGATACCAACTTGTGACACCCCCAAATTTCCCACCCAAAATAACACCTTAAAATAAAAATGGACTTTTATTTATTAATTAAACATCAAATGTTTGCAGCGGAAATTAGTGAAACTAAGGGAAATGGGTATGTCACCGCCACATTCAACCGTTGAATGATTGAATGCTAAGGCAATCTACTCAAAATATGAGTTTAAACAAAATTAAAATGTTAAGATTCAAATCAACGACTAGCATCAAAGTTTATTCCAAAAGAACTACGTAATAGTCTTCTAGTTTGCGCTCTCAAATATTCCAGCATCATAATCAACCTGATCACCTCCTGTTTATTAAGGACAGAGAAAAAGAAAAAGAAAAAAAAAACAACAATTAGCAACAATGCTAAGTAAGTTCCACCCAACCCCGTAAAAAAATATATGTATATATAATTTGGTACATATACTTTAGAAAACCTTTGGAGAGAAGATATTTTTAAAACACATTATATTAATCATACGTAAAACAATGATTACACCAAGTCTCCACTCTCTTTTCTTTGACCTTTTCATAACACCTTATGTTAATAACACGCAAAACAATATTTATAAAAGTATTCTCATCACGTAACTCATACACCATAATAACTCCAATAATATCAAAGCATACATAAAACACTACAAATTCTCTTCTATTTGAATTTCTCAAAATTCACTTTTTCGCTAATTCCTAGTAATTTAGAAGGGCGGTGCTCAACGCTTGGTTTGAGCCCGGTGGTCCGTTGTTATGTATGGCCACCCCGGGACTTTTGCCGGTACCACAACTGCTCATGGAATCGGAACAACTATCTTAAGTGTGCACACCCCTTAAAGGGATTCCAAGCCCTCCAGGTTAGTAAGTCGATCCGGGTAGCCGGGATGTTTTCTACCAACTACCCCACCTAAATATATATGAGTGATTAGGAACTACTACTACGACTACTTCTACTACTCAAAAGCCGGGATGTTTTCTACCGACCCTCCACATTTATCCGGATGTGGAAAACCGACACCATGAGTTTCTCTCATGGTGCTCACCTTTTATAAAAATATTAATTCTTCTTTGAGTAGTAGTAGTCTTAACCACCCTCCACATTTATCTGGATGTGGAAAACCGACACCACGGATTTCTCCCGTGGTGCTCACCTTTTATGAAAATGTTAATTTCTCTTTTTTTTCTCAAAATCAATCAAAGTTCATACTTCTCTCAAAAGACGCTAAAATCTCAATTCATCAAACTCCAATAATGACATCAAAATACTTACTATTACAAAAACTCCCAAAAACCATACACAATAACTCATATCAAAATTCAATGATAACCAACCAATATATCAAGTATAAACAACTTCATAGAATAAAATTTCACAAAATGCACATAAAACATTCAAAATAGCTACGAGGCAAAAGGGAGTAATTTTGGGTACAATGGAACTTACCTTAAAGTGTGACACTCCTACTTGGTCTCGTAACTTGATTTATTTAGCAATCACCCTTAAAAATCAAAACTATATAATTAGTCCTAGATACTACGTCCGATTAATGGGTACAACCTAAATATTGTTACGTTAAACTATTATATGCCGCCGTCCCTAGCTTTTATTAACTAGTTAGTATCTTAGTATAATTTATATTAATCCCAGTTTTAATCTAGTTTAGCCACTTTACAGAAAAGCAATTTATTAAATAAACGTACCACTAGCTACTTCGATAATCGTGTCATAGTTTTAATTATCTTAATGTAGTGAGCCCAGTTTAATTTGAAAAAAATCCTAAGGTCATATTAGCTAATAAGTTGATTTAAATCCATATCGGTTGCTTCAATAGCATCCAGAGCAATCCAATATTATTAAACATCAATAATCGATCAACTAGTTTTATCAAAACATAACAGATTATTCCTTAATCTTACTTTGATAAACGTACTCTTATTATTAATTATTACAGAATTAATCTCAATTTAATAATGTTATTTAATCATGGTTATGACCCTCGATTTTAAGATTGATTACCCTTTTTCTCGTCATGTCCTTATTTTATTTAGTTCGATCTCAATGAGTAATCTACCATTTAGTAATCTTATCATCTCAATTATATTCTGGTTAAATAATTAGCATGAGGAGTCCAACTCAAGTAATAAAACATCCAGTAATAGTTAGTTTGCTAATACATATATCCAGTTTAATAGTTACGAGTAGTTATCCTATTTGAATAATTATTTTGCTAGTTCCCCTTTTGTTTATTTATGCTATTATTGGTTTATATCAATCTATACCTCAATTTAGTCTATTATTACTCATATTATTTTATCTGTTACCACGTTTCACTTTTATTAGTATCAGTAGTATTGCAACTTATCATGCACAGCGTTATTAACATTCGTTATTATTAACATCATCGGCCGGCTAAGTACGCATGCAAATTGTCTATGTCGTTGTCTATGGAGTTAACTTACCTAGTGGATGACAGATCGAGTTTGATACGGCGGCGGTTTCCTCCCTCTAGCGAGCGTCCCCGGACGGCACAGCGGCAATGGCGACGTTTGTCCTCCTCTAGCGAACCGATATTCTTCTATCTCCAGCGACGGCGAGTCCGGCGTCCTCTTTCTCCGACGTTGAACGGAGATGACTTGTATTTTTTCTCGTAATTCTCACAGTCTCACGTATGGTGTTTGCATTTTTGAGCACCGGTTGCAGTCTATATATATATATACACGCAGGTGAAGGTTCTAGCCTATTTATCATTTAATTCAGTATTTATTTACTTTCCTTCGTTACAGATGTACCTGCCGTGTAATAATATTCGAATGGTCTCATCACTTTTATTATGGTATGCAAATGATTTGGCGTATCAATTCAATCAAGTCGTTATACGAGGATATACCTTACTACGTAGTACTACTACTACGCAATATACTATCTATAAAATTGCATGTGTGCTGGTGGGTATTACTAATAGTATATACGTGTATGTGTATTACTAAAAGTCAACATCCACTTAATTACTATGATAGTATTTTTTTTTCGAATATATCCACTTAGTTAGTTGTAGTGTACATAATTTTCTAAATGTTTATATACTAAAACGTGTCACTTTTGTAATTTAAAATTAATCTGACTAACTTTATTATCATATCGGTATCACTTTTAGGAAAATTAACTATTTACTTTTATAAATTATTATCTATTTTATTTTGTTAAAATCCGGAGTGTCACATTCTACCCCCCTTAAAAAAATGCTTCGTCCCCGAAGCATAAGCGAAGGAAACAATTCTAATAGTACAAAATTACCAAGTATTACAAGAAGGCTCAAGTGAGCAACAAAACAATATTCAATTATAAGTCTGCTACCTCAACTGCCTACTATCAATTGATCAATTACTCCCAGTCACTCAAATACTCTGGACAATCCTCATAGGTTCAGGACTGAATTTATTTAGATCCGGGGTAGAAGTCACTGCATCTTGTCCAACAGTGCATACATAACTGATAAGTCCATTTTTGTACTTATTTTTCTTATCAAATTTAAGCGATTTTTTGATTGAAAATAGAAAGAAAAGGCATGTTTTAGACATTTTGGTTCAAGTTTCATGAAATCAGGTGAAAACCACATTCATCGTATGTTTGCCGGAATTTCGAGTCAATTGAGCACAAAATGAGTCAATTTGAGTAACAAATGAAGTCATACCGGAAGAAGTAAGCATTTTATCAAGGTGATCCAGAAGACAATCTGAAAGAGCAGGAAAAGCCGCACCCGCCAGAAAAATTCAGCAGAAGGCGCCCAAATAGGCGCCCAAAACGGCCGCCTGGTTGGCCGCCTACGGTAAATTAAAAAGTCAGCATTTGAAATTGACCCGAGCCGGTAAAAGACAGAAGGCGGCCGACGGAGGACGAAGGGCGGCCGCCCTCAGTGGCCGCCTGCGGCACAACGGGACGAAATCAACCACCGGCCGGTGCGACTGGACGGCAGGCGGCCAGACAGGAACGGCAGGCGGCCGCCTGCTGGACCGCCTGCGGCGGCCGGGATCCGCCGCGATCCGATATGCCGGCGAAAAGACAGTAGGCGGCCAGATTTGATGGAAGGCGGCCGCCCTCTATGGCCGCCTACGGCTGACGGAGACCGGCCACGACGCGTTGCCGACGACGGGACGGCAGGCGGCCAGATGCCGACGGAAGGCGGCCGCCTGCTTGGGCGCCTACGGGAAAATTTGTGCTATAAATAGCAGGCTTTTTCTACATCTCAAACGCACCACTTCCAACCCTAAATCAGTTCTAAAAGGCTTCTTTCTTCCTCCATTTTCGAGCTCCAAAGGTTTTAGATAGATAGAACTTCAAATCTTCATATCTTCTTCATTTTAGCTCCAAATTGTAAGTTCTTTATATGTATTTTCATCTTCTCAACGTGTAGAATCTGAATCTGTGCTTTTCTTCTTCGATCTGTTCTTCGAAAATTTCCAGATTATTTTTCAAGTATTTCGCATTTCCTTCCAAAAATTAAATAAAATAGTTATTGATGTTGAATTCATTCCAATTAATTATATAGTTGTTCACTAGCCTCAAGGTAGTTAATAATCTGATTAAAGTTAATTTTCACGAAGTAGGAGTAATTTTTAATTAATTTCGGTAATTACATGATATTATTGCATAAATTAGATTAAATACTCAAAAAAAGGAAAAAAAATGAGTTCGGCCCTAATTCCAGTTTAGTTAACTTAAATATCACTAATAGTAGTTAAAATAAAACTTAGTACGAATTTAGAGTATTTTTAGTTGCTTCTTGCATTTTCTAGTTAAAATTGGGAAAATCATCAATTAGTTGCAAAAATTGGATCTTAAATTTATTAATTCGTGAAAACTTCCAGAAAATTATATTTTAATTCCTATAAGTTTATTGTCCCAGAATATAAGTTTTGTTTGAATTTTTGCTATCATCCATGTTTAATTCCTTGTTAATGTTGAATTTACTCATCATATTGTTAATTGTAAAAATGATGTTTAATAGCTAAATTTGTTTTGGGCATGAATTGAGAAAAGGAATTTGGATTGACTTGTTGACCTAACATTAGGGGGTAAAATTAATAAATTGGACTAGTTGTTTAAAATGATGAAATAGTAATTAATAATAGTTAGCCATTTTCATTAATTAAATTCTTGGAAAATTAATTCTAACTTGTCTATGAGATTAGAAATTAATTTAAGCCAACCATATTTGAGCACATTAATGAGGCCTAGAAATAGGATAAAATAATGAAAGGGATTTACATCTTGTCTATGAGAGATAAATTCAATTGCTAAAATAAAGAGTTTAACTAGTTAATGAATTTGGCTATTTTTATTAATTAAAATATTGGAGAATTATTTCTACCTGGTCTATGAGGTTAGAATTTAATTCAAGCCAACCATTTTGAACACATTAATGACACCTAGAAATAGGATAAATTAATGAAAATAGTTTGCATTCTTGTCTATGAGGAAACAAATTATTAGTCCAATTTTAGTTTTCCCTAATTACTAGGTCCAAGAATATATCCATTTCTAATTACTCAATTCATTGCCCTTATTTGCATCAATCTTTAGAACACTTAATTTTTGAACATTAATCTTTAAATTGAACCTAGCTCTTACTTATAAACTGGCATAATTTAGAACACAACCACTTTCCTATATTGAAAAAGCTTCCAACGATTAGCGATAGCCCGTGACTAAAATTAAATTAAGAAACTTCTCCGCCATTCCTCAAGAGACACGATACTCGGGGAAAAACCGAAAGGTTAGACTCCGTTTTACTACAACGCCGCGAAGGCGGTTATCAATAACCCGACCCAAGACCACTCATTTGTCTCCCAACAGACAAGTGTTTAATCATATTTCACGGGGAACCTCATCTCTCATTACTGTCTCCCTCCGAGGTAAGTGATACTGACTACAGTGGCCTTAGCCCCATGCCACTGAACTTTCATTGATCACGCTGTGTCTAGTTATCTCACTCCCAAATGTTTTGAATTTTCTAGGACACAAACACATTTTTGAGTCAGTTGCAGGTCCAAGTGACCATGCGAGAACTTCCATAGGGCTCATCTAATATAGATAGACCGATGATTGGAAGGAAGTCCTGTTGTTGCAACATAGAAATCACCAACATGTTCAGGCCATCGCTTTAGAGTTTATCTCTATAGTGATGATAACGGGTGTCTACGCGACCTCGGGGGGCTACGATTTGCATTACTGATCTTTATGATCACGCCTTACCAACCAGAGTGACATCTGCTTCAGATGCTTCACAATGATTGGTTGCAAGTCCTGTTAGAGCTGTAATGCTTATATCCTCTTATACATGCCACACATCAGTGTTTACATTGATGTTGTGTTAACGGAACACTTTTGTGTATCCGGTCTTTATCATTTAACCTTTCTGTTTGTTTTCAATTTTGTTCCCCAGAATAAAAGAATAAAGGCATGACGCCCCGATTCATCGAATCGTCATGAGGGGGAGAGTAGTCCACATGCTGTCACTATCAACAAATCATTTTTGGATACTTCTCTCCTCCAGCACAAAACAACAACAACGATGACACTCTTGTTTCTCCACTCAAGTGTCAAGCCAGCTTCAAATCAAATGGTCAGCTACGCTCACAAGTCAACTATCTTATTCCGCTGTGCCACTGACGAGATCTCCTCAAAAACAATAATTTTCCGCTGTGCCATGTAAACTTTGAGGAGACAAAGGTCAAGTATTCAAGTTCTGAAGATGAATCCTGTGTGCGCCTGTATATCAACCAAACACTCGTTCCACAGGCGCCATCGGAATTCATTAATGCTGATCAAGAGCAACTTTTGAAAGGTAAGGATCACAAGCTACATCCTGAAGATTCTTCAACTCCCCGGCATCAAAGAACAAATTACCATGAAGACATCAAAGGGGAGATTGCAAGGATTTCATCAAAAAGCCTTTTCAAGAAGCCAAGTGCAAAGACAAAGGAAGCTGAGCTGCATTGAGGAGCAACTGAACACAAAAACAAAGACATCTGCGCTGCAATGCTGATCAAACAAGATTGAACACCAAGGGGGAGATTGTTAGGACTTTTTCTGGTGTCCAATTTAGTTAGATGCCTTTGTATTTGTGTAGTTGTTAGTTATATGTGTAATATGGGCCACAATTAAATATTATCCCATTAGCCTCTCTTGTAAGCCATAAGTTAGCCATCCTCTTCTATAAAAGGAGGCTAACTTATGAGGAAAACCTAGCGAAGACAATAGAGTATAGAGGCAGAATAGAGAGAATAGTTTCAGGCTGCTCTCTCTCTCTCTAGAGGGAGAGCAGCGGCCATTACACGATGTACCAGATTTCTGTTTAATCTATCTGCTTCTTCTTTCATTCTTATGGTTGTATGATTGTTAGAAATAGGGATTAACATATATCTTACTCCGATCGTTACTGCATGATCAAAATGATCAACAAGGAAAAAGGTAGTCTCTGGATCACATAGACTGCCCGTTATCATCATTCTCAGAGATGGCCTAAACTGGTGATAGATATATACGTCAAGACTTCCTTCCAATCCTCAAACTACATATGTAGTAGATGGATCTATGAAAGTTCTCGCATGATCAAGAAGATCAGCAACTGAATTTTAATGTGTTTGTGTCCTAGAAAATTCAAAACATTTGAGAGCAGAGTTACTAGACACGACGTGATCAATGAATGTCTACTAATGTGGGGTTGTGGACCATGCAGTCAGTATAAAACATTTCAGAAGCAGACAATGATAAATGATGAGGTTCCCTGTGACGTGTTGAATCATCGGTCTGTTGGGAGACAAATAAGTGATTTGGGGTAGGGTTGTGCATGTCGATGGAGAAGATACAATGACTTCTACCCGATATCTGGTTGAGTCAGTCATGTACCTATGGGGGTTGTCCTGGTGTTTTGAGTGACTACGATTGATTCCTCAATTGATAGGGCAGTTGAGGGTGCAGACTTGTCATTGATGATGCTTTTCTCGCTCACATGAGCCTTCTGTTGCCTCATTCTCATATTGTTCACTAATTTTTGAGTTTTTCCCATGGGATAGGCTCAACTTGGTTTGACTGAGCCATTGAGACTTGATCGGTCATTGTTCCCCCTCAACGGGAGTACTCAATATGGTATGCATGTAGATGTCGTTTGGCGTGGGAGAGAAAAAAAAATTAGAAGTCACCTTCAAAATTGTGCATCCTTGAGTAACTTTGCGCATGGATTATTTTCTAGTGCAAGGAAGAACATGAGATGCCCCCCCATAAAAGAGACACTCCCCCTTAGAGTGTGCTTTGTAACGTGTTTTGGCACTAGGAGGACAAAAAGAAACCCATGTGCCTCTGTTAGGAATCTTTTATCGTATACAATTAACTTAATATGTCTTTTGTATTTATGTGCTAATTTACTTATTGGGCGTCACTTTCTAACTATTGGCAAAAAAAACTTGTGTATTGTACTGGGATATCAAACGCATATGCGTATGTATGTCAAACTGATTGAGTGGTATTTGTGATTTTGTCTAAGCTTGGAAATTGCATCCAGGCATTTTTAGAGAGAAGGGATAGCCGTTATTCAATGAAGTTTGAATATCGATCTGTAATGTCTTATCCATATTATATTCAATAGATTTCAATATTGTATCTACCTTCTTCTGTGCATTTGTATTTGTGATTGTTGGATAAAATGGAACTTTCACCCTCATAATTTGCAATTGGTGTGTGTTGACTCTGGGGAGGTGAAAATGAAATCTTTCCCAAGTGTGCATTTGATGACTTTCTGCTTAGTGAGGTAGTATGCACACCAATACTCTCCTTAATGTGCAAATGTTGATTTCTCAGCAGCTCATCTTCCTGCCATGTGTGTGGAGTCTTCGGGTACCACACATAACAAACCTGCAAAAAGGTTAAGAAACCTTTGGTACCTATTTTAGGGTGGGTCCTCCCTTTTAGCAATGAAAAGGTGTAAAAAGTTTGTTTTATTTTGGATCTTAAACCTATTGTTTGATTTGCTTCAAGAGAGCTGTTGGATTGGATTTTTGATTTAGCAACCCATTGCTGCTTTATTACAAGTTTAGGAGAATTTTTAGCACATGTTAATGATGTAACATATTTCTCAAAAGTAAAGATTTTCTTCCTTAATAGATGTTTCAGATGTTTGGTCAAATAAACCTTGACGGGACATTTCAAGCAAATATCATCGCAAACATCATAGGTAGAAGGTTTAAATATCTTTTGTTTTGATTTGAAAATCATTCACATCATAATGGTGGTCAGAAGTATTAGAGGAAGAATTATGCTTTAAAGTTTTACTAACTTCAGGCTTCATCACTACAATGAGATTTTATAGATCTTATTAGAAGAATATTGAGAAGCATTATTTGTGACACAATTAAAAGAATGATAACTTCAACTTGAACAAGTGTCTTTAAAAGTATTACAAGACTTAGAGGCGATACACGGATTTTTAGATTTTTCAGAACATATCTTATGTCTTGCTTTTTGCTTTTGGGTTTGTTTGAAAATTCAATTCATCCTCTTCTCTTGGTGCTTATTAAGAATAGTGCATAAGGTCTTTTCATAATGTGCGTAAGAGGATGTGCATGTTATTGATAAGTCTGTATTTCGAAACGCATTTGATGCATGCTAGGATCAGCTTTTGATGGTTTTCCTAGCTTTAAGGTGTTACAAGTCTCAATTTTAGCTTAAGTTATGTTTACCAGGCGTTGGTTCGAGTTTTATGTCGTTTGGAGTCAAAATCAGGAATTTAGAGTTTGGGACCGACGCTTGAGGAGAAATCGGGATGATTCGAGATGCATTTGAGAGTGAATTGAGAGCTTTGGAGGTCACCGGGAGGTTCACGATGAAGATTTGATGTTAAAAGAGCTCTAAGATTGGCTACAGGATCAAAAGAAGACGCATAGAGCTTGAAAACAACGATCAGGATGATCTTCTGTCAATCGTTCAAGCATATCTCTTTGTAGAAACATCCAAAGGACACGATTCAAGTTCCCAATGAAATATAACTTCGAGGGATACAAATCATATGAAGACACCATTGCAAGAATATGAGAGGAAGAAGGTGAAAACAGACGATGAAGTCAGATGACCCCTGTTGCGATTTCAGAATGCGACCTTCCACCATTTTATTCATATCTCTTGATTGGATGATTCAAATCCAATTCCACAAGTTGTGGTGGATAGAGGACTTCATTAGCTACAACTTTCATGAAAGAAGTTTTGTCAGATTCGAATTTGAGAAACTGTGAAGAACAGGCTAGGCACAACCGTGCCTAGAAGGAGGCACGATCGTGTCTCAAAGTACAAATTCGCGTGGAGCTACTGGAAGCCAGGCACGATTGTGCCTGGAAGGCACGATTGTGCCTGGAAGGATAGGCACGATCGTGCCTACCCCCTTTTTACGCGAAATTCAGTCCCAGTTCGGCCAGAATTCATTAATTTTCCCCTTTTGCAAGTTGTGGTGGATAGAGGACTTCATTATCTACTACTTTCATGAAGTAAGTATTGTCAAATTCGGAATAGAGAAACGGTGAAGAACAAGCCACGTACGGTCGTGCCTAGAGGGACGCACGATCGTGCGTGAAGAAGGAATCCACCGTGGAGCTACTGCCAGGTAGGCACAATCGTGCTTAACCAGGGAGGCACGATCGTGCCTAGATACGAAACGCGCGTACTCCAGAGGCACGGTCGAAGGCACGGTCATGTCTGGCACCGTGCCTGCCTCCGGAAATCCCGGTTTGAGCCAAATTTTGATAGTTTTCTATAAATAAGGCCTCCATACTCCTATTTTGGGGTTACGAACATTACAGAGAGGCCTAGGGACGAATTTATATGCATTTTTTCGATTGTTTTCTACAAGACCCTGGGATTATTTGTACATTCAATCTTTTTAATTAATGACAATTATTTCTATTCATCCCAATTCTGTTGATTCTTCAATTATGAGTTGTGAGTAGTTTAATTAGGGATTTGGGGTTGATGAAAGGGGTTAATCATGATGTATGGTTAGTTTCTTGATGGATTAATTGCATGGATGCCGTTTAATTTGTGTTTGAACAATTTAATTTATATCTCTTGTAACCTAGACGGCCGCTAGAATTACAATTGCTTATTATAGAATAAATTAAGAGAGATCTACTTTATTCTAGGACACATTCACTCACACACTTAATCGGTTGCTAAGAGATTAGTAGCGATTAAGGGACAGTAAGCTCGCACGTCTTGGCAATAATTTAGGATCCTGTCGCATGAGAGATCAGCCTGGTCCCCTAAATTATTGTACTCTACGCCGTGAGAGTGGTAAGAACTTAATAATGATTAGCTAGGCTCAATTTAATTAATTTCATGTAATTAGGCCTGATCTGCCAGAAATCTGGTTACCCCGGAATCAATCCATGTTCCCTTCGTCGTTAATTGAGAAGAAAAGCAATCTTTTTATTTAAACGTTCATTCGCATTAGTTTAATTTTTGAAACCAACCAATCTCGCACAATTGTTTTTTAATTTTGTTTTCTTTTTAATCGCTGAATTTAATTAATTCTTGATTCCCTTTTGTCCGTCCCTGTGGAGACGATATTCGTACATCTACTCTTTACTACAATCTATTTTATGTGTGAGAAAACTCACATTAGTTGTCTTAATAAACTGTATAGAGGGAGGTCAAAAAAAATTTGCCTTGGAAACAAGAGAGGAGATAGAGGTTGCGTCTGATTTGGGAGCATTTGTTAAAGAAGATATCTCATTTAAAAGTTTTTCACGTACTGTCACATCCCCAGACCGCATCTAAGCGCGTGTACAACCGCCTTACAATCAAGTGATGTCACCCTCGAGTCACACTCACTCGATTGTAAAAGGCGTACATGAACACAGATCATGTCATACTCAGTGAGTAAACATACATAACAACATCACAATATAGATTTAATGAATAGCGGCAATATTCAATAGTCAATCATGTGTCACATATGGCAAAATGTGGGCTCGCGGGCTTAAAACAATGTATTCATTACAAAATATCCATGAACATAGTTTATAATTTGGAAACTGTTGAGAAGATAGAGGGACAATGTAAGCTTAATCTGACCCAAGACATTCTTGGTTCAGTATCTTCGGAAGATGAAATAGAAGTTATGCGTTTTTCGACAGGGTTGACGGGTCGTGAATTGCTAGCCCACTCTCGTGATCCATCTTGGAATCGATTCAAGATTCCAAGAAGGAGTGCAAGGCTAGCTAGGAACATTTGCAAGGCTTGCTAAGAATATTTGAAGACTTCTTAGCCTTTTCGTTAGCTTTTCTCTCTCATTTGCGATCATCTTTTTTAGCGTTTGTACTCTCCTTTACCTTTTTAATATACTACCTCCGTCCCATTGGACTTTGCCAAGTGCAAAGTAGGTAATTAAGAAATAAGAAAAGTAAAAACTGTGTGGTTGAAATTTGTGCAGAGGAGAGAGAAATGTGCAGAACCACAAATTAGTTTCTTTATTAGGAAAGTGGCAAAGTGTTTTGGGACAACTAATAAGGGAAAGTTGGCAAAGTCCAATGGGACGGAGAGAGTAATAAATTTATGTTTAAAAAAATTAGTTTATAGTTTGGAAACAGTAAAGGAAGCACGAACCATGTCTTCTTCGAGATCACTTCACCGAGAAAGGTGCAGATATCAGGCATTAGCTTCAACTTGAAATGGTGGGTGGGGGGGGGGGAGGGGGAGGGGTCAGTACACGAATACTGAGCTAGCAACGGGCTAAATGTAGAATAACTAACGTTTCAAGACCCAATCATAGGGTGATACATACATATATATATTTCTTTCCCCCAAGTTTTGAAATACATATCAGTATATACACTTGGAAAATACCCGACCCGTAGATCATTGTTTATTTGGGAAATAATAGTAGTCAAGTCCTTGACTTAAGATCCCAACCCACCCATGTGCCTATAAGTGTATAGGACACTTCCTGGTCCAAATCAAGTATTATAAGGACACCGCCCGGTCCTAAATTATTAGACTGTAATCTATGAGTTTTGAGGACACCGCCCGACCCTTGGGTACTCCACTCAACACAACCGAGTTTTGAGGATACACGTCCGATCCTTGGATCCACCCTATTATAATCCAAATGCAAGGATGCAAAACATGGATAATCACTTGGATCAGCTGTTTAACGCCTTATCTGAGGAGTCCGAGAGATCCCATCCTAGCGACACAGAAGCTCAATCTGAGGAGACCAATAGGGATGATCAAGGGATTGAGTCAGACTATGATGGTGGAAATATGATGGATGATACACTTCCTGATGCTTTTGAAGACCCTCCTATGTTTGAAAATGAAGAACAAGATAATAGTGTGAAGTTTTTTTCCCAAGAATACATGAAAAAGTTTGAAACGGTACAAGCTGTAACTGATGAAGTCACAAATCACTGTGATCTTCATACAGAAACTTCCCAGCCGTTTGATTTACCATTAGTCTCAACACCTGAGGATGGCAAGGAGCAGATTAGTCATGACATTGATGCAGCCACTGAGGTAGGTTTGGGTACTGAAGATGAGTTGGGAAAAGATGATCACATGCTCCAAGAGAGTGGGGGCAAGGTAGATGATGTTCATAATGAAGAAGTCCCGCTCCACAAGCAAGAATTCCCTTATTGTACACATGCACCGGTCCACTCTTACGTGGTTTCAGATTTGGATTTCTTTGATCCATTCCTTGGTGATGATATTTCTTTGTGTGTGGAGAATGATCACAACTGCTTAGAGGATATTAATAAGAAGAGTGACGAAACGAATTGGGATGCATTCATGGGGAGTGATACAGAGTCTGGAGGAGAGGTTGCGAATGTTCATGTTATTTGTGGAGAAGAAAAAGACTTTTCTATGGTGCAGTTCGATCACGGTGTTGCTCCTAATCTTTGCTTTGAGACATGTTTTGAGCTTCCAGTGACACCTAGAGTAATCAAAATTTTCACTCATGTTCTCTGTCCACACGAAGAAGATGAGAGTTTCATACTTCACTTTTCTGCTGATGAGGGTTATGAAGACCATGTGCTACCTACGTTTACTAGAGAATTTAAAGGTCTGCGCCACTTAATGGCATTTTTTGAAAGGAAGCTGGAAACGTTGATTGTTAGTGCACCACTACAGTCTTTGCGATTTGAGAGCTTACGAGGTATCGTCGGGCACACGACGTTAAAAATAGCGCTTCTCGGGAGGCAACCCGAGCTTATTTCTGCTTTTGCTTTTGCTTTTGCTTTGTTTGTTGTTTGGTTGTTTTGCTTTGTGTTTTTGTTGCAGCTCAGGGTCTTGTTGTTTGGATGATGTGCCGATGATTACATTGACTCAGTTTAGTTCTGCATTGACCAACGCCTTAGGGTAGTTTCTTTGACTCTTTTACTCGCTTGTTGAAATATTGACTTGAGTTAAGTTCAGCATGTGTGACCCAATCCTCTTTACCCCTTTGTGCATAGTGCATTTTTGGTCATCGAGGGCGATGCCAAAGTTTAAGTGTGGGGGAGTGAATTGGGCATTCGGGCAGTAGTTGTTACATGTGATTATTAGAGTTAGCATGCGCAGGTGTTAGTTGTATATTCATAGGAAATTCATGTCAAAAATTTTGAAAATTTTTCTTTGAACTGTGTCTTTGTGAACTGGCTAGCGTTTGACAATGCTTTTAGAATGTCCTTGAAGTGTTTAGGCTTAATTTGCTTGCATAGTAATCTAGTTGATGAAAGGATGAAGGCATTAGTCACCCATTTAATGAATTAACAAATTTTCCATTTGACCTGAACAAGTTCCTTTAGGAGAAGCCATTTTGAGCCTAACCATTTATTGTTTACCCAATTAATTGAGCTCCATAGCCAAATGGCCTGTGTTTCCTTACCCGTGAATATTTCTGACATAGTCTTGGTGTTTAGGGAACTAGGGGATTAATTTGCTAAGTTTAAGGAATTTTTGCAGGAGCCATTTTTGGCACTGTTCCTATGCTCCAAATGGGGTAAGAGCAGTCATCTATTAGGAATTTGATACTTTCGAGGATTGCATTGTAGGCATGGATTCACTCTGAATCAATGAACTTTAAATTGCTATTTTTCCTTGGTGAGGCCGAGATTAGAATGAGGTAATGTCTAGTGAGAATCCGAAAGGTGAAAAATTAATATAGCTAGACCTCTTACTTTGCGAAAAAGAGAATGGGAGCCCCGGTCAAAAAGTGTAAGATGAGACTTGGGTATCTTTCGAAAGAAATGGCGTTCTCGTGCCAACATGACAAGGAAAACCGAACCTAATTAAATGAACTTGGAGGCTATTGCAAAAAAATTAGCTTTAGTCCTCCGTGTACTTCAAGTATACGTCAAAGCACAAATGTGCCGAGACGGTTTAGCTCAGTTGTACACCATGTCTACTCTTTGCATAGGTTTAAATGATTGTTCCTAAATTGTGGCTTACTGTGTTCCTAAGAATAGCCCTGAAGTTCCTGAATGCATTGAGTCTTTGTTAGAATATTCCAATCTCTCAAAAGAAAGGGACTATTATTGTTATCCATGATCCATTCACCACCACCTTCACAAGTCCTTCTGATTAATAACTAGTTTATTTGTGTGTGCTGTCACTACTTTGAGGATGTTGTGAATAATTTTGTCAAATATTTTAGCTAGAGTACAAAGATGTAGTTTAGGGAAGAATTTTCTTGGTTTAGTCTGCCTGTTCTGTGAATATCCCTTTAACTATGTGTGCTTGCTAATTGTTTTGATTCCGTGTGGTGATTATCGTAAGTCCTGTTGTTCAGTTTGCTTGAGGACAAGAAAAAGCTTAAGTGTGGGGGAATATGATAAGTCCGTATTTAGACACGCATTTGATGTGTGTTGGGATTGGATTTTGATGGTTTTCCCAGTTTTAAGGTGTTGCAAGTCTCAATTTTAGCTCAAGTTATATTTACCGGGCGTTGGTTCGAGTTTTGTGTTGTTTGTAGTCAAAATCGGGGAATTTGAGCCCGGGTACCGGCACTTGAGGAACAATCGGGATGATTTGAGAAGCATTTGAGAATGATTTGATAGCTTTGGAGGTCACCGGAAGATTCACGATGAAGAATTGAAGGAAAAAGAGCTCTAGGATTGGCTACGGGGTCAAAAGAAGATGAATGAAGCTTGAAAACGACGATCAGGATGACCTTCTGTCAATCGTTCAAGTGACACGATCGAAGGCACGATCGTGCCTGGCATCGTGCCTGCCTTTGAAAATCCCAATTCAGTTCAAATTTCACCTGATTTTTCTATTTAAACAGCCTGTAAACCCCCGTTTTCAAGGGGATCTTAGAGAGAGTGCCTAGCACGAATTTTAGAGGGGTTTTTCAGCCTTGTTCATCAATTTTTTGGGATTCTTTGTAAGTTCCACCTTTTCAATTAATGACAATTAATTCTTTTTATTCCAATTCTATTGATTCTTCAATTATGAATTGTGAGTAGTTTTAATTAGGGATTTGGGATTGATGAAGGGGTTGATCATGATGCATGACTAGATTCTTGATGGATTAATTGCATGGATGCCGTTCAATTTGTGTTTGAATAATTTAATTGATATCTTTTGTAACCTGGAACCGCGGCTAGAATTACAATTGCCTGTAGAATAAATTAAGAGAGATCTAATTTATTCTAGGACACATTCACACACACTTAATCGTTCGCTAAGAGATTAGTAGCGATTAAGGGGCCGTAAGCTCGCTCGTCTTGGCAATAATTTAGGATCATGTCGCATGAGAGATCAGCCTGATCCCCTAAATTATTGTACTCTACGCCGCGAGAGCGGTAAGAACTTAGTAGTGATTAGCTAGGCTCAATTAAATCAATTTCATGTAATTAGGCCTGATCAGCCAGAAATCTGGTTACCCCGGAATCAATCCCTGTTCCATTCGTCATTAATTAGAGAGAACCCCCTAGTTTAATCGTTTTATTCGCATTTTTATTTTCCAACAACCAATCTCGCACGACGCATTTTTATTTATTTCTTTTTAATCGCTGAATTTAGTTAATTCTTGATTCCCTTTTGTCTGTCCCTGTGGAGACGATACTCGTACTTACACCACTATATTACAATCTTTTTAAGTGCGGAAAAACTCACATCAATATACATTCCTTAACTTTATTTTAGAAGTCCTCGTAATTTATTACGGGCTGTTATCAAACAAATTACCAATACTATATGCCTTTTCTACGGCCCAACTAGAACATCCACCACCATATACATATTATCTAGACCAAGATGAATATAATATGTGGTCTCGGGACTATCGGGTGATCCCCGCTCCCAGTATCGGCCCCACGTGCAATTTACTATTCACGCAAAAGTAATAACAAAAATTTACAACCTCGTAAATTCATTACTCGTTTCTCAAGGTTCAATACATAATTTACACAAAAGTAAATATACTTGGGGACGGTGTTACACGTTCCATTTTAAAAACTTTTCTTTCAGTTTCGAGACATGTGTGCAAGTTCGCAATTTTTCTTTCATAAGCTCACTAATAGTGCGCACTTTTAATGATGGATCACTACGAAGAAGATCAATTATTCCACGGCTATAAACTAAGCTGTAATACCAACATGGTCTTTGTTACCGATATTACCCAGACAAGTAGGTATATGAGGACCTCAGTGGCGGACCCAGAAAGCCGGAGCCACGGGGTCCCTACCATTTTATATCCCTAATCTCTAATTAATATAAAACTAATAAAAATATTAAAGAAGCATAACACTTCAAAGTTAACGTACACCATCAAAACATTAAGATATTATAAAGCAAAAAAATACATGTAAAAATCATTTAACAATTCTACAGATGTACCCTCCAAGGCTTCATTTGTTGGAAATATTCTATAATAGAATCATCACTAATAGTACCAAAAACATCTCTCTCAACATATGTAACTAAGCAATCATTCAACCTTTGATCACAAACCTTGTTCCGCAACTCATTCTTCACGAACTTCATACCTGAAAATGCTCGTTCAACACTTGTTGTAGCTACTGGGAGTTTGATCGAGTGCTCTGCCTCTGCGTAACTGCGTTTAAGGATTGGCAGCAATTAAAAAAATAGGCCAAAATGACGTAATTTTGGTCTATTTAATTAAAATAGTTTTGGAAAACAAAAAAGGATTCAACACTTGTTGCAACTACTGGGAGTTTGATCGAGTGCTCCGCCTTTGCGTAACTGCGTTTAAGGATTGACAACAATTAAATAAAATAGGCCAAGATGACGTAGTTTTGGTCTGTTTAATTAAAATAGTTTTGGAAAACAAAAAAGAAGCCCGGGGGGGACTCGAACATGGTACCTCTAACAACTTGGTAACCTTTAATCCCGCATGTGCTCCCACTCCCCTACTCCGTTCTTTTGTTACTAAAGTCGTTTTTTGTGTAAATATACGTTGAATAGTTAATTTTATGTAATATATAATATATATAGGTATTTTTTTCCGAGGTGCACGGGTCTCGGGGCCCCTTAGGACCCTTAGTGGGTCCGCCTTTGGAGGACCTGCATAACGAACAACTATGAACATATCTAGCTCCACATGTTTCTTCGTAGCCCGTATCCGCCATGTGCAACCACATTCTTTTTTCCTCTTACACTCTGCCACTCATTTGTGTTTGTCACTCTACAACTGAGAATAATTGATTCCTCTTTAAAGAGTACACTCTAACCATGTTAATCATTTGTTTCTTATCATCAAACTGTTGCCAGACCTCGAATTCACCATTTGCAGAGAAGCGGCTAGAAGCTGTACAACCCCTCCATGATTCATCAAATCCCTGCAGGGAGCTCATAAACTAGTGTAGTGACTGAATGAAGCATTGACACTTACGAGATCACCATCATCTTCATCTGAATCAGTTAGTGTGTCATGATTCACATTTTCATCTGCATCATCGTCCGTGCATTGAGAATTCATAAACGATGTTTACGTACCTCCCATTCTACTGTATAACCATATTCAAAAGAACTGGAATAGTTGTGGATGGGTCAGATAATGATATGGTATCAGGCTGTATGGGCAAGGCAGTGACTTCTTTAACATGTATCTCCATGTTTTTTAATAAATGGAACTTTATTAAAAAGGAAAAAGAGATAGTACAAGCAAAAGGGGAAAGAAAGCAAAAAAAGAAACAAAGACAAAATCAAAAAAGAAACAAACTAAACGGTAATACTCAACCCAAAGTATAGCAAGAAAGCCCTCCCAAACTAAACTTTGACCTTAGACCCGTCGATCAAATTTTCATAACTCCACCCGTGATTGAGATCTGGTTCTCATAAGATGTGATCGATGATTCTTCTTCGTGTACATTCTTTTTTGGGTGATCAAATTCTGAGTGGGCAGTCAATTTTCTGGCGTGACCAACAAAGCCTTTTGACAAATTACCTCATTTGTGTTTGAAGTCCACATTCTCTTTACCAACATAGCAAGATTCGTAACTAAAGTCCACATTCCTGTTACGGCTTCGTCATCAGCAAAATGCATCAACATGTATGATCCACCATGAATGGAATATTTAACCTGCAAATCCAACTTATTCATACGATTGATGGGTGTGGCGACATAAATTTTATGCATTAAATCTATCATATCCACCCTACGAGAAACAACAATTATCCTTCTTCTCCCCCCTTCATAACAAATTCTGTTTGATTCTTGGATAATATTTCTTCCCCAGTGACAAAAAATGGGGAAGTTTTCGGCACTCATATTCTATCAAAAAATCATCTCAAGAAAACTAAGACTTATGACGTACAATAAAAATTCTACGACAATTTATACTCATTCTAACAAATTGAATTAAATCATATGTCTCGTTTGCATGTACTAATGGTGATATATTATCAGATAAATACATATTAATAATGTGCTACAAAACTCTTTGTCAAAGAGTTTCCATATATCAAACTCAAATTCTACAAGCACAATGAATAATTCATATGAACAAAAAATATAAATTCAAGCATACTAACAATATCACCAACTTATATATTTCATAATATCAAACAACAAAAATATAATTCAAAAAAAATGGAAATTTTGAACTGAATCAACAAAAACCCTAAGTTTAGCAAAATTGATGAAATACCTCAATTGCGATAGATGAAACTTGGTACCAGACTATCAGAAAGTATGAAAGACATCTGATTGGACTGTATCACTTTTTCCCTTGATTTGAATACTCATTAGGACAAATTGTTAGGTCCCTCAGACTTTGATATAAGCTACAATTGAAAGAATTAGTTTTGATGATGTCACCCTTCTCTATGGTTTAGACTTTTTGCTCGAAATTATCTATTGAGTAAATTGTAGTGTGCTCCACAAGTTAGATAGATAGAAGTACTCATCGTACCATAAAACAAAAAGATCATCTGAAAAGAAGAAGGTACGAAAAAGAAAGAATTCAATATAAAGTGACAAAATTAGAAATGTACAACTTTATAACAAATTAAATATACTGGAAGTATAAAATGCAATAAGGTAATTTTCTTACCTTAAAAGGATATTCAAATCCAACCAGTATGTTTTCATTTGCTATAAAGTTATCCATGTCACTAGTAAAATTGTGACCAATTTTAAATGTACAGTTTTTGTATCAAATAAATTGTACTGGAAATATATCCTACTCAGTTGGGGTATGTGCAAGGTATCAATCTAAGCCCAAAGAAAGCCATTTTCTAGCAGCAAAGAAGATCTTGAGATATCTCAAAGGAAATCCTAACTCTGGGTTACGGTATCCGACCAATGGAGAATTTGATCTATATGGATACTCAGACTCAAACTTTGCTAGATGCAAAATTGATAGGAAAAGCACCTCTGGAACATGTCAAATGGTGGGAGGAAGACTTGTCTCATAGTTCAGTAAGAAACAAAACTCAATTGCAACAAGCACAGCTGAAGCAGAGTATATAACAGCAGAGAGCTGCTGTGCACAAATACTCTGGATGAAACAGCAATTGAAGGACTATGGTGAGGAAACAAAAGAGGTTAGCATTCTGTGTGATAACACAAGTGCTATTGCTATAACCCATAATCCAGTATTTCATTCAAGAACCAAGCATATTGAGATCATGCATCACTTCATCAGAGAGCATGTTGAGAAGAAAACCATCAAACTAGAGTACATCCACACAGAAAAGCAGTTTGCTGACATCTTCACAAAACCCTTAAATGAAGCAAGATTCAATACTCTAAGACAAGAGCTTGGAATGCTTGATGATCTTGATTAACTTAGAGAATAATTCTGCATTAACTCAGGGGGAATTCCACTCAAGGAAATCCATGCCAAGAAAGGAATTCCCAAAAGCTTCAATTGAGGGGGAATTTCCAAAAAGGAACTCCTAAGGGGGAACAAGTACTCAAAGAAAAGAAATGAAACATAAAGGTCTGAAGAAAGAAGGAAACCAAAAAGGGAATGAAGCTCTATGGTCCGCATACAGAAGATCTCAAGGTCGTGACAGAAGGCTACCTCAAATAGAGGATCTCAAAGCTGTGACAGAAGGCTACTTCAAACAGAGGATCTCAAAATAGTGATAGAAGGCTACTTCAAACAGAGAATCTCAAAATAGTGACAGAAGGCTACTTCAAACAGAGGATCTCAAAATAATGACAGAAGGCTACTCCAAGGAGAAGGCCTCTAAGCTGTGACAGAAGGCTACTCCATGCAGAAGACCTCAAAGTTGTGACAGAAGGCTACTCAAAGCAGAAGGCTCTGCTGATCCTAGTCCATGCGTCAAATAATCAAATTCTCCAACAAAGATCTCTGAAAAGAAATCAATTGAGTTAATACGAGAATTTACGTCTGCATGCAATCTACAAATACGACACATGGTGATCCAACAAAGTCTTGGGAAGCAGCATTTTATTGATATTGTTTTTGAATGCAATATACCTTCATTATAATTGGTTGGAAGTCTTCTTAGAGTTTTTAACTCTTTAACCATTATTTGCAGATCGTACATCAGTGTTTTTTCATTGATGATGTGATAACGGAACACCATGGTGTCTCCGACTATTTGCCCATTTTATGTTATGTTCTATTACTGAGATTAATTGACTTGACGTCCCTATTACAGTGGTGCTTCTAACATTAAACATCATTATTGGACACAGCTCTCTTCAAACAAGTGACATCTTTCTCCAAGCAATTCTTGATGACTTCATTTGCTAGATCATTCTTGGAGTCCTAAGAAGAGCTCAGTCTCTCATCAGAAACGTCTCAAAGAGTTTGAACTTCAGTTCATTGGTAGAGAACTCACTCTGATTCGTACTACCTTGATTGGAACTTGAATAAATATGTTTCCACGAGCTAGACAACCTACCAAATCAGACTCACTCACGTGGTCTTGCTACCCATCATTTGTGTTGCATTACTGACAAGCACTCCTCAAGATCATTCTCATCAAAACAGTAAACAAAAAAAAATACATTATAGAGGAGACTTGGGTTGGACAATCTGAAACAGAAAGATGAAGCCCGTGTGAACGTAGATCTCAATAGAACAACCACTCCATAGGCTGCATCAAACCTCATTCATGATGATCATATGCAAATTATGGAAAAGTAGGATTTGAAGCAAAATTTTGCACATCCTTTCGAAGTTTTCAAAGGAGAGGTGATTTGAGATGAAGGGGAGATGACTACACTTTTCCATCAAATGGGAGATTACTACGAATCAAGACAAGACAAGACAAGATATATGTTTTGAGCATACGTAGTATAATACAAAAGCACTTTTCCATTGAGTGGCGGTGCTAATACAAATTCTTAACGAATTAACAGTGCTTTTCAGACTTTGTGTAGAATCTCAATTGCACTATAATGTGCTCTTTACTTCACACCTTGCAACCTATGTTGTAAGAACCGGACCGGGCAGGTCGACCCGGAACCCGGAGCCCAATCCGGTCCGGTTGGACCTCAACGCGTTAATTAGTCCGAAACCGGGATTACCCGCTAGCCCACGTTACCCGGCCCGGAACCCGGAACGGCCCAAACCCGTAAATTAGATAAAGCCCGGTATTAATCTACACAAAAACAGAAGAGAAAGGGTTTTGAACCCTGTTGGCAAGGGAGGAACCCGAATGTGTAACCATCAGACTACCTAGGCAACTTTGTTAGTGCCTTGCTTTAACTATATATATTACATATACCGTTTGTATGTGTCATTACACAAAAACTTGTTCATACTTTATAATTTTTTTTAATGAGCTTCTACGTTAATGATAATAAAAATACACTCAGTAACACATCAGTACGTACTATTGCTATATTTTCAATAAACATCATATTCATATTTATTGGTCATCTAATTCAAATTACATTTTATATTTTATTAAAAATTGTATATATTAGAATAATAATTTGGTTTTAAATGTTGACCGGGTTTTACGGCTTTGACCGGGTTGACCCGCTGGTTCCGGGCTGACCCGTGACCCAATCACTCGATCGGGTCGCTTCCCGGTCCGGTTTTTACAACATAGCTTGCAACTTGAGTCATTTGATTCTTTTCTCTCGCAAAACATTTTGAAGATCTATTTGGTGACCATGTTTTTGAACTCATCAACTTTATTAGCCATTAGTTTCACCAATTGCAACTTTAAATTCTCGCCAAAAATTGTATAATAATCAAAATGACTTTTCTGACTAATATAAATTAATTGAAGATACAAGTGAAAATTGTTTAACTATTTTCCCATATTTTGTTTCTTTATTCATTGATTATTCAAGAGTTTCAACCCATTTTAAGTGTTACCAAATATGCTCTAAATATACCATGATTGTATAGAAATATACTTCATAGATTATATTAATTTAGTGACCTCCTATGATGCTTCGTAAACATAACGAAAGCAATAATTAAGATAGATAAAGTTGACATTTGCTTAATTATCTCTCAAAACCTTCAAATCGTGAGGAACTCAACAAAGAGGTTATAACGGGCTTCGAAGGAAAAACAGTTAGCTATTATTACTAAACCTTCCACCCAAAACTCAAAAACATAAAATGGAGGAGCGTATACCTTAACAGCCCTTCCCTCCAAAACTCAAGCCCCAAACACTTCTTAAAACTCAGCTAACAAACGCACGCTATAGTTTTTGGGTGCGTTGTTCAAAAGGCAAAATAATCACACAATGACACAACGTTAATGAAGAAGGGTGGTATGAATTACTCCGTAATACACTACGCACTATTTGAGTATTTAGCATATTTAGCACTATCTCTGTCTCAATTTCATGACACTAGTTCTTATTCACATGATCAACACGAATCACTCTTAATCTCTTACTTTATATATCAACGAATCACTCTTAATTTCTTACTTTATATATCAAATTTGATAGGAATCACTCTTAATCTCTTACTTTATATATCAAATTTGATTCGGATGTTTGCGACATTGTAAAACTTTTAATTTAGTGTCTGAATATGCAGTTTTATTTTTATAAAAAGAATTGAGTGCGAACAAAGATTCATTTGCTTTATCATCAGCGTAAACCGCAATGGTATCATCAAATTGGGACGGAGGGGGCAATAGTGAACGTCAAAAACTTTACTTCGTACTACGTATTAATTAATAATAAAAACTAAACAAACAATTGTGACTACTCATTTTGCATTGTAAATATGTATTGCCGATTTCAAGTTTCCAGATAAGAGAGAATTGGTGAGACGGTGCATTTTTCTGGATTGAGTTGGAAAAATAAATGGAGTAGGCTGAACAAAATCCAAGAACCCAACAAAAAAGCCTAATAACCCATTTATTTACAAGCTTTCGTTAACGCATTCCAAAACATTCCGTTGGCAAGTGTCACCTTACATAACACTACACGCATTCGGGTTCTCATCGCTAAACATTTGAGGGGCAGGAGGGTAGTGGTAGTACATCGGGTCCTGTACATAACCCGACCCGTACATGTACGGGTACCCGACTTGAACCTGCATCCTGTTCACCTCTTCCACGCTCTTCTCTCCGCCACCGCCACCACCGCCTTCTTTCTTACCACCCTTCCCCTTCTCCTTTTCCGCCTTCTCGTTCCCGCCGGCGCCGTCTCCGCCTCCTTTCTCTTTCTTCTCTCCGCCTTCCTTCTTCGGCGGCACGACCTCAACCTCCCTCTTTAGGTGCTTCTTCAGATTCTCACATAACGCTTTCACGTCCATCGATCCCGTCACCGTCACCAATTCTTTCTGTTTATCCAGCTTCATCTCGTGACATCCTATTATGCCGTTAAAACTCCGTTATTAGAGAGAACAGAAACATTTAATGATTATTGCATTAAAGTTGCATCCAACCAGACTTTTAAGGATTTTAGTATCGATAATTTTTTTTACAAAATTAAATTTCTTTTGATTCTTCTATCAATTTTTGGGTGAATTATATGAGAATATGATTTCATAGGAACATCATTCCACTTAAATGTACTCCCTCTGTCCCCTAACAATGGGACGGAGGGTGTGACACGCAAATCAATAAAAAATAGTTTTTGTGGTTGATATTGAATTAATAAGAATGATTTAGAGGCACATAAACTTTATCAAATTTGGTATGAGACAATTTTAATGGGACAGATTAAAAAAGTAAAATTGAACAATCATAGTAGGACGGAGGAAGTAGTTGTTTTTAAAAAAATTACCAATTGCACTTTAAACAATAAAACATGCTTAAAAGTGTGCTTAAGGTTATTTCGTAGTATTTTTATTTATTTTATTTTGTGTGCAAGTTTTGTTTGAGAGATGCTTGTTTAGTTTAACATTAGAAATCCAAAAAATGGACTCAAATCTACCAATTTATAGAAATTATAAAAATCTATCCAAAATTTTAGAAAACAAAAGTGGGACACCGGACACCCAGAGTCCGTTTGGTGACACTTTTTTTCGGCTTATCAGGCTTATCGGCCAGATTTTTCACTAAACACGTAATTTTTTACTTTCGCGTGCTGAATTGTGTAATAATAAGAAAAAGTAAGGTGAAAATTACTTTTCTGGCTGTATTGGCTGAAGTTACAATGATACCTCAATCCAGATCATTTTAGCTATTTTTTCATACTCCCCCGTCCCAATTTACTTAGCCAAACTTGATTTTTCAAGTCAATAATACCTAACTTTGACTGATTATATATCTATATAGAGAAAATATTAATAATATAAAAATTATATGAAAATGTTCTTTGTTAAAAATACTATTATAAAAGTATAAACTTATTAATTTTTTCATAAATATATTGGTTAAAATAATTGGTCAAAGTTTATCACCTTTGACCGGACTAAATCTCTCAATGCTCACCTTTGGTTTTGTTGACGATCTTCTGAATTTTTTGAATGCATCCTTCGCAATGGAGATTGATCTTAAGCACAGTCGTCTTCACCACCGGCGCCTGCGGGCAAAAAAATCAGAAACGAAAATTCAAATCTGCAGTAAATGAGAATCACTGTTGTTGCAGAATGTGGAAGATTGCCAGTAATAATAAGTACTGTAAAGCGTTACAGCCACGCAATTAATGAATGCGAATTGAATTTATCAGTAACTGTCCTTTTTTTTCTTCTTCACTCCAATGCTTCTTTTTCATTCATTCATATTGATATTGATTTGGATTGGACGAATGAGAGAAGCGGTGATGTGAAATGCCTTGAAAATGGAAATGAGAATAATAAATTATTACCACATGCTAAGATGCGCTTTCGAAGTCATGGCTTTCAACGCCATTTGCTTTATCAAAGTGACTTTTCGTTCAGGAAAACTAGACATACCGAGATGTACGGTAAAGTAGTTGTCACTCTGAAGATCATACTTATAAGAAATAATTGAGGAATTTCAAAATCGGATTTAGAGAAAATAATTGAGAATTTTTTTGATTTTTTTTAAACTTTTGGTCTGATGAAAAGCTGTAAAAGACCTAAAAAAATTGACTGGATAACTGGATGCGGGAGGAAATGCTAAAATGCGCAGCGTGGAAGACAACGGTAAATAGTTGGAAGGGAAAAACAGAGGAGACAGAGAGAAGAGTATCAGTAGGGTACTATACCGCTTTCTCTTTTTCCTTTGCTTTTTTGTTGCTATCTTCTCCCTTATTCTCCTTTGAATCCCCGTCCTTGTTGTCCTTCTTTTTTGCCTTCTCACCTCCATCGCCGCCGTCTTTGACCTTGTCGCCGCCTTTGCTGGGCGGCTGCGGCGATACCAGTACCACTGGTTTGTGCGTCTTCGCCTCAACCTTCTCCCGGAGCGCCGTCGGATCCACCTTCCCCGTCACCGTCACCTTGCCCGTCGCACTGTCGACTTTCACATCCTCCACACCTTCTCCACACAACAAAATCACATCAGGTTCATAGACCGAAGGGAAAAAACAGAAATTGCAAAAACAAAGCAAAAATTGAACAGCCACAACCGTATAATAAATCTCTAAGAACAAAAACAGAGATGTTTGAAGCACGAGATGATGAAACCGGGTGAAAACTGGCTGAAAACGGTAAAATAGAGAAGAGAAATGGCGAGAAAGTGATATTTACCGTCATAGGCGCGGATAACTTTGACCAGTTTGGAAGCGCAACCCTCGCAATGTAGATCGGCCTTGAGAATAACAGAAATCTTCGTATCGCCGTCCTTCTTTCCGCCGTCGGTCTTCTTCTGTTCGCCGCCGCCGGCCTTCTGGTTCTTCTTCTGCGAACCGCCGAAGCATGCACACAGCATCATGGGTCAATATATGAGATTCATGAGTAATGATAGTAGCAGTTCATTCAGAGACATAAAAGGAGGGCATAGAATACTTACGGCACCCATTGATGAGGAGGAGATTAATTAGCAAGAGAGCAGAGAGATTGTTTTTCCCAGAAAGATATTGAAAAACCGATTGTGGCAGTGGGGGCGGTATGTGAATATATAGAACCGCCAGCGTGGGGAAACACGATTGTTGTGCACCTGTGTAGTGCGTGTGAGAAAGTGGACGATTTCCCGATGACTTGTCAATTTGAAGGGTCCTTGGAAATACTCCACCTACGCTAATGGTGTTTGCTATTGCTTTTCATTTAATTTCTACATTGGGAAAATAATCAAATAGGTACTCGAACTTTCATAAAAATGTCAATTAAGTCCTTCTATAGGAGGTTTTGTCCGGCCGTCGCGATTTGGGGCAATTCCCGGTGGAATTTTTTGATGAAATTTTTTAAGCATCTTATTCACCAAGTCTAGTTTACTCATACCAAATTTCAGCTAAAAATTCAATCGGGAACACATTCAAATTAATTCATGAAGATAACTGCACATTTTTGCGTTCTCGAATTAATTTGAATGCGCTCCCGATTGAATTTTTAGTTGAAATTTGGTATGAGTAAACTAGACCTGATTAATAAGATGATCAAAAAATTTCATCAAAAAATTCCACCGGAAACTGCCAACAATCGCGACGGCCGGACAGAGTCTCCTATAAAAGGACTTAATTGACTTTTTATGAAAGTTCGAGTACCTATTTGACAGTTTTCCCTTTCTACATTTTTCTACATTTAAAATTGATGAAGGATCTTATGATATGATGCCATTGTGACTAGGGGTGTAAATGGAGTGCAATTTTGTTCACCCCTCCATGAGGGTGAACATCACCCCTTAGCTCAATTGTTGCCATTTGGCATTCAATTTCTTTCTTTTTTTAAATTACAATAACTTTTTTATTTGGTGTTCAACTTTTATAAAAAATATATCAGGTTTAATAATTTTTTAAGATCTTTCCAATGATATCAATATTGTATATAAAAAAAATTAAAAAAAAATCTTTTTTTCTACATATTCATTTTTAGCTGATTTTTTTTAAAAATTTTTTATATGCAATATTGGTACCATATGAAAGATTGAAAAAAAATAAAAAATTTGATATATTTTTAGAAACATTTTAGATTAAAAAATAAAAAGTTAAAACAATTACTATATTATTACTAATTGCCTTGCCACATGGCAAGCAAATTGGGGGGGGGGGGGGGTGGTTATGTTCACCCTCCTTTGAGGGGTGAACAAAATTGCACTCGTGTAAATGAGCCAAGCCGCTCGCGAGCTGCTCGTGGATCGCTCGGGAAAAGCTCGACTCGAGTTCGGTCATATTAAGATCGATTCGAGTTCGGCTCGACTAGAATGGTTAACAAGCTCTATTCAAGCCTATTTATTTTAGGCTCGTGACTCGCGAGCCGGTTCGCGAGCTTTTGTGTCATATTTTATATATAATTAATATATATGTAATAATTATATATATACTTGTTTTGAAATATATATTCTAATGTAGGACTATTCCATTTTTAATACTTATCACAGAGTATATTATAATAGTAATAATTTCAAAAATAATAACATGTGCGTAGTATTATTATTATAACCATAATCTGTAATAATTATAATATGTACTCTTAATATTTATTGACAATAAAATAAAGAATATAAATGTTAGTAAATGAGAGATAAACTAAAAATGAGAATGAATAAGTACACATATAATATTTTTAGCTCGAGTTCGAGCATCTTATTCAAGTTCAACCCTATAAAATTAATTAGTGAAACTTGACTTGAGCTCGAATCAAGCTTGGATGGAGCTCGAGTCGAGCTCGGCTCGAGATCGAACTCGAATTATTTAACTCGTCCAAGCTCGAGATCGAGCTCGAACTCGTGAATTCTTATCAAGTTCAAACTCAAGCATACCCATGCTCGGGCTCGACTCGGCTCGTTTGCACCCCTAATTGTGACTCTCCAAAAAATTTGAGGGTTCTATTTGGTAACACGGATAAATCGGTTGGATCTGCTGAAATTTATGAAGTTCTGGTTGAAGTGGTTGTATTGACTGATTCTACTAATTTATGAAAAAATTATATTTAAAAATATATTCTATTAATAAAATAAAGAAAATTTATAGGAAAAAAGTTAAAATGGCTATCTACAATCACTTCAGTCAATATAACCAAAAAAATAACTACAACCTTACTTTTTCTTATTATTACACAATTTAACGCGTGAAATCAAAATTTACGTGTTTGGTTAAAAATTTAGCTGATAAGCCATATAAGCTGGAAAAAGGAGTCGTCAAACGGGCTCTGAAAGTCTCGTTCAAATAATGAAAGATAATGTAGTATTACCTCATCTCATAAAACTTAAAATAGTTTTAAAACTTTGACAGATTTTCTTATAAAATTATGTAAACTTAAAAATACGAATTTTATGTTTTTCCCTAAATAGGAGTAACTTGCTAACATATTGAAAATCACATAGATAACAAGTCAAAATATGGAACTACCGTGACTACGTCTTTCGTGCTTAGCTGAGTGGACCCCACCGCCTAATGCCACCACCTAACGCCGACAACTAACGGTAATCTCCTGATCCCCGGGTAAACTGCACATGTGGCACATGTGACATGGTGTGGCCTCCAGTTTTTGCTTTTTCTTTTTTCTTTTTTGCTTAGCTGAGTGGACACCACCACCTAACATCGTCGATAAACGGCACCGCCCTTGGTTCAGCAAAGACCCACCCTAATCACCTTCTTGTTCCTTTATCTCTTATAATTTCTTTCCTTTTCTTTCCTTCCTCTTTTTTCTTTGGTGTAAAAATTTATTGTGTGTGTGTTTGTGTGTGTACATGGAGAGGTATCAAAGGTGGAGGGCGGCTGACGAATTACAGAAAGAAAGAAAGAAAGAAAGAAAGAAAGAAAGAAAGAAAGAAAGAAAGAAAGAAAGAAAGAAAGAAAGAAAGAAAGAAAGAAAGAAAGAAAGAAAGAAAGAGAAAGAGAAGGAAGAAAATGAAAAACAAAAACAAAATATTTGACACGTCGCTGCATGTTTATGTATATCGGAGAACTGTTGTTAACCTCTTAAAAAGATGATTTGATATTTTTGAAGTTGGAGTACTTGATTGGATGATAATTGAGTTAGCTAGGTGGGGGGGGGGGGGGGGGGTCTTGTTTGACTATTTCGTAATAGTAGCAGACTTATTTGACAATTTTCTCTAATAAGTTATTAATCGGCATAGTGTCAAGATGAAGAATTGATTTAGTGAGTTAAATACATAATTACTCATATGTTTAGAATGTCTTGATCCTTTTCTCAAAAAAAGAAGAATATCTTGATCAAAAGTGCTTTGTCATGGATGTTGTACGGATTGGTAGATCCTTATCAATCTCCAGCCAAAATCTATGCAAAAGTGATTTTGCTATGGAAGAATTACACAATCTAGCAAAAAATGTGTTAATTCGTGTTGAATTAGTGTCTAACACTTGAATGTTTTTGCAAAACAATGTATTAAGCCTTCAAAGTATAATATGTAAATTTCGATTACTAAATAGAGCTGTGCTAATGAAAGAAATAGTAAATCAGAGTTGTACTTCCTTTTTGGACACAACAACATTATATTTCAAACAAGTACAAATAAATTTCGTAGTACGATGTGTAACGTTGGACATGATCACAATTTTGAATCGATACTCTAATTGTTAAAACTTAACAGTATGAAAAACAACCAGAATTCTAATCCAAAATCAGAATGGGATATTGATTGAAAGGGATATTGAATTTTTTTTCCAGATATAAAGTTAATACGTACATACCAGACGGAATAGATATGATTCACGTCCGACCCGCCCGACCCTTACCTGTGGTTGAAAAATTAAAAGTTGTGGTTGAAGTTTGAGTGTAATAAAATGAAATGGTGTAGGCCACATATTTCTTTCCAAAAAAGGAAAGGAGACACTTATTTTGGGACAACCCAAAAAGGAAAGTAGGACAGATAAAATGGGACGTATGGAGTATTTGGTAAATATCCGTTGCGTTTAGCTGGTTACACTTAAAACCCCAATCTTCTAAACACATAGGGTAAGAGTAACAGGATTTAATGAACATGTTAAAGAATTAGATACAATAGCAGAAAACATGAGGATAATATTAGATAAAACAATTGTAAAGATACCAATAATATCAAGAAGAAAATATGAAACAACAAATACTATTAGAAAATAACTTCTTAGATTTCTTCAAAACACAAGTAATAAAAAGTGATACAATAAGTCTATTAACTCCATGCAATAAATGGATCATATTAAAAAGAATACTACCAATACAATCATTAAGAATATATAATATGAAAACCGAAAGACAAAATAATCTAGAATTATTAAAACAAGAATATTTGACATTATTAAAAATAAATCTTGGAGAAAATCCAATAACATTATGGGAAAAAGAAAAAATATATGCAAAAATAGAATTGATAAACCCTAATGAAATTGTAAGATGCAGACCAATAAGATATAGTCCCACAGATAAAAAAGAATTTGAAAATCAAATAAAAGAATTATTAGACTTAAAATTAATTCAAGAAAGTAATAGCCCACATAGTAGTCCCGCGTTCCTAGTAAGAAAGCATAGTGAACAAAAAAGAGGAAAAACAAGAATGGTAATAGACTATAGGGAATTAAGCAAGAAAACAATATTTGATGGATATTTTCTACCATATAAAAGAAATTTAATAAATAGATTATCTAATAAAAAATGGTTTAGCAAATTTGATTGTAAAAGTGGATATTGGCAAATAAAACTTACTAAAGATTCAAGACAGTTAACAACATTTAGTGCACCTCAAGGACATTATGAATGGATTGTACTATCCTTTGGATTAAAAATGCACCACAAATATTTCAAAGAAGAATGGATAGAGTATTTAGGAATATGAACGAATTTTGCATAGTATATATAGATGATATATTAATTTATAGTGATAATTTAACAGACTATATCAAACATCTAGATGAATTTATAAAAAGTGTTAGGAAACATGGAATTTTATTAGCAGAAAGAAAATCAGATTTTTTTCAAAATAAAATAGAGTATTTAGGATATATTATAGATAGAGATGGATTGCAATTACAAGATCATATAGCAAAAAAGATAGAAAAATTTAAGGAAACGTTAGACAATAAAAAAAGAGGTACAACAATTTTTAGGAATAATAAATTACGCGTCAGACTATATAAAAGACTTACCAATATTAAGAAAACCATTACAAGACTTAATTAAAAAACATAATAATTTTGAATGGACAATAGAACACACAGAAGCTATAAGAATATTAAAGGAGAAAGTAAAAACACTACCAAAATTAAGGTTACCAAAAGAAGATGATCAATTAGAATTATATACGGATGCTAGTGACATAGGATGAGGAGCAGTCCTAGTAGCGTATGATAAAAATGATATTGATAAAGAAAAACCATTAGTATGTGGATATGGAGCAAGAACATGGAAACCAAATGAACAAAATTATCATATCAATGAAAAAGAGTTATTAGCCGTGAAATTAGGGATAAAAAATTTTCATTATCATTTGTTACCAGTAAAATTTGTAGTAAGAACAGATAATACTCAGGTAAAATCTTTTATAACAAATAAAATAAAACTTTTACCAAAATTTAATAAAAGGAGGAAATGGCAATCATTCTTTTGTTGTTATGATTTTATTATTAAAACTATATCTGAAACTAAGAATGTTTTAGCTGATTTTTTGAGCAGGTATCACCATGACACCAGATAATAACTTTGAACAATATATGGAAAAAGCTTTAAAAGAAATTAAATAAAAAAATATTATATTAATAAAAGGTTTACAAGATGTACTGAATTAATTAATAGCTTGACTGAAGCTCTAAAAGATTATAAAACTGTAAAAACCTTACAACCAAAGCCCTCTGAAACCTTCTCATCAAAGCTTGCTACACTACCACCATATATATCACCAAAATTACCTATCCAAACCTCTCAACCACAAAAACAAACCTCTATTACCATGTCAGATACTATGAAATACCCTAAAGAATATATTACAGCCTATGAAAAAATTAATAAATTTTATGATTACAAAACAAATGAAACAATATTAAGGACTAATAAAACAAGTAAATACCCTAGATTTTTATGTAAAGAAAATGCTAACCCTGAAGTTGTTCATAAACTATTTACATATGGATTTATTGATAAAATAAATCAGTCGAACAACAATTACCAACAACAATTTTAAAATCAGTCGAATCAATGATGGAATCTTTTGAAAAAGGTATATATGGAATACAAATATTTGATGCCTCAACCGATTTAGTAGGCAAACCTGTAATAATTTGTCAATTATTCAAAACAGGAAAAAATACTAACATAGAAGAAGATAATACTAGTCTTAATATGTCAATACCATGTAAAATTGATAAATTTCATGAATGGATAAGTACCAAAAGAGCTATTGGATTAATAACACTAAAATCAAAATTGGAAGAAATGATACGAGCAAGAAAAGCACGTGTCATTGGAACTAGTCAAGGTGGTGAAGTTGAAGAAATAATAACAATATATTATAATAATGATGTTTTAACCCAAGACACCATGGCACTCACAGAAATGCATAACAGAATAATGGATCTAAAACATAAACATGCTAAAGAAACATTGGAACAATATGCCAACCTCAATAAACAAAGGAAGAGACCCATAATTACTCTTACAAATACTACTAATAAACCCATAATAAAAAAGGAAGGATGTTCTGATCCATTCCTATAAAAGGCCCAATGTAAAATTTGAGATATATTATCATACAACAGGTCTGATGTAAATCAACACCTATATTACAAAATATGGCTTAAGCCCAAAACAGTCATATTAACTGGCCCAATGCAGCTCACACTACAGTAAGCCCATATTACAAATGATACACTTCAAAATTCCTACGGGAAAAGAAGACATATCAAGATCAATGTCAGAGATATTATTCGGAAGAAATGCAGAAAGATGGAGCCACCCAAAAATAATGGAGATATTATGTGGAAGAAAAGAAGACACTTGTTATCTTTCATTAAGTAAAAATGGGAAGATGGAGCCAAAAATGGAGCATGGGAGCCACCTAAAGGACACATATCATCAATGCAAACCAAGTAGGAGTCCCAAAACAACATGTCACGGGACATGTGGCAAAATATTGTGGACATCACTATTCATTACTTTACAAATGTATAAATAGTGGAGTATTTACTATTCTTGTATTATTTTATTCCTATCATGTAATGATTGTACTATCATGGAAAACTCTTATATAAGGAGCTCATTGTAACCATGAGGATCATCATAAAAATTCATAAGCTCTCTACGCAAGAATTCAATAAAGTTTGAAGTTCTTTCCATGTCTCTCTAAGTCTCTCTTTTCTATAATCTTTAGCTAGCATACATATAATCTCTATATATTTATTCGTCATAGATTAATATTAAATATAAGAGTGTATAGATGTTATATTCAACTAAAGTAATTTCGGAAAGATCTGTCGAGTATCCTAGCACCCAGCCGTGTTTCCCGTGAAATTTCAGTTGGCAGAAAGAAGAGAGTTTAGGCAAGGTGAGTGACTCCGGTGATCTGAATTACTGAAGGAGGTATGATTTCTAGACACTAAATGTTTAATAAAAATCTATACTAATAAATATGAGAAGATTATATTGTTCATGTTGGTTCAAGATTATAAATCAATAAAATAAAATAAAATGACTGGTTTAATTAATTCGGGATTAGTTGATGCAACTTTAATATCAAATTTAATACACTTTCCGCTTAATAAAACGCTTAATTCTTCTAAACACTGGCAAGTGCAGCGTTTTTCTCTGGCTGATTGATGCATCTTTATCAAATGCCTATTTTCCTTTAAATTGGTTGCAACTTCTTTAAATATAATCCGTACTACGTATCGGATAAACATCTTTAAACATACGGAGTGCTTCGTAAATTAAGTAATACGGAGTAATACCCAATTAAATTATCAATTCCTAGTTAGGGCTGTGCATTAACCGGGTTGGACCGTATTTTAGACCTGAACCGGACCGGAATGGACCGGTCCAGATCGGATCGGTATAAACCGGTCCGGGTTTCGGTCCTTAGTTTTGTAAGATTCCGGGTTCCGGTCCGGTCCGGGTCAAACCCGGAAAAAACAGGTCCGGACCGGAATGGACTGGTAACCTATTTTCCCGTAAAATATATACTTGGTTTTGTATCATTAGTCATTATGTTTATGACTTATTTTTGTCTTTTATTATATAAACGAATATATACGGAGTTTATATTTGGTGTCTAATTATTTCCTATGTTGTTATTTATTTATTTATTTATGTGATTTTTCTGCTTTTTATTTGTTTCTTTATTTGCAGGTGCACATGTAGTTTATACATAGTATATTTTTGGACTTAATTTAGTTTTTATTACTTTATAATAGATTTTGCATTTTAATATACACAAAAGATTGTAGTTTTAATTATTGTGGGAAACTAATTGTTACGATTGAATAGTTTTGATAACTATATTCCAAAATTAATAAATGAGCTAGATAAACAATTATTTAGTCTATTTAGCATATCCGCACATAAAATTATAATTTAGAACAACAACATCCAAGCCTTATTCCAAAAAAATTTTGGGACCAACTAAGAACACTCTAAGATAATATTTATTTTTTAAAACCGGGTCAATTAGCGTCAAAACCGGACCGGACCGGAAAATTCAGGTCCGGACCGGTCCGGACCGGTTATATTCAGGTCCGGTCTTCGGTCCAAAGAAAATGATGATTCCGGTTCCGGTCCTAACCGGTTCCGGTCCGGTCCGGTCCGGTTTTGGACCGGTGCACACCCCTATGACCTAGCTAATAAAAACACGTTGTCAAATACAATGCCCCTTAAATTTGTTTACACGCGCCGTTAACAAATACTCTCACTGAACATCCAAAATGATTTAATTTTTTGTAATTTCAAAGACACAATTCTTTTTATTTTATATTAATGATAATCAAAACAAGTTTTACGGTTATCCCTAACAAAAATATACGAGTATAACTCTCAAAAAAAAATATACGAGTATATAGGCCATATTGCTACTACACAATAATATCCTTAGGCGTTTTTTCTTTACAATAGCTATTTCCATTTAGCTAATTTACTAAATATCTACCTCTAAACCCGCCAACATAACCAATCATTTCAAAAAACTATTTCAACCGGTTGTTACCAAACCTTTAATATAATCAGCTAACAACTAAAACCAATTGCCAAACAAGGCCTTAAATCTGTCTAGTTGGATCATTGCTCACATCATCACTTGCACACATTCTATGACTTCCCCTCGTTTTCGAGGTCGTAGGAAAGAACCAGGAACCTCACCATAGTATATGAAAACATTCCAAACCCCGGCCAGAGTCCATCCCACCCAATGACCCAATTAAGACTAGCAGCCCTTGATAAATGTTCTGAATTATATAAAAAGGATGACACCCCATCCGGCCATCCCTGAGGTTCCTCAGCACCGACCAGACAGTTAGTTTGGAGGATATAAATTGAGTTTTGATCTCACTCTAATGGAAAGAGAGTGTGGCTCCATCTCAAATCATTGCTTAGAGTTGAACCCAAGACCTCTCCCTTGTGTCACTCCCTTCCTACCAGGGTGAATTATATATATTACGAATGTAATTTTTTTTTCCTTCAAGATATCCATCTAAAGCCATCTCCGGCCACTCTTGGCTTAACAGAGTGTTGCAGATCATTTTGCAATCCTGCACATTGAGCGAATTCCATACACATCTTTAGTCCTATTCAATTCAACATCACTTTCTTTAGGGTACATACGTTTGGGAGTTTGAAGGAAGGGGAGGGAAAGACTTTGGAGGTATTTTGTTGAAAGGGAAAGGGAGGGGAAGGTGATGAAACCCGTCTTTGTATTTCGGAGTAATAAATTTGGAAGAAGAGAGTTTTTGAATGAATTTTAATTCAAACCACTTTGAGATATGCTGAATTCAAATAATTGAACTTGTATTCATATTTAATTAAGCTTAAATTATCATTTCATTAATTGTCTCTCAAATCCTTCCAAATTGGGGAACTTAAAATTTGAGCATTTAGAAGGTTTCGTGAAATCCCTCCAAAATCACACCCACCAATATTTTAAACTCTCAAACATGAAATAGAGGGTCATCAACCCCCGTCAACCTTCCCATCCCCTCCAAAACCCAACTCCCAAACACACCCTTAATCAACGCTCGATGTATATAGGATATAGTTAAAATGAAAAGGATTCTTCCCATGAAAATAACAACTTCTGCTAATAGAGTATCAATGCATTTTTATTGAACACCAGACCTTTTTTTATTGAGTATTAGAAGTCTAATACTCCCCTGTCCCATTAGAAGGTTATCACTTCCTTTTTTTGGACGTCTCATATAAAGGTTCTCATTTCCATTTTAGGAAACAATTAACAATCTTAAGTGACAAATTAATCATTAAATATAAAAAATAATACATTTATAACATCACAGTTATCAATACTAACTACATTATAATATATACCTATTAAAATTATTTCTCAAAACATACGCGAAGTACTTTATTTAATTATTGCTGTTGAAGCATTTGTCCCACACCGGAAAGCTATAAAATAAATAAACACTATATAAGGCTCTGGGCTACTCCCCCTAACAGGTTGACCTTTTAGGATGGAACCCCGGGTCTTAACATGGTATCAGAGCCAATTCCGGTTGTGGTTTGAAGGCTAGTTTAGCACCCATGATTAAGGGTAGCTTGTTAAGGGCTTGTTTGGCCCATTTATACACCCCGATATTGTCCAGTCCGGTTTGGGCTGAGGGGGCGTGTTGAAGCATTTGTCCCACACCGGAAAGCTACAAAATAAATAAACACTATATAAGGCTTTGGGCTACTCCTCCTATCAGGTTGACCTTTTAGGATGGAACCCCTGGTCTTAACAATTGCCTAAATAAGTGTGTCGTTTTGCTACGACAACCTTCCAACGGGACAGAGGTAGTAATAAGCATCATATCTCTGCTTCATATCTTCTAATTTACTTTCTTTTTCTTCTCTTTTCTTTTGTAAAAATTTCTTAAATTATACGATAGTATTTATAATCAACTCTAATAAATTCTGATATATGAATCTAATTTAATACTACCTCCGGTTTTATTTAATCTTCACACTTTGACTTCACACAAAATAAGGAAAGAAATTTGACTTTACTGTAGAGTACACTATTGAGGCACTGTTTGACACTGTTTGGCACTGTAGAGACACTGTTGAGACACTGTTTGGCACTGTTTGGATGTAGATTTCTTTGCCAAAAAAGGAAATAAGGAAGTGTGAAGTTTATTTTAGACTGTCCCAAAAAGGAAAGTGTGAAGTTTATTAAAAACCGGAGGGAGTACTATACTTTTGAAATGCATTCGCATTGATTTAAAAATCATAAGCTCTTCTAGTTGAATATCAAAACGTTTTCATTGTGTATTAAGCTTCCTCTATTGAGCATTATAACTTTGCAATCGAGTATCATGATCGCTGCTGCGCTCCCATGTCACCTAATTCACTTTCTTATTGTATTCTTATTTTTTTTCTTCTTTTGCAAAGTTTTTTTTTTTTAAATTATATTTATAATCAACTCTTATGAATTCCAATATAAGAAATAGAGGATTATAGAGACTTTACTTTGAATATGCAAATCTACTGTAATGTTATAATGCTGAAATACGCATTGATATGTCACTTTAAATGATTACAGTACCAATACTAAATGAACATAACTTAGGTAATGAGTATCGAAAAATTTAAAAGTCCATTTAAAATCTCTAGTGTGCTCAAATATTCATTTTTGTATGCTCATTTCTTTTAAACGTTATACTCATTTGGGTACAACATAAACTCATTTTTATAATATGCACATGTAATCGAGTGATTATAAACAATTTACTAAACAAGCATTATACTCCCTCCGCCTTTTGCTTTGACACACTTTCCTTTTTTGGAAGTGTCAAAATGGATGCCACACTTCTCGTTTGATATACAAAACAGTGCAAAACAGTGTCAAACAATGTCCAAACAGTAAAATTTACCCCTTAGTAAAAAAAATCCTTAAATGTTGACTTGTCAAACTATGTCAAAGAAAAAGAAACGGAGGGAGTATATAACAATGAAAAATATTATACTTTTATTTTTAAATTAATTTTTGATTTTTCATTCTTGAATTTCAAATTTAATTGGGTTTTTATAATGTTTACTCATGCACATTTATTTTAAACGCTATACTCATTTTAGTATAGCAAAAAACTCATTTCAATAATTAACATCTACTAAACTCATCTCATTTAATAGAAATAGTTGTGTTTACTTTGTTACAGACACATAAAATATTAAAAAAAACATTTAGAAACTTTATTTTGATCGTTTTATGATGTCACATCAATGTACATTTCTTTTTAAACACCATATTCATGGTTAACTTCTTTTAATGCATTTTTTTTCAAGTGTTATATATACTTACTTAAGTATAACATAAAACCCATTTAATTTATATCATTCACAGACATGATATATTCATGACAAACTCAATATAATACTTTATTTACTCAATTATCGTTTGATTTAACAATGTGAAATATAATAATCTTAGCAAGAAAAATAATTCATGATCATAATTCCTTCTTTCAGACATACCAATTTTATTGTACACATTTTATAAAATTACATTATTGCACATTTAATTTAAAAATATACTCATAATTATTTAGAAGGTTGGAACTTTTAAAGGAAGATTGAGAGAAGTAGATGTTTTTATTAAATTGGCAATCGATATTAAATTTTGAAATAATTAACATAAAATTAGAGAAAAACTAGTAGGAAATATAAAAATAAAATAGAAAAGAAGTAGGTGGTCATCAACGCATGAGAATATATAATAAGAGCTCGTTTGGCAATACCAAAATCGGCTGATTTTGCTGAAATTTATGAAATTCTGGCTGACTTATCTGATTCTGCTGATTTATTAAAAAAATTCTTTACATTAAATTTTATTATTAAAATAAAAAAATATATATGTAAATATAGCTAAAATGATCCTCTACAGTAACTTCGTCAATACAGTCAGAAAAGTAATTCCAACCTTACTTTTTCTTATTCTTACGCAATTCAGTGTGCGAAGTCAAAAATTACATGTTTGATGAAAAATTGGTTGATATGTCAGTTAAGCCGAAAAAATTGAGCTACCAAACGGACACTACACATAAGTGTGGAAGATAAGATTATACGGAGTATTAGAGAGAAAATGAAAAATGAAAATACTAGTAAGAAGCAGCACGTCTCATATAACCATAGAAAGATTTAAAGAAAAAAAGAAAGAAAAAAAATAGCAACAGTATTGCAAATAATTAGTACAAAAAAACCAGATTTATAATATACTTTGTGGCCGATTTGGGGTCCGAGTGTCCACACGATTTGGGTTGTGCGGTTCGGGCTCACAAGGGTGTCTCGGAAATTTCGTTATTTGGGTGCTTTGGTTTTGACACGTGGCAGTCTGGTGGACCATAGTTTGAACTTTCGTAGGTTGTAAGAGCATCTCCAATGCTAAAGCGTTAACGGTGCATTCGTGGCATGGGAAATAACCAATTAAAAAACAATAAATACAATATCTCTCTCCTTCTTTCCACGGTCTTATGTGTTTATGGTAAGTTTTTGTCTGCAATGTCAATCACAATGTCTACATCTAGACATTGTGCTTGACATTGTGAAGATAAACTTACCAAAATGATGTAAGATCCTTTAAATAAGGAGAGAGATATTGTATTTATTATTTTTTAATTGGTTATTTCTGATGCCACGTATGTACCGTTAACGTTTTAGCATTGGAGATGCTCTAAAGATCCCTGAGTTGTTTGTTGGTTTCTTCTTGCACCTTCGCGCTTCATCATTGGCTTACGGACTACGGAACTACATATGATTAAAGCACATGGCCGGAAAGATTAGTGGTAAAGATAAGTCTAACCTTTTATTACTTTGGTTTTGAAGTTTGAACTCGTTAAGAAACAAAGTTACTTTACTCCATTTAAAGTTTAAAGAGTTGACACCATTTAGAGGTCGTCTGACATCACTATTTTTCAGCTTATCGGACTTATCAGCCAACTTTTTCACCAAACACGTAACTTTTTCTTTGCGCGCTGAATTGTGTAATAAACAGAAAAAGTAAGGTTCGTTGGAGTTACTTTTCTGGTTGTATTGGCTGAAGTTACTGTAGATGATCATTTTTGCTATTTTCACATTTAATTTTTTCTTTATTTTATTAATAAAATGTATTTTAAAAAACAATTTTTTCTTAAATCAGCGGAATCAGCCAATGCAGCCACTTTAGACAGAACTTCATAAATTTCAGCAGAATCAGTCAAAACAACCGATTTTCGTGCTACCAAACAGACTCTTAATATACCCATTTCTCGTAATTTTCAAACACTTTTTAAGATTTTCTTATGTAAAATGTAACTATAAATCTCATTATTTTACATCTAAAGTGATTATTTTTCTAAACAAAATGATGATATCTCATCAATGAGAGCTCCCCAGAAATGATCGGACAATTATTTAAAATACGAAGTATGTAAATTGAAGTTTGATCGCGAGATCCCTTTTGATCACACTACGATGAAAAATGAGTGTGGCACTGTATTCCTATCACGTCAACTACGGCTATGATTATTTCTCTGAACTATATGAGATAAAGTAATCGGAGATCCCGCTATATCGTTTGATATTGTTTGCCAAACGAGCTTTAATTGGAGTTACTCGTTGGATATTATTTTATCCCATGTGAAGAACTAAACTCAAAATAATTATTGCATTATTACTTTAATTGGCAAACAATATCAAACGAGCTTTTTATTCAAAATGCGGTACTCTCACAGAAAAATGAAATAATATGCAATTATTGACCCATATAAAGTAAATATACATATTTGATTATCACAAGAATAGCTAATTTACTTTTTAAAAATTGATACTCCGACAAAAAGCTAGAGTAATTGATAAATGAAGGAAAGTGCCTCATTAGCAAACTGAAAAAGGCTAGAGGTTTGTCCTGTACAAAAACGGCCGACAAAAAGGAGCACTAATGGCGAGATTTATCAAGCACACAACCTTGGAATCCAATTAGTATTCCTTTATACTATTCCGTATATTCTACACACTTCAAGGTTAAGACTTTGTTGTTAAGTCTTCACATTGGATAAAGTAATCGGGATATCCCCTACTTGTCCTTTAGTTTCATCAATTTAGTTCTTCTTCTAGATTGTTTAGTAAACCGTTGCTAATCTCTCTTATTTCCTAGAGACGGTTTGCTAACAATGTTTTATCGGCAAACTTTTTTACTAAACACGTAAAAATTATCAAAATAAGTAAAGTTGAGTTTATTTTTTTGGCTGGATTAACTGAAATTACTATAGAAGATCATTTTAACTATTTTATCATGTAATTTATTTATTTTATTTTATTAATAAAATATGTAGGATCTTTTAATTTTCTCCATAATTTAGAAGAATCCGGCAATTCAGTCAAAACTTCATAAATTTTAGCGAGATCAGCCAATTTCAGTGTTACCAAATGAGTTCTTGGATTTTATTGTGTGATGCTGAAATTATTGAAGACACAATCACAATAATTTGACATTCCAATCCATGTTTTTAAATAAATGATTTTTAAATAGAACTAAAACATAGTGAAAGCGCAAAAATGAAATCATCATCATTTCCTTTTTTAATGAAGACTCATTCTTCTAATCGAATGATTGAGAAAATTTTATACTTCTAATAAAACTGAATAAATCCTACTCTCTATTTCGAAAGCAGGACATAAAGCTAGGTTTGTGTAATGTGTATGTTTTAGTCCTAGGAGCAATTTCCTTAAAACAAATTATATAGAGGTAAAGGTCATTTGTACACTTTTTGTATACATTTGTTGTACACGCCTATAGTTGTCCGTGTACACATGTAGCTCGTTCTGAAGCTCTTATGTACATAGACAATTAGAGTACAACAAATAATTTGTTTACAAAAAAAGTTTACAAAGTAAAATGACTCTTAGGTAAATAATTCATTCCTTCTCCAAAGCATCAGCTGGTCAAACAAGGGTTGACCGGTCAACCCAATCAGCTACGTCATCACCATACCAAGTCATAGTCCAAGCAAAGCAGTGGCTGGTCAACCAAGCAAAGGCCAGTCAACTCTTCAACCCAAGCAGCAGTACACCGGAAAACGCAGCAGCACGGCAATGGAGGGCTGGGGACACACACATACCTAATTTTTTGACTGCAAATGACGGTAAAACCATTTGTAGTGGTGTAGGATTAGGAGTCCAAAATGTTAAAGTTGGAAATTTTAGACTTCTAATTGTGTGTAGTGGTGGGTTAAATGGGGGGCTATAAGTGGGAAAGGGGATGGAGGAGTTTATATTTGAAGGGTGGGTTGACAGGAGTGGGTAAAGGGAAAAAGGAAGAGAAAAGAAGGGAGGGTTGTGGCGTGTTGCTGCGCAGGAGTTCAATTACTTGGCAGAATGATGTAATTGTGACATCATTGATGTGTCATAAAATCCCAAGTTTTTAAAAACTCCTATAACTTTTTTATTTTTTATCCGAATTTTTGAATAAATATATCAAAATTTATAAAATTTTATGATCTTTCATATAACATCAATATTACATATATAAAATGCAATTTTTTTTTTACATTTTAACTGCTAGATTTTTCTTGAATCCAAAAATATACAAAACACGAATTTTTAATTCATGTAGCTTCCATAAATAATTGAGTATTACATGAAATCTTTTTTATTTTATTTATTAAAATTGAAAAAAGTACAAAATGAAAAGTAACAATTTTTTTTAATTGATTTTTTTTTACATCAAAATATGTATTTTTTATTTCATATTTATTTAGGGAAAAAATTAAATTGAAAACATAACTTATAATAATTTTATTAATGTTTTATTAAATTGATACGTGAAAAAATATGTTAAGAGTATTTTATTGACGGTGTTGAGATGTAGAAAATAGGAGTCTAAACACTATTTTCATATGGACGGAGTCCATTTTTAACTTTTTGGCCTCCCAACCACTACAAATGCTCTAATGCCTCAGGCCAAAGGGCTTAGGCTTAAATAGTAATTGAATTAAAATGCATATAAAAATATATGTGATCTTTTATATGGCCAAAATGGCGTAAAATCATTGTTTATGATTTAATACACGTCGTGACTAGGTTTCATAAAAAATTGATTTGAAATTGCGGGTCAACGGAGCATTGTCCGGTTGCTACACGAGCAACCGACGCCGGTAAGGGCTAGAATTGGCGCCGGTTTGAGTATGAGATTCTCATTTAAACAAAATAAATGGGAATTGGCGCCGGTTATAGGATGAACCGGCGCCAGTTTGGTCCTATTTTGCCCAATATGATTTATTTGCATGGTTTTGCATGGTTTTGCATGGACTGTTGTGCTTAGACTATAAGATTTGGTTTAGTCTTGATTAATGATTATGATATAGGCCATATCTAAGTATGATGTGTGGTAGATCATATGAATGTAATTGGTGGAGTACCCAGGGACTAGACTATCCTCTAAACTCAGAATATAATGGATGGAGTACTCACGGACTGGGCTGTCCTCAAAACTTGGAATATAATTGGTGGAGTACGTAGGGACTGGATTATCCTCAAAACTCAGTATATAATTGGTGAAGTACCTAGGAACTGGACTGTCCTCAAAATTCGGAATATAATTGGTGAAATACCCAAAGACTGAATTATCGTCAAAACTCATAGATTACAGGTTAGTAATTCAGGACCAGGCGGTTTCTTTAAAATGCTTGATTGGACAAGGAGGAGTCCTATTCATAGGTATTTGGGTGAGTTTGTCGTCAAATCTCGGGTATTACAGACATTGACTACTATGATCTTCTCAATTGTAAACAATGACCTATGGGTCAGGTATTTTCCAAGTGTATAATACTTATATGTATTTCAAGACTTGGGGGCAAAATATAAGCATATGTATCACCCTATGTTTGGGTCTTATAATTAAAACATTAGTTATTCTACGTTTAGCTTGCTTGTCTCCAGTACAAGTTGTACTGAACCCTCGGGGGGCCCTACCATGTTTAGGTTGAAACTAGGGCTTGCTACCTGCACCATCGTACGGGTGAAGCCAACTCAAGGAAGACGTGGTTCGTGCTTCCTTATTTCTTTAAAACATTAAACACTTGCTCATGGATATTTGAATTACTATAAACTATTTTATGCCTGCGAGCCCATATTTTGGCCGAATTGAATGTGGTCCACAAATTACCGTTGAATACTTCCGCTATTCATTGGTTCAAATATGTTGTTGATATGCATGTTTACTTACTGAGTATGGTCTAAACTATCTTCATGGACGCCTTGTATAATCAAGTGAGGTTGACTTGCGGTGACGTTACTTGATTGTGCGATGATTGTACACGCGATTAAATGTGATCTGGGGTGTGACAAGGAGCATGGCAAACAGATAATGCAACAAGTACCTAATAGAAATATGTTAAGCCTAGCTATATATAACCACCGATCAAACAGTTCATAAGAAATCAGTAGTATGTAGACCATTTCTTCGAAATGTATTGAACGTCTATTTAAATTCCAAGCCCAAACTGAAAATCACAATAGCCCAAATGGAAAATCAAAAGGTAGACCAACAACTGTAAAGTGAGCTGTTTAGTCTAATTCTCAATTTGGTTTCCGAAATTATTTTTGCGACTAAGGTTTCTTCTTTAATGAAATGCATGCATATTTTCGAGCTTGTTTAATCAATAATCAATAGTATACAATTATATATCCTTGGAGAGAAAAGTCCTAAACCTAAATCAATTCTCCTCTCCATCTTCAGTCGATTTATCAGAAATTGAAAGGTAAATGGATCAGATTCCTCTACACAAAATCAAGAGTATATCGGGAACATTCAGTATATAGTTTGAATAACCAAAACAAACTGAAACATTGAGTTGTAGCACATCAAGACTAACATGACCTGCGCATTGACTGAATGTCCTTATAGGCTTCGCTTGATGTACTGAACCATGATTATATTAATGCTAATTAAGCTTATTTTACCGAATAAAAACAAAACAAAAACACGAAACACTTGTAACCTTCCATTATTGAGCTCTCATGATTATTGATCATCACACATACGGATCGACAGCTTGGAAGAGATCAAAATCCATCTCAAAAGGAGTATACTCTGGTTCAACACCACAGAAGTAACTCGGACCTGACACAACTGGTTTATCGTGAACTGGTATTATGTCTGTCTTTTCCATCTGAAGAGAGAGTTTGCTTGGAACTTGAAGTTGATTGTTAGCCGACAGGGTAGATGTGATGGAACTGTCTCGCACAAGTTGTGGTGCATTCCCACTAAGAACGATGCTAACCGCCGGTTCGGCCTTTGATAAGAGCCACTCTATGGTCTGACCAGCTGTGCGGTGGCCGAGTATCTGCATGAGATCAAAAACCTGATGGGCACATTCAAGCGGGATCCTAACTCGCCGATCTCGACCGTTTACCTTGCGGTGCCGATCCGAAGAGCTCTTTGCATTTACACAAGTGTGCTTTGAGGCTACCATTTTTTGTTGAAAATTATTACTACTGGGAAATTTATATTTATATACATACAAGTGAGGGTAGAAATTTTGGTCAGCAGATATACAAAAGGAAATATAATTATTGCCGTTAAAACATTTAAATCACAATAAATATATATTCAACTGTAATAATCAATTACGTTGCAACATTCCTTTATTTAGAATAATCTTTATAAAGTGCGTATAAGTGTAACGTGTATTACTTATATCGGTGAAATCTGAGAGCTCGATAATTTAAAATCTCAAAAGCATGTGACCGGGTATAATGAATTGTTTATTATTTTACCAGTTTAGCATACATATTTTAAACTGATAGTATGCACATCGAGAGCTCACCGGTAAACCGCTAGTGGTATTGTAAAGAGAAAAGAGAATTAAGAATTCGAGAGAGAAAGTAAATCTGATAATAAATGATTTCAAAACCGTTTAAATCTACCCCAATGGGGTATTTATAGAGAACCGGGGCCGGTCAGGGCCAGAATTGGTGCTGGTCAAGGCCAGAATTGGTGCCGATCATGAGAAAAAAGTTTATATTTTACTTTCTGGGGGTGAACCGGCACTGGTCAGGCCCAGAACCGGCGCCAATCCAGTGTTTTTCGGGCAAGTTAGTCTCGTTTAGCCCAAATTCTGGTTCTGATGGAGTTTCTTCCCATATACCCCAGAGGTACCATAATCGGCAGACAAAAGACCCCTAGACATCTCGAGACAATTAAATAGAGAAGTTCCAGCTGAGGCCGACCTCGACACCCGAGATCGGGAAAAGACACATGGCAACATATCAACAAAGGCCGGGAATTCAGGTGAGGCCGACCTCAATCCTCTGAGGTCGGACGAACATCGAACTCGCAGATCGCCCAAATAAGGCAAAATATGAGGCCGACCTCGGGTATGCCGAGGTCGGTACCATTTCCGACCTGTGCCAATAATATGAGGTCAACCAAAGTCAACAAAAGAATCACCGCTACCGGACACACTGAAGACCATAGATAAATCCTTCGATATAAGCTCAATCTTCCCGAGCTCCGAGCTCCAGGAGCTCAGGGTCTCTCCAGCCGAATATGGTCTTAAACGGTTCCCGCAATCAAGTACCATTCAAGCTACTGCCACGTCAACATTACTGTACAAAACGCCACATCACTCCAAGAGGATAAGATGAAGAATATTTTGGATAGTACACGTGCAACCCACACGCGCATTCTGGTGGAAGTTTGTTACACACAGTTCCAATCAGCCAGATGTTTCAATCATCTCTATAATCACCTTTACATGTGTCAACATACCATTAGACTAATCTGATTTTTCTGTTAAGCATGATATTTCTCCATTAGTATAAATATCACCTTCCAACATGTGGAAAGCAATCCGAACAAGAATTCTCTTGCTGTTACTCTGCTGAATTTTATACCCAATTTGACATAGCGTTTTCTCTACTCTTCTCCCTTACTTCTCGGATTCCGACAACCCCCAGGGTCGACGATCCATCAGGTTCGAAACATTAGGTAGTGTGTATTACATGGCTTGTATATCTAGGAACCCTAAAGATCCATGAAGAAATGCAAGAATTCTCATTGATACTGGGGCACAACGTTCATTTGTGAGTGAAGCGTTTGCCGAAGGTTTAGACGTGTCATTGATACCAATGACGCAAACCTTGTTGGTCTCCACACCGTTACGAGATGATGTGGAGAGGAATTACTTTTATCCATCGTGTGACGTAGAGGTGACGAGTCAACCTTTGACTTGTGACCTCGTACCTCTATGTATGTTGGAATTCGATGCAATCCTAGGAATGGATTGGTTTGAGAAACACCATGCTCACGTAGATTGCTACACCAATGTTTTGGAACTCGAGGATGATGAGGGAAACACTGTACGTTTCAAGGGGGATCTGGGAAGATCTCATAGTTGTATCATATCCTTGGTGAGGGAACAGAAGATGATGAAAAAGGGATGCCACACATACCTTGCTTAAGTGGTGGACGAGACTAAGAAAAAGAAGGAAGTCAACGACATACATTGTCGTGTGTAAGTATCCAGATTTTATCCTAAATATATGCCGGGACTTTCACCCGACGGGGAAATTGAGTTTGTAATTGAAGTAGAACTGGGAACCAAACCCATTTCGATTCCTCCTTATCGAATGGCACCAACAGAACTTCAAGAGTTGAAGGTCCAATTGCTAGAGCTATTGGATAACATGTTTATTAGACCAAGCCATTCACCATGGGGAGCACCACTACTTTTCGTAAAGAAGAATGATGGTACACTAAGAATGTGTGTAGATTATCGACAGTTGAGAAAGGTCATAATCAAGAATAGGTATCCTTTACCGAGGATTGATGACTTGTTTAATCGACTTCGGGAAGCAATGGTATTTTCAAAGATTGACTTGAGGTCGGGCTATCTTCAGCTGATATACCTATGAGCGAAATACCTAAGAGTGCATTTCGCACTATATATGGTCACCACGAGTTTCTTGTGATGTCATTTGGTTTAATCAACGCACCGGCGGCCTTCATGGACTTGATGAACCGTGTCTTCAATGAGTACTTAGATCAATTTGTGATTGTATTCATTGATGACATCTTGATATACTCTAAGAACGAGAAGGAACATGAACACAATTTGAGACTTGTACTTGAAAGACCAAGAGAGAAACAACTCTTCTTTGCCAAATTCTCAAATGTGATTTTGGCTTAAAAAGATTGGTTTTCTCGGGCACGTGATCTCAGGCCTGGGCATTGCGGTAGATAATGTGAAGATAGAAGCTATCTTGGATTGGGAACGACCCAAGATTGTGAAAGAGATGCGTAGTTTTCTTGGCCTAACGAGATACTATTGTATGTTCGTTGAGAAAATCTCCCTGTTTGCGTCTCCACTTATGAAGCTCACAAAGAAAGGAGCTAAGTTTAAATGGGACGACAAATGTGAGAAGGGGTTTCTTGAACTAAAGAAGTAACTTACCAAGACACCAGTACTTGCCCTACCTAAGCAAGGGATAGGGCATGACATTTATAGCGATGCTAGAATCTAAGGGCTTGGATCTGTTTTAATGCAAACCGGTAAGGTGATTGCCTATGCTTCTGGGTAACTGAGGAAGCATGAGGTGAACTACCCTACCCATAATCTGGAATTGGGGCTGGTAGTTTTTGCACTAAAGGTTTGGAGACATTATCTTTACGGGGAGACATGTCACATCTACACCGACTATAAGAGTTTGAAATATGTATCCACTCAAAAAGAGTTGAATATATATGAGGCAAAGGAAATAGATGGAGTTGATCAAAGACTGATCATTGATTACCATCCAGGGAAGGCCAATGTGGTGGGCTATGCACTTAACAGGAAGAGTACGACGGGGACGTTACTCACATACCTATGAGCATTGAGGGCACGTTTGAAGATGTCCACGAGTAGGGCCTTAATAGCAAGATTCGAGTGAGTCATACTTTACTTGATGAAATCAAGAGATGTCAAGGTATTGATAAGGAATGTCAGAAGATTCTTGAACGGGTTTTGTGGGACCCATTGAGGATTTCTGGGTACAATTAGATGGTCTCTTATTATTTAGGTATCGTGTATGCATATCAAATAACGAGGAACTCCAAAAATCCATATTAAATGAGGCTCATTCTTCGGCCTATGCTATGCACCCGGGAGGTACTAAGATGTACCGGGACTTGAAGGAAAGCTATTGATGGTCGGGTATGAAGAGAGATATCGCAGATTATGTGTGCCAGTGCCTTACTTGTCAACAAGTTAAGGTTGAGCATCAGCACCCGCGGCGGGACTTTTGCAGCCACTTATCATTCCAGAATTGAAGTGGGAGCATGTGACCATGGACTTCGTGGTGGGACTACCATGAATGATGAACAATTGCGATGCCGTTTGGATAGTAGTTGATATGCTCACTAAGAGTGCACACTTTTTAACTATCAGCATTACCTATCCTCTTGAGAGGTTGTCCAAGTTATAAATGGAGAAGATCGTGAGGTTGCATGGGGTTCTAATATCCATTATCTCAAATAGAGACTCACGATTCATGTCCCGATTTTGGCCAAAATTTCAAGCAACTTTGGGCACTAAACTTAAGTTTAGCACAACATTTCATTCACAGACGGATGAGCAATCCGAGCGGGTAATTTAGATTTTGGAAGATATGCTAAGAGCATGTGCTTTGGAGTTCCAAGAGAGTTAGGGCAAACATTTGGCCTTATTAGACTTTGCCTATAACAACAGCTATCAGGGGAGCATTGACATGCGTCCATATGAGGCATTGTATGGGAGGAAGTGCAGAACATCCTTGTGTTGGGACGAGGTTGGCGAGGCCAAACTTGAAGGTATAAAACTTCTAGAGATCATCAAGACTAATGTGAAGATCATTCGTGATAGACTCAAGGCTGCCCAAGATCGGCAGAAGAGCTATGCGGATGAATGACGGAGACCATTAGAGTTTGAATTCGGGGATGAGGGTTTTCTAAGGATTCTCTTTGGAAAGGTATCATCCGATTCATATCCAGGGGCAAGTTTAATCCACAACACACATGTCCGTTTGAAATCATTAAAAGGATCGGGATCGTGGCTTACCGTCTCAAGTTGACAACTAAACTTGAGAAGATACATGATGTGTTACATGTATCGATGCTCAAGAAGTTGTACGGGACCCGTCACATATCATTGAGAAAACCGCCAGTAGAGATCCGAGAGGACTTGCAATATGCGGTGGAACCAGTGAAGATAGTGGGTCAACAGGTGAAGAAATTGAGGAACAAAGAAATTCCAATGGTAAAGGTACTATGGAGAAGTGATCGAGTCGAGGAAGAAACATGGGATACCGACGTCTCAATGAGGGAGCAATACCCGTTTCATTTTTATTAAGGGGGTGAACTTGTAACATTTTCCCCCAAGTATATTAATTTACTTTTTACCAAATCATGTATTGAACCTTGAGAAATGGTTAATGAATTTACGAGGTTGTAAATTTTTGTTATTATTTTTACGTGAATAGTAAAACGCACGTGGGACCCACACCGGTAGTGGGGAACACCCGATATTTCCGGAACCACATATTATATTCATCTTGGTCTAGATAATATTCACATGATTGTGTATATTCATGTTGGGCCATAGAAATGACATACAATTGGCTGGTTGATCAAACGAGACCCATATACCAGAATTGGTAATTCAGAAGATAATAGCTCGTAATAAATTACGGAGACTAATAAATTAAATTTGGGGACTATATATTCATTATAGAGACCCATAATAATGGGTAGAATAATATATATCTTATTTGGCACGATAAAATGAAACTTAATTAAAACAGTCCGCCAAAATATAACTTTCGGGACCAAGCGTACAATCCGAGGCTTAATGGGATGACCTCCCACATGAGATGGGGTCACCCCACGAAATTATACACTCAAGGACCATGTTGTGGGTTGTAAACATTGAGATGAGGTGTATTATGTGTGAGGCTGATTGTTGAGACACATTTGAAAGGTGAAGGGATCCCTTCTTAACATTATTGTGACAAAGAGGGAAGTCTCCTCCAATATTTCCCCTATCCTTGCAGCGACCAAACACACCCCAAGAGATAAGGAGAACCCCTGCAAACACCTACCTCCATAGCCATAATCGAGCTCTAGCAAAGGGGGACAAAAAGGAGCTTCAAAGAGGGAAAAAGTGGAGAAAAGTTTGTAGGATTAAGTTAATGACCTTATAATGACTTTTTGTCCTTTCATCAACTCCCATATGACTTCTACATCATGTGGATGACCCCTAGGATTTTACTACAAGTTTAGAAGAGTAGAACGAGGGATTGGGTGGTAGTTTAAGTCTAAGAACGGCCTTAGAAGCCAAAGTGACCGGTTCGCGGGAAAATAACCTTTTAGAGGTTATTTATATTAATATGAGTTTTGGGATTTTAAAACCTTGTTAGGAACTTGTCAAAGGTTTTCCTAGTGCTCTTACGAAGTTGAGATAGTTTTCGGAAGTATCTCCGGAGTTCATCAAAGTTTGCCAGAGTTCAACCAAAGTAGGTAAAACTTCTTAAAGCTTATTCGAGGTGAGTTGACAACTTAATGTCTTATAACTCTTGGGTTAAGTATGAGATTACCTAAAGAAATGTTATATGTATTCATAATGATGTTTAAAAGAGTTTAAGCATGTAGTTAGCTAAGGTGATTAGGCTTATGTGAACTAAACTAGTATATTATGCATGTAATTAAATTAAAATGCATATAACAACATATGTGATGTTTTGAATGACCAAAATGACATAAAATGATTGTTTATGGCTTAATACACATGGTGCTTAAGTTTCATAAAAATTGGACTTGAAATAGCGGATCAATGGAGCGTTGACCAGGTGCTAGACAAGCAACCAGCGCCGGTTCGGGATAGAACTGGTGCCGGTTTGAGTACTGGATTCCCATTTAAATAAAATAAATGGGAATTGGCGTTGGTTATAGGCTGAACTGGCGCCGGTTTGGTCCTATTTTGCCCAACAAGTATAGAACCCGTGCTTTGCACAGTGCATGAATTTGTTTGCATGTTATGTACTTACTCGTCCCGGAAAGATTTGCCAAATTGACTTTTCTTGGTCAAAGGTTATGCACTCCGACCAGTGATATTTTTTTAGGTTTGGTTGTGGATCTGGTTTTCAATTTTTCAGGGTTTAGTCACTTTGGGTTAGCTCCTCTCACTTTGACTTAATTATAGTAAGAATAAATATTCATATTTTGTTCAAAAAAAAGTACTCTTTTTACCATTTTTATTTATTTTTGAGTATTTTCATTCGATCTTTTGTTCAAATTATTATAATTCGATATTTATGTTTTAATTTTTTGAACAGGTAACTGGTCACATATGACTGTTATTGGTGGAGTGTCCGTAAATATGAAATTACTCTGAAACAATCGATAATTGAGATTATTATAAACCGATTGACAATAGTTGAAGTAATTATTATCAATTTTTCCTAATTTCTATAAAAGTAAATTTATTAGAGCACTGTAATAAAAAACCCAGACCTGAATAATTATAAAATATTAAAATTTATTTATAAGTCCATAGTACTTGTAGTTTAAACAATGTACTGGATGGTATACTTGTAAGTAAATCCATCTAAACCACTAATACAATCCATTTACGATAAAATATAGTTGAATTTTCAATACATAATAAATTAAAGTAAATCTATTTAAACCACTCATTTTAGTTATTTACATTCAATACACAATATACCGTATGAATTTTCATAATTTATTTACTCAAAAGATTTCATTACAATAAATTAAAAAAAACCTAATAATGAAAGGTAAAGAAAAAATACGGAGTAATGGATATAATGGGGAGAAAACACCTCAACCCAGCCCATGGCTCCATAACAAAATAAAAATACCGGATCAGCCCTGCCAAATCAATCCTGAAATAACCTTCTTGAGACTCCTGCCCCCATCAAAATCGGAGACCACTCACAAACACACCGTGTAGTGTAGAACACGAAGGCTTCAATTTCTTAATCAGACTGCATACCAACTCAAAATTGTTTGCATGATGCTTTTTTGTGTATTATATTCTCCTGCTAACAATTTCAAAGAACATTCCATTTTCTCAACCATATATACTTGTTGAAAAAATACTATCCATTTATTACTCTCAAACAATTGAAGTCTCAAATTCTTCAACAATTGAACAAATTAAATTGTTTGGATGGAATATTTATGCATAAATAAAAAGAGTGTATAACTCTATTTTAAATGGGTTAGAGATTACTCGGTCTTACATTGTTTTCGATATTATCAGACATGTAATGGGATTCTCGGTATATCTGATTAATTTGTAGGAAGATCTGAACGTTTAATCTCTATTGGCATCGATGTGCATAGATCTGACAAAGTTTGAGGTAAAATTGTTATTCTTTTTATATCTTTATTTATTGTTATTCTTTTTATATCTTTATTTATATATACTATTTAGTTATAGATAATTGCAATTTAAGTTTTAATATATAATCGAATGTTCCACTTTTAGGAACTTACATTAAAAAAAATTACATTTCATAATCTTTCCAACCAAAACACTCTTTTTGCCTCATTATTACAAAAACGGTGATACTTTTGCTCTCCAGAGAGTTACTTTTATTATAAACATCATCTATTATTCTTGCCATCAAAATCTGTAGTGAGAGTATGATGTGAGTACCTCACAACTTATCATTGTGAGTATATATGACTATATGTTACTCGTATGTATCTAGACATTTTGTAACCTTCAATTGCCTCACTTGATATTCCTCATGTAGTTTGACTATAGCAGATATAGGTCGTATTCTTCATCAAAATATGCATTGTATTATTGCATACAACATGTTAGTTATGGACCACAAACACCATGATGTTAACCATGCCCTGTTAAGATAACTAATCATCAATAATATATGTTGAACGATAAACTCAATTGACAGAAAACTAATATTTAATTCATCAATAATTCACACATGTAGCTAATATATTTACATTAAAATAAAAGCTAATATATTTACATTATATGCATTGGATATATATTTCTATATCTATAAACTTTTGTGACTGTCATCATAACACACATGTATAAGCATATTGGCATGATGTTCTTGCTAATTGCAGGCATAAAAAATACTCCATAGAACTTTAAATGCCAAAAGGGAAAAGAGAAGGAGAAGAAAAGGAATGCTATTTGAGCTCGAAGGCCGAATGGATGTGAGATGTCTGCTGCTGGAGTGGTGCTTTTATACTTGAACGTATCCATTCTAATTGCTCGAAATGGCACGACCAATCCCATTCACTATTCTCACCTCCCTTTTCCACCAATAAGAACAAAGCTAGGTGAACATTGATTAACATCAAGTCAGGATTTTATGTCAACAGTGCTCACCCCCTTTTTAAACCAACAGGAACACACGAAATTTTAATTGAACTATGCACACCTCCTTTTTGGGCCAATAGGAACCGCATAATCACAATACCTTATATCCTGAACGAACCAATACATTTACAATACATTTCTTTGTACGGAGTATTTACTTTGGGAACACTATTTCAAAAATTCTTTTGCTTTTATATTAGAATATATATGATTTATTTGCATGGTTTTTTTAATGATAATAATGCATGGACTTGGGAGGTGTTTATTTCGCTTGGTTTTGCATGAACTGTTGTGCTTAAGCTATAAGACTTGGGAGGTGTTTATTTTGCTGCTAAATTCACAGTTTGGTTAGTAAGACAAGTTAAGTAAACATGCAAGCTGCTTAATAAGATGCTTACTAACCGAAAGAGGTGCTTAAAGTGCCGCTTACTAAGCATACCATCCCCATGTATTAATTAAGCGGCACTTTAAGTTTTCTCAGTTTCCGAATTTACTCTTACCCTTATCCCTTGACCTTACCCTATTGTTACCCTCTACCTACCCCACCATACCTTACCCTGATCCCACTCTGACCCGACCCCCACCCTTACCCCCTACTATACCTACCCCCGGTCCCCCTTACCCCACCTACCCTAACCCTACCCCTTTACCCAGTACCACCTTCCCCTACCTCGACCCTACCTGACCATACCCCCTTACCCCACTCCCACTCATGCCCATTCCCTACCCCGACCCTACCCATTTTACCCCTACCACCTACCCCCACCCCTCCCCACCCCGACCCCCATATTATATTATATTATATACTTGTGTTCATGAATGTTTGTGTGTGTGTGTGTGTGTACAGAGTTATTTTGGATATTTTATTATTAAACAGTGTTTTAAATCTTTTGAACTAAACATGAGCTTACAACACTACTTACTTTATGTGCCGCTTATTAACGCGAGCCTTCATAAGCACCGTTTAGTAACCCGTGAAGTAAACATGTCCTTGGTGTAGTCTTGATTAATGATTATGATACATAGCCTAACTAAGTATGATATGTCGTAGATCATAAGAATGTAATTGGTGGAGTACCCAGAGACTGGACTCTTCTCGAAACTCGAAATATAATTGGTGGAGTACCGAGGGACTGGAGTGTACTCATAACTTGAAATATAATTGGTGGAGTACCCAGGGACTAGATTGTCCTCAAAACTTTATATATAATTGGTGGAGAACCCATGGACTGGACTGTCCTCAAAATTCGGAATTTAATTGGTGGAGTACCTAGGGATTGGATTGTCCTCGAAACTCATAGATTACGGTTTAGTAATTTAGAATCGAGTGGTGTCCTTAAAAATCATGATTGGACAAGGAGGAGTATTATACACTCATATGTATTTGTGTGGGTTTGGGATTTTTAGTCAAGGCCATTGACTATTATGATCTTTACAAGAAAACAATGACCTACGAGTCGGTATTTTCCAAGTGTATATACCTATATGTATTTCAAGACTTGAGGATGATATATAACCATATGTATAACCTTATGTTTGGGTCTTATACTTGGAACGTTAGTTATTCTACATTTAGCTTGCTTCTTTCCAGTACAAGTTGTACTGACCCCTCGGGGGGGGGGGGGGGGGGGGGAGCTACCAATTTTAGGTTGAAGCGAAGGCTTGCTACCTGCAACATCGTACGGGTGAAGCCAACTCAAGGAAGACGTGGTTCGTTCTTTCTTATTTCCTTAAAACTATAAACACTTGCTCATGGATATTTGAAATACTATAAACTATTTTGAGCCTGCAAGCCCATGTTTTAGCCGGATGTAGCCCACAAATTACCGTTGAATATTTCCGCTATTCATTGGTTCAAATGTGATGTTGATATGCATGTTTACTTACTGAGTATGGTATGAACAATGTTCATGGACGCCTTGTATAATCAAGTAAGGTTGACTTGCGGGTGACATCACTTGATTGTGCGGCGATTGTACACACGCTTAAATGCGATGTGAGGTGTGACAAGGACCATGGCAAACACATAATGCAACAAGCAAGTAATTCAAATATGTTAAGCCTAGCTATATATAACCACCAATCAAACCGTTCATAAGAAGCCAGTAGTATGTAGACCATTTTTCGAAATGTATTGAACGTCTATTTTAATTCCAAGCTTAAACTGAAAATCACGATAGCCCAAATGGAAAATCGAAAGGTCGACCAACAACTGTATAGTGAGTTGTTTAGTCTAATTCCCAATTTGGTTTTCAAAATTATTTTTGCGACAAAAGGTTTCTTGTTTGATGAAATGCATGCATATTTTCGAGCTTGTTTATTCAATAATCAATAGTATACAATTATGGGAGTGTTTGCAATTGCTTCTACTTCGAAAAAGTGATTTTTGAAGTGATTTTGCAGAAAGTATTTAATAGTAAAAGTTAGTAGTGTTTAAGAAAAAAGTGGCTTTGAAAAAGTAAAAGTTGGTAGTGTTTGGTAAAATAAGTGCTTTTTGTGTGATGAAAAAGTGAAAACTAGTTTAAAGCACCCTTCTACCTGCTTCCAGTTTTTAGCTTTTAAGTGATTAATTTAAGCAGAAGCTGTCATACAAAAAACACTCATTTCAACTTTTTTAAGCCAAAAGCTGAAAACATTTTTTTAATCTTTAGCAAACACTCCCCATATCCTTGGAGAGAAAAGTCCTAAACCTAAACTAATTCTCCACTCCATCTTCAGTCGATTTATCAGAAATTGAAAAGTACATGTGACCGGGCTGAACTTGCAAGTGTACAAGTGCCGATATAGTAATAATTTCCGGTAAAATACCGGGTCGAATCCACAGGGAAACGTTGTTTAATTTAGTCCGAGAGTAGATAACTTTAAATAAATAAATGAGTAAAGTGCAGGGATTTTGAGTTGTGTGTTGTTGTGAAAACAACAACTTGATTCTTCTTTTTAATTTTCAGAGATATAACTTAAATTAATTTGATTAAAGTGATTGATAACAACAACTAAGGCTTCGGGAATCACTTAAATGCTTTAATAGGGTTGAATATTAGTTCTTTACCAAAAATTATGAATACGATGTCGCTAATATATTCTCAACTCCGGTTAAGGCAGCGAGAGCGTGGTTTTCGTTACGTGTAAGTCCCGTTACGGCTTACATTCATCTACCGAAAACCCCGTTGAATATCAAGACATCACACCCGTATCATATAATACCGGATATATTTCTATTCTCGGTAATATATATGTTTATCCTTTAATGTTCATAGTTTAGACCTCAACGTTAATTGCAAGCATAAACTAAGTTTAACATACTTCTATGTTGTACACCATAGTCATAAACAATCAAAATGTAAAGGATAAATCACAATTTATTGGTTTAGAACTTTTATCAAACACCTAGTGGGCATAGAAGTTCATCCCTAGCCTTAGCTAAGAACTTAGCCTCTAATGCTCATATTAATTACAAAAGTGTAACTAAGATAAAGGAAATACAATAACATACAAGAAATAATACCTAGAACCAATTGTAGAGGAGAGAAATGGCTTCTTCTCCAACACTTCAAGAAAATGTAAAAAGGAAATATAAAAACTGAATTTTTAGCTCCAAAGATGGAATCTCCGCAATGGCCTCCGCAAAAGGTATGTTGATGCTCAATTTCTTGAAAATATCAAGAATTTTCTTGTGTTTCTTCTCATCTCCTTTCTTCTTCAACTTTTGTGGATAGGGGATGGGAGGAACATATTGAGGCATAATAGGTGCCAACGGTGTATGTGAAACCTCTTCTTGTTTCTCCGGTATCTTTCTTCTCCCCGACATCTTGGGGTCCTCCGTTTGTCTCCCACTTCTTGTGGTAATGGCCATGACGCTCTCCCTCGGGTTTACCTCCGTAGTTGTAGGGAATTTGCCTTGCTCTCTAGAACTCATTTTTTTAGCGAGTTGCCCCATTTGAAATTCAAGATTTCGGATTGACGCCTTGGTATATTGCTCAATGGTGTCAATGCGTTGGTTGAGCTTTATATTTTGATCTTCAAAGCGAAGATCCAACTTGTTGAATTGAGAGTGGAGATTCCCAATGGATGCCTCCACTCTACTATGGTTCTCTTCATTTTGAGCCTTCATGCTTTCCATGCTCTTGGATATGAATTGCATCATATCCTCCATGGTGGTTTCCTTGGACGGCCCAAAATTAGGTGCTCCGGATTGGGGTTGTGGCTTCCAATTGCTCCCTTGGTTCCACCTTTGTTGATTAGAAGGATTATTGTTTCCCCGGTTCCCATAAGAGTTCATGAAATTTACCTCTTCAAGATGTTGAGATAAATTGCCTTCCGGACTTTGAATGCTCTCCACATTAGCTATTTGCTTGACTCCTCCCAATACGGCTTGAAGGGCCGTTTGGAATTTTTGCTCAATTTTTGATTCCATTTGTTCAAGCCTTTTGTTAATCTCGGTTGTGATAGAGATTTCATTCATCCCGACCACCTTGTAATCGCCTCCTTGAAGTTGAGGATTTGAGGCAATAGATTCAATGATTCGGAGTGCCTCAGTTTCATTTTTATTTCCAATGTAGCCCTCGGCTCGGTTGTCCACAATGGCTTGACAAGGTGCATTCAAACCATTGTAGAACGTGTCAATTTGAAGGTCTAGGGGAATGCGGTGATGTGGGCATTCCCTTAGCAATGATTTGAAACGCCGCCATGCGTCTTGAAAGAGCTCACCATTTTGTTGTTTGAAATTGAAAATGCGTTGTCTAAGCTCTTGAGTCATGGTGGGCGTGTAGTACTTAGACATGAAGGCATTGTATATACCTTCCCATGTTGTGTAGCTTGCCGGAGCTTGCTCTAGGAACCATCCTCTTGCCGCCCCTTTGAGAGTATAGGGGAAGCATTTGAGCTTGAGTTGATCCTCCGCCAAGCCATTTCTAGGGATTCCTTGAATGAATCCGTAGAACTCCGTGATGAAGTTGAGTGGATTTTCCCCAAGCAAACCATGAAACTGAGGCATAGCGTTGAAGTAGCTTTGCCTTAGCTCATAGTCTCTTGCTTCCTCGCTCAAGGTGATGCAAGATGGCGTAGCGGCCACCACGGGTCTCTTCCTCTCATTCAAAGTTGGCAACATCTTTGTAGCTTTTTGCTCCCTTCGAATGTGTTTGCAAGTTTTTTCTATTTCAAGATCAAGTGGTTCAAGAATTTTAGAACCTTGACCTCTTAATTGCATGCAAACACAAGGGAATATCTACACAAGAAAAAACAAAAATCCTTCCAAGATCAAGTGAAGTTGTGAAAAATAAATTCAGGATTTTTGATTGGTTGATTGTTTGGACTTTATTAAACAAGACCGTTTCCCCGGCAACGGCGCCAAAAACTTGACCGGGCTGAACTTGCAAGTGTACAAGTGCCGATATAGTAATAAATTCCGGTAAAATACCGGGTCGAATCCACAGGGAAACGTTGTTTAATTTAGTCCGCGAGTAGATGACTTTGAATAAGTAAATGAGTAAAGTGCAGGGATTTTGAGTTGTGTGTTGTTGTGAAAACAACAACTTGGTTCTTCTTTTTAATTTTCGGAGATATAACTTGAATTAATTTGATTAAAGTGATTGATAACAACAACTAAGGCTTCGGGAATCACTTAAATGCTTTAATAGGGTTGAATATTAGTTCTTTACCAATAATTATGAATACGATGTCGCTAATATATTCTCAACTCCGGTTAAGGCAGCGAGAGCGTGGTTTTCGTTACGTGTAAGTCCCGTTACGGCTTACATTCATCTACCGAAAACCCCGTTGAATATCAAGACATCACACCCGTATCATATAATACCGGATATATTTCTATTCTCGGTAATATATATGTTTATCCTTTAATGTTCATAGTTTAGACCTCAACGTTAATTGCAAGCATAAACTAAGTTTAACATACTTCTATGTTGTACACCATAGTCATAAACAATCAAAATGTAAAGGATAAATCACAATTTATTGGTTTAGAACTTTTATCAAACACCTAGTGGGCATAGAAGTTCATCCCTAGCCTTAGCTAAGAACTTAGCCTCTAATGCTCATATTAATTACAAAAGTGTAACTAAGATAAAGGAAATACAATAACATACAAGAAATAATACCTAGAACCAATTGTAGAGGAGAGAAATGGCTTCTTCTCCAACACTTCAAGAGAATGCAAAAATAAAATATAAAAAGTGAATTTTTTGCTCCAAGGATGGATTGATGCCCTTGTTTGATGAATTGGGGGCTTTATATAGGCTAAAGATTGACATATATTAGTCTATTCGAGCCCAACAATCAAGCATGGAAGATATATTTGATTAGCTCATGAGGAAGGTGAGTTTTTTCCATCAAAATATTTCAGCACGTTCTTTTGTATTTGCAGGATCAGACCTACCCGGCGTCGGGTTCAGGCCTACCCGGCGCCGGTTCTTCATTGTGCGCAGGGAAATCTGAAATTTTGGCCTACCCGGCGCCGGGTATAAGGCCTACCCGGCGCCGGGTAAGCTACTGGTTTGTGTACATGTGAAAATCAACAAACGAGCGCCGATTTGGTGCAAATTCCGGTGCCGGTTTTGTCCTGGGATTTTGGGGATGTTCCGCTACGAATTTGGACATGATTCCTTCACCAAAGTTGTAGATAATGAAGTCTTCTATCCAACAAAACTTGAATGACATGATTTTATTCAGCCAATCAAGAGATATGGATAAAACACTGAGAGGTATGCATCCTGAAATCCCACCAGCAACATCTGGCTTTGTTGGTTGATTGAGTCTTGTTCCTTTCATATTTTGGTCATGACGTCTTCATAACATTTGTACCTTATTGAGTTAGCATTCACATGAAACTCGAATCGAGTGATTTCGAGTTCTATAGAATACGTTATACTCAAATTATGGGTAGAACGTCATTCTCTTGGTCCAAAAAGTCGTTCATCGCAATGTTTTATGATCAAGCTCTCATTCTGGAGGTATTTGCCCGATTTCTCTTCTTTTCTTCAACAAATACTTATAAATACTTATGTTAAACACAAGTAAATATAACGGCTATCAACATGGATCAGATTCCTCTACACAAAATCAAGAGTATATCGGAAACATTAAGTATATATTTTGACCAACCAAAACAAACTGAAACATTGAGTTGTAGCACATCAAGACTAACATGACCTTCACATTGACTAAATGTCCTTAAAGGCTTCGTTTGATGTACTGAACCATGATTATACTAATGCCAATTAAGCTTATTTTACCGAATAAAAACAAAACAAAAACCCGAAACACTTGTAACCTTCCATTATTGAGCTCTCATGATTATTGATCATCACATATACGGATCGACAGCTTGGAAGAGAACCAAAGCCATCTCAAAAGGAGTGTACTCCGGTTCAACACCACAAAAGTAACCCGGACCTGACACACATGGTTTATCGTGAACTGGTATTATGTTTGTCTTTTCCATTTGAAGAGAGAGTTTGCTTGGAACTTGAAGTTGATTGTTAGCCGACATGGTAGATGTGATGGAACTGTCTCGCACAAGTTGTGGTGAATTCCCACTAAGAGCGATGCTAACCGCTGGTTCGGCCTTTGATAAGAGCCACTCTATGGTCTGACCAGCTGTGCGGTGGCCGAGTATCTGCATGAGATCAAAAACCTGATGGGCACATTCAAGCGGGATCCTAACTCGCCGATCTCGACCGTTTACCTTGCGGTGTCGATCTGAATAGCTCTTTGCATTTACACAAGTGTGCGTTGAGGCTACCATTTTTTGTTGAAAATTATAACTAATGGGAAATTTATATTTATATACATACAAGTGAGGGTAAAAATTTTTGTCAGCAGATATACAAAAGGAAATATAATTATTGTCGTTAAAACATTTAAATCGCAATAAATATATATTCAACTGTAATAATCAATTACGTTGCAACATTCCTTTATTTAGAATAATCTTTATAAAGCGCGTCTAGTTGTAACATGTATTACTTATATCGGTGAAATCTGAGAGCTCGATAATTTAGAATTTCAAAAGCATGTAACCGGGTATAATGAATTGTTTATTGTTTTACCAGTTTAGCACACATGTTTTAAACTAATAGTATGCACATCGAGAGCTCACCGGTAAACCGTTAGTGGTATTGTAGAGAGAAAAGAGAACTAAGAATTAGCATAACTGGATCATTGCGCTTACCGCTACACTTAAAGAAATCACTAATAGTGTAGCACATCTTTCCCCTTTTTATAGCACATGCGAAGCGCCACGTTTCGATTGCACCGGCAAGCTCGCAGATTTCTGGCACCGCATACCCGCGGCCTAACAATCTCCCCCAGCACATGCCGACCTACAACTGCGCAACATGCTGTTGCCGGGGATCGAACCCGTGACCTTGCCTCTGATACCATTTGTGGATCGTTGCTCTTAACGCTATACTAAAAGCAATCACTGATAGTGTAGCACACCCCTCCACTTTTTATATCACAGGCGAAGCGCCACGTTTCGATTGCACTGCAGGCTGGAAGATTGCTGACACCGCATACCCGCGTTCCAACAACATACATATTTTAAATTGATAGTGCATGTGCACATCGAGAGCTCACCGATAAACCGCTAGTGGTATTGTACAGAGAAAAGAGAACTAAGAGTTAGAGAGAGAGAGAGTAAATCTAATAATAAAAGATTTCAAAACTGTTTAAATATACTCCAATGAGGTATTTATAGTACAAATAAATGATAGGTGCATTAAATGTATGAAGTGTGATGTCGTCTAAACTATTCTTCGATTCAGCAGAAGAGTTCAGTGTCCGTGCAAGAAACATCTCAAAGAGCTTGAGCTCCAATTCATCATCTCCGAAGAGGGGCTTGAAAAATACATTTTCACGTGCTGCACGTCCTACCAAATAAGCTCCTCACAAATGTTCTTCATACATGCAAATCCATCTACCAATTCCGTTGTTCCACCGATAAGAGCTCCTCTAATTATCCTAGTTAAAACAGTCAAAGAGACTACATTTTGGAGCGAACTTGGTTCAAACATTCTGAAACAAGAGGTCAAGCCCATGCCCATCTAGATTCCATCAAAAGACTCATTTTAGAGGTGGTATCAGACTTCATACATTTTGAGCAAGAGCAACTTCTGGAAGATTATGATTTCATGCAACATTTTGAATGCCCTTCTGAAATAATCAAAGTGGAGCTCGTTTGAAAGAAATGGGAGACTGATACACTCCGCCATCAAGGAAAGATTGCTAGGATTCAAGGAAGACTAGATGACTTGTGCATCTATGAAGTTTTAACATGAAGAGGGAGCCCGTCAACACAAAGACAAAGATAAACCGCGCTGCAATGCAAATTGACACAAACACGAAGATTGTTAGAAATTATTTTATTGTGTCCAATTGCATTAGTTATCTTTGTATTAGTTATTGGGCCTTGTATTTATTTAGAACATTTAGTATTTATTATGTATTTATTTAATTAATAACAAAAAAATGGTATGTCACTTTCCTATGGGTCGACTCACAATCCTTAGCAGTGTAATGGGATATCAAACACATAGGTGCATGTATCCCATACTGACTGAGTCGATCAGTAAGTTTGGCCAGGCTGAATATTCCCTCCATACATTCTAGAGAGAAGGGAGAGTCGCTTTTTTCACATCCCCTATACAGTGCCGATCCTACACAAACTCGGGCCTGAGTCGAGTTTGATAAAACCTACATGAGTTTGAAACACAACATATTTGAAAATAAAAGATTAAAACCTAGATTTTTTGGAAATAAATATCAACAAAGTCGAAAGTTGAGGTTTGTACTTCATTAGCGGATAATTTACTTCATTAGCGGAAATAAATATCAACAAATATCAACTACTTGATTGATAATTCTGTTGTTCCTCTGATTTTTTACTTCATTAGCGGATAATTTAAGCCAAACAGTCAACATGTAGTCTCCATATTTTTATTTTTGAATACATATACTCCCTCCGTCCTTAAATGGATGTCCCAAAATTAACTTCACGCTTGAATACTTTCCTTATTTGACAAATTATTTTCATCAAAACCGTGCCAAACAGTGTCAAACAGTGTCCAAACAGTGTTTAAACAGTGCAAAACAGTGCACTCTACAGTAAAGTCAAATTTATTTTCTTAATCTGTGTGATTGTCAAACTGTGAAGTTATTTTTGGGACGAAGGGAGTATATAATAGATAGATGATAGTTAGGGGCCCCTAATTTTTAAATTTTTTTAGGGCCCTGAGGCCCATGCCTCTCCAGCCTAAAGGAAGGCACGGCTCTGCCCCTATACGTTCATCGTCATATCATTTTGGTATTGAATCCAAGCTTAAATTTTCTCTATTCTTGTTTTATTTATCTGATAGTTGGATACACTGATCGTTTGACAAACTTTATGTTTGAAAACTCTTATTTTGAGGTGTGTAATCGATTGATATAAGTTTCAGTTCAGGAATGTGAAGTTGTGCAGGTGTTTGAATTTTCGTGAAACTGTAAACCTGTTTAGTATTTGAATCGTATATTTTGTTGTAATCATTATTTGGAGTGGATTTTGTGATAACAATTGTAGCTCTTAAAGAGACATATCTACAACATTTTGAATCATCAAATTTGGTTTAGTCAATCAAAAGTTACGAAATTCACAAACCTGGAGTTTTCGTAAAACAACGAGTTTTCATAAAACATGTTTTTCACAAAACTTTCAAATTTCATGAAAAAATAGGTTTTCGTGAAAAAGTGAGTTTTCGTGAAAAACACCGTTTTCATGAAAAGTATGTTTTCGTGAAAAAGTAAGTTTTCATGAAACTTAATTTTTTTCGTGAAACTTATTAGGAAGTATTTTATTGTGTCAAATTGCATTAGTTATCATTGTATTTGTGTATTTTATTTAGCTATTGGACCTTGTATTTATTTAGCCCATTTATTATTCATTATGCATTTAGTCAATTAATAATAAGAAAGTGGTACTCCGTATTTGACTTTCCTTATTGTCGGCTCACAATCCTTAGCACCGTACTGGGATATCAAACACATATGAGTATGTATCCCAAATTCGATTGAGCACATAAAAAAGTTTGGCTAAGTTGAATATTGCATTTGTACATTCTAGAGAGATGGGAGTGTCGTTTTCACACCCCATGTATGTTCATCGTCATATCATTCTAGTATAGAAGTCAAAGTTTTACTCCTCTCTATTCTTGTTAATATATATCTAATTGTTGGATCAATAACCATGACTATTTGTTTCTTAAATATTAAACCTGCATTTTCGAATGACATAAACTAAGCATTGTTAACATATCAGCTTCCACATTTCCTCAAGCTCTATATTGGCTGCGTAGTTTTCTTCCAAAAGCGAGTTTCAATTCAATTGGTTGGAAATTCTAATGTGGATAAGTAGCCAGTTAAGAACTATCTATCTGCCTGAAACTAAAAAATATTGCACCAATTTGGCCTTATTCCCACTACGAACAAGTGAAGCCATCTAACACCAATTACATATTTGATGAATCCGAATAGTCACCTGCTTTAATTAGATTGCACCAAAAGGGCCGCTTGAGTGTCTCTCGGCAAAAGAAAGACTTTTATTCATTAAAATAAAGGGAACAATTTGTTTCTAAATGCTATGTTTAGGAAATCGAGACAGATTAGTGCTTTGTAGGCTATACCAGACAGTTAATTTCTCTGTATAAATTTCTGGGCCCATTAATATGTGTAATTGAAAAACATTTATGGGTAGGGTAGTAGGGCATGCGTAGGAGAAGCTTATAGGTTTCATTTTGACTAAGGAAAACTGTCAAATAGATCATTGTACTTCAAAATCAATCAATTGAGCCCTTAAACTTTTATTAAACCCAATTGAGTTATTTAGGCGGTAAACAACCGGTTTCCCGGTGAATGCTTATGTGGACTGCCTATGTGTTTTTTTAATGTTTTCTAAGTTTTTACATTCTATTTTGTCTTTACTTTTACTTTTTCTTTTCTCTTCCCGCGGCTTTCTTCTTCCGTCTCTTTGTTCTTCTCCCTCCATATTTTCATTTGTGGAGCTCACCATTTTTGCTTCTGCGAAGAACACGACCTGTAGCAGTAAGGAGGAGATTGAGCAAATTGACGTTTTTTATAGTAAGAGGACCTATTTGACAGTTTTCCCTTTTGACTAAATGAAAATAGTGGGTATATAGAAAAGTAACAACGAGTTCAAATCTCTTGAGTTGATCTTTATTTTGTCTTCCAAACTAAAAAGAAAAAGAAAATGGTTTGCTTGTTCCATATTCCTCACCAATAACTTTTTTTCTGTTTGACAAAATCTCTAAACATTAACTTTTTAACGTAGCATTCTCTAAGTTTTTTATGTGTTGTATATGTAAATCAGTGACTTCAAAATGTTTTGAGATGATTTTTTTGTCTCCCAAACTAAATAGAGGACTGAAGGAAGAAGATGGTTTGCTTGTTCCATATTTCTCACCAATAACTTTATTTTATCTGTTTCACAAATCTCTACGCATTAACATGTTTAACATAGCACTTTTTATGTTGTAAGTATTACATACGTATATTATAACATTGGCCATTTGCCCTACTGTCTCCATTTGGTAAGAACACATACTTTTTTTATTTTCAAGATTTTTGAGATATATATATATATATAGAAAATTGCAGAACCCTTAGATGTTTCTGTTATGGGATCCCTTCTTTTATTAGCCTTAGATGCTTCTTTTATTATCCTTTTAATCATTCGTAGTGACAATTTTGAATATCTCGATGACTCCTTCATTTTCATCGATGACTCCATCAAATGAAGCTTCCACGGTCATATCGTATTTCACATTACGAAAATAGTGTTGTTTGGTGAAAATAAAACACCCCTGGGCAAGGTTTTGTACATATGGTTATATGCTTAGTTTCAGTTGTTTTACATGTTGAATGCCTATAAAGTTTGAAGCCATAAATGAATAGAACATGTTTAACTTAAGCAGCTTGTATGTCTACATTAGGTGTAATGTTTGGGTCTTAATTAATCTTTTTGTTCATGGCAGCTCAACTTCTTAAAATGTTAGTGCTAGCACTAAGGTAATAACAATAACATTATAGATAGTTAGCACTAACTGTTAAGCTCTGCTTTAAGCCTTCCACAGTTCATTATATTTTATCTTTTCTCCAGGATGATATGTTTTTGAATTTAAAATATGAGGTGAATGATGGATGAAATCATTATCAAAATTGTGGCAGGTTTTAACACAACACTTTCTACATTCTAAGTATTGCATACGTCCCCTCAAAATAAAAAAGTATTACATACCTATACAACATTAGGCATTTGCTCTACCATCTCCTTTTGGTAAAAACACATACTTTTATAAAAGTATGTATAAAATATTACGGAGTATTTATTATAGAAAAGTGCGCGCTGCAACCTAAAGTGCTGCAAAGTACTTTAATAAAGTTTGTTCTCAGTAATTTTACTTGTGTATTGTTATGATTTACGGTTCTTGAATGCAATAAATCTTACTGCAAGAGTGCAAGGGAGAAATGAGCTAAAGTCGCACTTGATCTTGTTAAGAGAAGAAGTCCATGACATACATCCACTTTTTTGGTTTATAAAACCATTTTAATATGTACAGAATTCTACTGTGGATTTGGAAATTATTACCTTTTCCTTATATCGCTGAGAGCCTGAGAGGTTATTTAGATTTCTGTTAAAAGATATTCGAGGCTCATTGATTATGATCGAATATTAAGATTTAGTAGTATAGATATTGGAAAAACTCTATCTAAAAAATTATACTCCCTCCGTCCCTAATTTATCTTCCAAATAGGTTTGGCACACAATTTAAGATAGTGGGTATTGGGTGGTGGAGAGTTGTGCAGAAGAGAGAGAAATGTGTAAGAATTGTTGTGAACCACAAATTCTTTGTCAAAAAGGGAAAGTGGAAGTTTTAATTGGGACGGACGAAAAAGGAAAATTGAAAATTTATTTAGGGACGGAGGGAGTACTCCATATCTACTTGTAAAAATCATTGGAATTGAAACCTGGAAATAAGGTTATGACCTAAACATTCTGAAAGTGAACATTAGAAATTTAGAATATATAAGATCGTGTCAATCTTCTTTGCTACACACAAAGAACATGTAAATAATGGGGAACTACTAAAATTTTAAAAAAATCTAAGAAAACACGTTTAACTAATGCTTCATAAGTTTATTATCCACAAAAATTTGTTTTCTTTTGGGAACGTAGATCTGGCCTATTGACTGCAATGAATCATTCCAGGAAAAACTGGTATACCTCGGGGAGTTGTTGAATCATAGTTAATTCCGTGTAATCCAACTAGAGATTGTGCTGTTAAGAAGTTTGAGAAGGCGCAAGGTATTCGTCTATCACCAATCATAATGTATTACCTCTTAAGTTTAATTGATTCATATGACAACGTCAGCATCTATCTTACCAGAATTTGATTTTTATCACATGCTTTGGGTTAAACATCAGTTCGTAACTTCAATAATTTTAGTGGGAAAGCTAACACCAGAACTCGCAACGGATTTGCTTATCGAGATAGTTTAGAACTTAATACCAATCTATTTAACATAAGGAAAAATCATAGTATTTGAGGAAGCGGTCGTCGCCGACTCACTCTCCCTTATGGGAGGTCTCGGGTTCGAAACTCAATGAAGTGAGTTTCACCCAGTTTACTCCAGGCTCCCCAAACCCCCTCCCTCAGATGCCACCTGGAGTAAAAAAAATGGAAAAATCATAGTACGTCCATTTCCTAATTTACAAGAAAAATTACAAGGTTGCTAGGGTGACTGATCATCACTAGACTCTCTACATGTAAAACTTGTAAAGTTTTGATGTTGTTGTTGCTTTAATTGTGCTCGGTCTACACTTTCCTTTGTGCATGGCTGTTGCTTTTGTGCTTGTTGTTGTGCTGCCTTTTGCTGGGGATGGGTTTTCTATGTTGGATAACCTTCATTTTTGTTCCCTATTGACTGTACATTCTGAATCTTTGTCATCTTGGATGATCTTTCTAATATACTTACATTTCATCTAAAAAAAATAGAGGGTATGGAGAAATTCATATATTTGAGCTAATGAGCTCCCTGAGGTAAAAATCAACTTTTTCAATTTCATATTTTGCTTGAATTGTGATATTGGCTCGAAATTTTAATTCACTTTCATGCGTTATTTTGTTTCTTTGTAATTTCATATCATGTGTTAATTTTGAGTTACTTACTATATTTGATAATTTGGTTAATTTTAGATTGAATATAAAATTTTCTTCCGAATATAAGGCTGTTGTGATAAATGTGTTTACTCTTTAGATTTGGTTTAATTATAGGTTTGTTTGACATTGGGTCTGCTGTTTTGTAACACCGTCCCCAAATGTATTTACTTTTAAGTGAATGATGTATTGAACCTTGTGGAATGGTTAATGAGTATGCGAAGTTGTGAACTTTTATAAATTCTTTTGCGTGAATAGTAAATTCGCACGTGGGGCCCACACCGGGAGCGGGGGCCGCCCGATATTCCCGAGACCGTATATTTTATTCACCTTGGTCGAAATAATATTTTTATAGAGGTGGATAATTTATTTGGTCCAAGAAATGACATAAGGTGGACCGATTGGTCAAAATTGGCTCAATTACGGGCATTGGTAATTTAACTGATAAAAGTCCGAAATTGAATTTCGGGAACCTATAAATTAAAGTTGAGGAATGTATATTCATTATAAGGGTAATAATGATTGGAAACACATAATATATTTTATTTGACCCAATGAAATGAAATATGTTTAAAACTGTCCAAAAAATACAACTTTCGGGACCGATTGTACACATCGGGACACAAACGGATGACCTCCCACATGAGTGGGGGCCACCCCACGTTTTTGGGTGCTGAGATTGTCAAATGGGAGCTGTAAATTATAGAGGAAGGGGCTGAGGGTGATGTATTGGGTAAGAAAGGACCAAAGGTGGACCTCCACCCCACTCATTTGTCTAATTGAGACAAAAACCATCCCCCTCACCTCACCATCACCATCCACTCGAACCAACACCCAAGAGTAGCAAGAAGAAGCTCTCAAATTCACCATTTCTTCACCCAAATTCGAGCTCAAGCTATTGTGGTCCAAAGAGGAGGATTAAAAGGGGGAAAAAGTTGATAGAAAGTGAGAGAGATTAAGGTAATGACCTTATACTAACTTTTCCTTTGTTTTTCTTCTATCATATGTGATATATGTCATATGGAGAACTCTTGAGATTGTTCTACATGCTAAGAGTGTGGAATAATGGGTTGGGGAGTAGTTCTAAGTCCAAGAACGGACTTAGAAGCCAAACCGACAAGTTCACCGGAAAATAACCTTTTAGAGGTCATTTGTATTGATTAAGGTTTTATGATGTTAAAACCTTGTTAGGAACTTGATTAAAGTATTTTTGAGCTTCGCCGGAGTTTCGCCGGAGTTGGTCAAAGTTCGCCGGAGTTGGTCAAAGTTCGCCGGAATTAGTCAAAGTTCAACCGGGAAGCGTAGAATGCGCTTAAAGCTCACTTAAGGTGAGGATGACCGACTATATTGCTTATAATTATTGGGTTAATTTCATGAGATTACCTAAATGAATTAAATGTGTTTGGCATGGTTTATTAATGATAAAAAGTGCCTAAATGAAATCAATATTGATTATAAGTGAAAATGCATAATATACAAATTTATGAATAAATGGTGTATGATTATGTGTTATGAATAAAATGTCATGATAGTTGTATTAACCATGAATGTTCATTGTGATAAATATACTTTTACCTCATGTAAAGAAGTCATGAAAGGATAAAAGTGATATTTTGATATTAGAGCCAAACTATACTTGAATGTGGAATTAAATTGAAATATACGAACTATTATGAATTTGCATTGGTTATATTAAGATTTAACGACTAGTATAGAAATACTAGTCTGAAATGTTAGTTCAATAGTCTTTGGAGCTAATCCCAAGATATTGGAGCTAAGTAACCATTAAAGGATATTGTTAAGGTGAACTTTATGAACCCAAGTTACATTAGGAGTAAGCCTTAAGGGTTACTCAAATGGATGGAGCCTAGACTAAGAAATTGTTTAGGATTAGATGACGTGACTATGAGCCGAGCTCTAGCACGTGGTAGTATGACTATGAGCCGAGCTCTAGCAAATGTAGTATGACTATGAGCCGAGCTCTAGCAAAATGTAGTATGACTATGAGCCGAGCTCTAGCAAAATGTAGTATGACTATGAGCCGAGCTCTAGCAAAATGTAGTGTGACTATGAGCCGAGCTCTAGCACAAATTAGTATGACTATGAGCCGAGCTCTAGCATGAAGGAACGTGAGTTGATTATAAGATAATAACATCCTAGATTGAGGGTCTTGGAAATTGAAACTTTGATTATACTTAGTATAGTTGTCATTGTACTTGTCAAATGCTTCCAAGTATTGACCTCCCCTTCACGGGGGAGGCCACCTCACAGTTTCAGGTAGAACTTGAAGGTTGCTACCATCGCCGTTGCTTCGGGAGGATCCAAAAGGAGGAGACGTGGTTCGTGCTTCCTCCGTTTTCCATTTTATAAACATTTTAATTAATGTTCATGGATATTATTTTAAATATTTATTTGGGGGCTTGTATGCCCAAGTTTGCCAAGGTGTGGCATGAACACTTGTATTGAATGTCTCCGCTGCTTTGAATGAATATTTTACATTATGTTTGTTTATGGATGTACTATGTGTGAACGATATCCCAGACGCCTTGTATAGTATGGATGTGTTGGACTGCGGTTGACTATTCGTACTGTACGGCGGATTGTTGACGTGTCCGGGTAGGTCCGGGGCGTGACAATTTAAATGGTATCAGAGACTTAGTCCGTAAACTTCATAATGAAGCTTCAAAATCTCTTTTTGAAAACGAATTTGAAAACCATGAGCATAAAAGTTTTGTACTTATGGGACTTTTGTTACTTGAGTTGCAAAGTCTCTAATTGTTAAGATGGTACCCTTAACAATTGGTATGACGGTGATTTGAGCCAAAGGATGCCTTTAAGTACCTATCCGTCACTTGACATTTATACGAGTCTAACGACTCATTCTAATTCCTTTCAGAAATGGAGCCAGTTGGAAGGATCACTAGGAGGAACCCGACGGGCCGTGCACCGGGAGGGTCCGAGCGCGGTATCCGGGGGTCCTCTAGGGGATCAAGAGGAAGGGGCCGTGGAGGCTAACAACAAACCGTGAGCGATGGCCACGTCGACACGGAGAGTGAGACCTATTGGTCCTATGAGGACTCAACCTACCGGCCGGAAACGGAGCCGGTTGAGACCCCTTATGAAGGGGATGATGATAATGTGAGTGACGAGGAGGAGAGTGGCTCCTTGGCTATGATTGAAGCGCTCCTCCAACAATACCATCGGGAGCGCGAGGAAAGGAGAGAACGCCGAAGGCGCCGGGCGGGGCAACCTTCGGGTGGGGCTCCAAGAGGAAGGAGCTTTTGTGATTCGAGAACCCATGTGGAAGCGCATGGAAGTCGAGGTGATGGAGGTCCAACCATAAGGATCTCCAAATACATCAAAGAGGCGAGGGACTTGGGATGCAAACCGTTCGATGGGACGGGAGACATCTCGGTTGCCGCGCAGTGGATCAAGAGGCTGAACGAGGCAGCTCTTGACATGCAACTCACCCCCGATTTTAAACTGAGAATCGCGGTGAGGTTACTTGAAGGGTTGGCATCCAAGTGGTGGGATGTAACCAAGGGCAAGTATGGCGGGAATGTTACTTGGGAGGATTTTCGGCAAGAATTCTTTGCCCAATACTACTCTGACTTTGAGGTAAACGCCAAGGTGAGAGAATACACTCTTCTAACCCAAGGGGGTAACATGACGGTGAAAGAACTTGAGCACAAGTTCAGGGACCTTGCCGACCACATACCGGAGTATGCTTGTGATGAAAACCGAATGGTGAATCACTTTTGGGAGGCCTTGGACCTGGAGATACGTGATAGGGCGACTCAATTGCCCAACATGACTTTCAGCCAAGTGGTTGCCCAGGGGTTGAAGGGAGAGAAGCAATGGGAGGAGAGAAAGAAGAGAGACGCCGAGGAGGCGAAGAAGAGAAAGTGGGAGAACCATGGCCCCCAAGGTTCTAACAAAAAGGGGAACCATGGGGGAGGGGGATCGTTCAGAGCACCGGCACCGCCATCCAAGGGGAACCCGGACTTCAGCGGGCACAACTCGGGCCCACAAGCCTCAACGACGCCCAGGTGCAGGAATTGCAATAGGATCCACGTCGGTAAGTGTCGTGATCCACCACGGTGTTACAAATGCGGGAGTACAGGGCATATTAAGCCAAATTGCCCTCAACTTGGTGGGAACCGAGGGGCGGGATCGAGTGGCGCTACTACGGCGAGTAGGAACCGAACTGGGGCACCTCATGTTAGTACGGGGCAAAGGGGAGCAAGCACGAGCAACGCGCCATCCGTGAATCAGGGGAGGTCTCAAGCACGGGTCTATGCGATGACCGAGGCTGACGCTCGGGCTAATCCCGACTCCGTTGCAGGTAATTCTTTGTAATGATTGATAAATTACATGTTCTTGAGTGCTAAGAATGATGGCGGGTTTGTACGGGCTCGCCGAGGCCAATACCGGCCAGTTTCTTAGCAATAAGTTGCAAGAATAAGCTGCCCAGGGGTAAACCGACGCCGGTTAAGGCTTAAACTGGTGCTGGTTCTAATTAAAAACGCCCGTTTTGAGGTTGCCGTAGGTAAACCGGCGCCGGTTTTGTCCCATAACCGGCGCCGGCCAAGGATCGGGGAGGCTTAGTTAATTAAAAAACTGAATTCCGGGGGACGCCGTAGCAAAACCGGCGCCGGTTTTGCCCATAACCGGCGCCGGTCTAGGAGAAAAGGGGGCCGGAAAATCACCGTGCTCGTAACTGGGGCCGTTTTTGAAGAAAAAACGTTTTTTCGAAGTTGCCGAGGGTAAACCGGCGCCGGTTTTGGCCATAACCGGCGCTGGTCCAGTTTAATTTGCGTGTATCCGGCCACCCCGAAGGCAAACCGGTGCCGGTCTTGCCTAGAACTGGCGCCGGTCCAGTGTATTGTTCCCTGAAATTTTTTCGTTAAGCCCCGTTTCGATCCGGTACGTTGGCTAGTGTGTCTTACATGACTTATATATGTAGGAACATTAAAGATCAACGGTAGGAACGCAAGAATTCTCATTGATACCGGGGCACAACGTTCATTCGTGAGTGAAGCGTTTGTCGAAAGTTTAGACGTGCCGTTGATAGTAATGACACAACCCTTGTTGGTCTCTACACTGTTGGGAGACGATGTGGAGAGGAAACACTACGATCCTTCGTGTGAGGTAGAAGTGACGGGTCAACCTTTGACTTGTGACTTCGTACCTCTAAGTATGTTAGAATTCGATGCAATTCTAAGGATGGATTGACTCAAGAAACATCATGCTCGAGTGGATTGTTATGCCAAGATTTTGGAACTCGAGGATACTGAGGGGAACACTCTACGTTTCGAGGGAGATCGGGGAGGATCTCATAGTTGTATAATATCCGTGATAAGGGCACGGAAGATGATGAGGAAGGGATGCCATGCATACATTGCTTATGTGGTGGATGAAGCAAAGAAGGAGGTTGACATCAACGATGTACGTGTCGTGTGCAAATATCCGGATGTCTTTCCCAAAGACTTTCCGGGGCTTCCACCCGACAGAGAGATCGAATTCGTGATTGAAGTGGAGCCGGGAACCAAACCCATTTCGATTCCTCCTTATCGAATTGCACCGGCCGAGCTTCAAGAGTTGAAGATTCAACTTCAAGAGCTATTGGACAACGGGTTCATTAGACCTAGTCATTCACCGTTGGGGGGGGGGGGGGGGGGGGGCACCCGTACTCTTCGTAAAGAAGAAAGATGGTACACTAAGAATGTGTATAGACTACCGACAGTTGAACAAGGTCACGATCAAGAACAGGTATCCTTTACCGAGGATTGATGACTTGTTTGATCAACTTCGAGGGGCAACAGTATTCTCGAAGATTGATTTAAGGTCGGGGTATCATCAGTTGAAGATAAAGGAGAGTGACATACCTAAGAGTGCATTTCGCACTAGGTATGGTCACTACGAGTTTTTGGTGATGTCATTTGGTCTAACCAATGCACCGGCGGCGTTCATGGACATGATGAACCGTGTGTTTAGTGAATACTTAGATCAATTTGTGATAGTATTCATTGACGATATTCTAGTATACTCCAAAGGTGAAGAGGAGCATGAAGACCATTTGAGATTTGTACTCGAACGGCTAAGGGAAAAACAACTCTTTGCAAAGTTCTCTAAATGCGAGTTTTGGCTCAAAGAGATTGGGTTTCTCGGGCATGTCGTGTCGGGTTCGGGCATTGCAGTGGATAAAGCCAAGATAGAAGCCATTATGAATTGGGAGAGACCCAAAAATTGGAAAGAGATACGTAATTTCCTTGGCTTAGCGGGATACTATCGTAAGTTTGTTGAAAAATTTTCCTTGTTGGCGTCTCCATTAACAAAGCTCACGAAGAAAGGGGCCAAGTTCATATGGGACGAGAATTGTGAAAAAGGCTTTCTCGAACTAAAGAAACGGCTTACGGAAGCACCGGTTCTCGCTCTACCCACACAAGGGATAGGGTATGACATATACAGTGACGCAAGCATCCAAGGGCTTGGATGTGTTCTAATGCAAAACGGTCGGGTGATTGCTTATGCTTCAAGGCAATTGAAGAAACACGAGGCGAACTACCTTACCCACGATCTAGAGTTGGGAGCGGTAGTGTTTGCACTGAAGATTTGGCGGCATTATCTCTATGGGGAGACATGTCACATTTTCACCGATCATAAAAGCTTGAAGTATGTATTCACTCAGAAAGAGTTGAATATGAGACAAAGGAGATGGATGGAGTTGATCAAGGACTATGACTTGATCATCGACTATCATCCCGGGAAGGCCAATGTGGTGGCCGATGCACTGAGCAGGAAGAGCACGTCAGGGACGTTACTCACATGTCTACGAGCTTTGAGGGCACAGGTGGAGGTGTCCACGAGTGGTGTCCTCATTGCTATATTCGAGGTTAGACCTACGTTGCTGGGTGAGATCAGTAGATGAAGAATGTCAGAAGATCCGCGAGCGGATTCTTGAAGGGCCCGTGGAGAACTTTCGGGTACGTGATGACGGCCTTTTATTGTTTAAGGACCGTGTATGCATACCGAAGAGTGAAGAGCTCCAAAAGTCTATACTAGAGGAGGCTCATTCTTTGGCATATGCTATGCATCCAAGAGGTACTAAAATGTACCGGACTTGAAGAAAAGTTACTGGTGGTCGGGTATGAAGAGGGACATCACAGAGTACGTGAGTCGATGCCTTACTTGCCAGCAAGTTAAGGCGGAACATCAGCACCCGGCAGGGCTTTTGCAGCCACTGACCATTCCAGAATAGAAGTGGGAGCATGTGACCATGGATTTCGTGGTGGGGCTACCACGAACAGTGAACAACTATGATGCAGTATGGGTAGTGGTCGATAGGCTCACCAAGAGTGCACACTTTTTGCCTATCAACATTACTTATCCTCTTGAAAGATTGGCAAAGCTATACACGGAGGAGATTGTGAGACTACATGGAGTTCCGATATCCATTGTCTCGGATAGGGATCCACGATTCACATCTCGATTTTGGACCAAGTTTCAAGCATCTTTGGGTACGAAGCTAAAGTTTAGCACCGCTTTTCACCCATAGACGGATGGGCAATCCGAGAGGGTGATACAGATTCTGGAAGATATGCTTAGGGCATGTGCCCTGAAGTTCCAAGGAAGTTGGGACAAACATTTGGCTCTAGTTGAGTTTTCCTATAACAATAGTTATCAGGCGAGTATTGGCATGCCTCCATATGAGGCATTGTATGGGAGGAAATGCAGAACACCGTTGTGTTGGGACGAGGTTGGCGAGGCCAAGCTCGAGGGGATTGAACTTGTTGAAATCACCAAGGCTAAGGTGAAAGTCATTCAGGATAGACTCAAGGCTGCCCAAGATCGGCAGAAGAGTTATGCCGACAAACGACGAAGGCCATTGGAGTTCGAGGTCGGTGATAAGGTCTTCCTAAGGATTTCTCCTTGGAAGGGTATCATCCGATTTATATCGAGGGGAAAGCTTAACCCCAGATACATTGGTCCATTTGAAATCCTTGAAAGGATAGGGGTCGTAGCATACCGTCTCAAGTTGACGCCAGAACTTGAGAAGATACACGACGTGTTTCATGTATCGATGCTCAAGAAATATGTGAGAGATCCGACTCATATTCTTGAGAAACCACCGGTGGAGATACGTGAAGATCTACAATATGCGGTGGAACCGGTAAAGATTGTGGGTCAACAGGTGAAGAAACTGAGGAACAAGGAGATTCCGATGGTAAAGATTGAGGAACAAGAAGAAACCTGGGAGACTGAGGTCTCAATGAGGGAACAATACCCGTTTCTTTTCGATTACACACGCGGATTTCGGGGACGAAATCCCAATTAAGGGGGGGGGGGGTGAACTTGTAACACCGTCCCCAAATGTATTTACTTTTAAGTGAATGATGTATTGAACCTTGTGGAATGGTTAATGAGTATGCGAAGTTGTGAACTTTTATAAATTCTTTTGCGTGAATAGTAAATTCGCACGTGGGGCCCACACCGGGAGCGGGGGCCGCCCGATATTCCTGAGACCGTATATTTTATTCACCTTGGTCGAAATAATATTTTTATAGAGGTGGATAATTTATTTGGTCCAAGAAATGACATAAGGTGGACCGATTGGTCAAAAATGGCTCAATTACGGGCATTGGTAATTTAACTGATAAAAGTCCGAAATTGAATTTCGGGAACCTATAAATTAAAGTTGGGGAATGTATATTCATTATAAGGGTAATAATGATTGGAAACACATAATATATTTTATTTGACCCGATGAAATGAAATATGTTTAAAACTGTCCAAAAAATACAACTTTCGGGACCGATTGTACACATCGGGACACAAACGGATGACCTCCCACATGAGTGGGGGCCACCCCACGTTTTTGGGGTGCTGAGATTGTCAAATGGGAGCTGTAAATTATAGAGGAAGGGGCTGAGGGTGATGTATTGGGTAAGAAAGGACCAAAGGTGGACCTCCACCCCACTCATTTGTCTAATTGAGACAAAAACCATCCCCCTCACCTCACCATCACCATCCACTCGAACCAACACCCAAGAGTAGCAAGAAGAAGCTCTCAAATTCACCATTTCTTCACCCAAATTCGAGCTCAAGCTATTGTGGTCCAAAGAGGAGGATTAAAAAGGGGAAAAAGTTGATAGAAAGTGAGAGAGATTAAGGTAATGACCTTATACTAACTTTTCCTTTGTTTTTCTTCTATCATATGAGATATATGTCATATGGAGAACTCTTGAGATTTTTCTACATGCTAAGAGTGTGGAATAATGGGTTGGGGAGTAGTTCTAAGTCCAAGAACGGACTTAGAAGCCAAACCGACAAGTTCACCGGAAAATAACCTTTTAGAGGTTATTTGTATTGATTAAGGTTTTATGATGTTAAAACCTTGTTAGGAACTTGATTAAAGTATTTTTGAGCTTCGCCGGAGTTTCGCCGGAGTTGGTCAAAGTTCGCCGGAGTTGGTCAAAGTTTGCCGGAATTAGTCAAAGTTCAACCGGGAAGCGTAGAATGCGCTTAAAGCTCACTTAAGGTGAGGATGACCGACTATATTGCTTATAATTATTGGGTTAATTTCATGAGATTACCTAAATGAATTAAATGTGTTTGGCATGGTTTATTAATGATAAAAAGTGCCTAAATGAAATCAATATTGATTATAAGTGAAAATGCATAATATACAAATTTATGAATAAATGGTGTATGATTATGTGTTATGAATAAAATGTCATGATAGTTGTATTAACCATGAATGTTCATTGTGATAAATATACTTTTACCTCATGTAAAGAAGTCATGAAAGGATAAAAGTGATATTTTGATATTAGAGCCAAACTATACTTGAATGTGGAATTAAATTGAAATATACGAACTATTATGAATTTGCATTGGTTATATTAAGATTTAACAACTAGTATAGAAATACTAGTCTGAAATGTTAGTTCAATAGTCTTTGGAGCTAATCCCAAGATATTGGAGCTAAGTAACCATTAAAGGATATTGTTAAGGTGAACTTTATGAACCCAAGTTACATTAGGAGTAAGCCTTAAGGGTTACTCAAATGGATGGAGCAAACTAAGAAATTGTTTAGGATTAGATGACGTGACTATGAGCCGAGCTCTAGCACGTGGTAGTATGACTATGAGCCGAGCTCTAGCAAATGTAGTATGACTATGAGCCGAGCTCTAGCAAAATGTAGTATGACTATGAGCCGAGCTCTAGCAAAATGTAGTATGACTATGAGCCGAGCTCTAGCAAAATGTAGTGTGACTATGAGCCGAGCTCTAGCACAAATTAGTATGACTATGAGCCGAGCTCTAGCATGAAGGAACGTGAGTTGATTATAAGATAATAACATCCTAGATTGAGGGTCTTGGAAATTGAAACTTTGATTATACTTAGTATAGTTGTCATTGTACTTGTCAAACGCTTTGGCAGAAACAAAATTAGACGTTGGAGGAGATGAAAACTTGTAACTGAGGGAATAGTTGTACGGGTGAAATAGGATGGAGCCGGTAATTGCGTGTATCCAGAGAGAGAAAAACCCTCACGCCGCTGTATGGCGGCTCCTACGGCGGAGCCTCCCCCTCCATCAACTGCTTGGTCTGGGAAGACGTTTGCGGATGTCGTTGCCAACAAATCTTCAGGATGTCTTTCCCCCAAAACCCCATCTCGGTTTAAAGGGCTACCGGCCATCACCTTCTCTGATAATGATATTTCTATTCTCGTTGAAAGGCATCGAAGGTCGCTGATTGGTTATTTTTATAAAGGTAGACCGAATTTAGATTTCATTCGCAAGGCATTGGAGGTCATTGGATTCAAAGGTGTTTTTCATCTTGGGGTGCTTGAGAAAAAGCATATTTTGATTCGATTTGAATCTGAGGAAGACTATTTTCGGTGTTGGAACCGGCAGAGTTGGAATTTACGAGGCTATGTGATGCGTGTAACCAAATGGACCCCAGAGTTTCGACCTAATGTGGAGTCCCCGGTGGTTCCTGTTTGGATTTCGTTGGAGGGTCTGCCTTTGCACCTTCATGACAGGAGGGCTTTATTTGACATTGCGGGTCTTATTGGTAAACCTTTACGGATTGATAATGCAACTGCTAACCTTTCGAGACCATCTGTGGCAAGGGTTTGTGTTGAACTGGATGTTACTAAGGATTTGCCACAGAAGGTGTGGATTAATTGTGGAAAGTTTGGTTTTGCGCAACCTATTTTATATGAATACATGCCAGAGTATTGTTCTTTCTGTTTGCATTTAGGGCATACTCATACTAAGTGCCCAAAACAAAATCCTAGTGTTCCTAATGCAGAACAGAAAATGAAGGACAGATGGGTGGAAAGGAAAAAGGGTGAACAGGTTAGGCTCACCACACAAGAGAAGGGAAAGGAAATTATTACACATGCTATGCAGATAACTAATACATCACAGGCTACTGATAAATGCACTGCTCTGATGGTATTGCCACAACCATCAACCTCAGATTTACAACAGCCATCAACCTCAAAGTTACAATACCATTACATTCAGAATGAAGATGATACTGACACAGAGGAAGTGTTTCATGAGCCACCCCCGGATACAAGGCAGCAGGTTCAAGCTCCAGATCAGGATGTTCAGGCCCCTGTTTCTGAGGATCTTGATATGGAAAGTTTAAAGAAGCTCCTGCAGACACATATACCTGGGATTATTCACAAAAAGATTATTTATAAAGGCAGTGATGATTTACATGTCATGGAGTTACAAAAAAAACAGGATTTTGATTTGGCTCTTGCTTCCAAACAATATTCTTCAGATAGTGAAACAAGCAAGAAAATTCATATGGAGGAATGGGAAAATGGTTGGGAGGACTTATCTTCTAAGGTGGATATTATGGCCAAGAGACTTGATCTGGAAGTTGCAGACCTCACTCTTGAGCAGAATTAGCAGGAGGAGTCTATACACCTTACTGAATCAAATGGTCAGCCTGCTAATGTTGGTGCTCTCAATGTTGATACCGAAGGCTTCACTGAAGTTATCCATAAGAGAAATAAAAGAAAGGAGTCACAGGTAACCCCCAGGATTACCAGGAATGCTGCAAGAAAGAAAGAGGGATCAGTTGTGTCAGTTGCTGTACAATTGGACAGTAAGCTGGCTTCTCAAAATTCTCTAAATTCATCTTAATGAATTGTTTATTCTGGAATGTTAGAGGGGTGGAATCTGCCAGAGCTAGGTTAATCTCTTTAACTAAGCAATGGCAGATTCAGATTCTTGCCATTATTGAGCCAATCTTGGATTCTGCTAAAGCTGATTCTTTCAAGTATGATTTTGGTTTTACTAAATCTCTTTCTTCTACTTGTAATAAAATCTGGGTTTTCTGGGACCCTAATGAGGTGGATATTTCTGATATCTTTTATCATGAACAATTTACTCACATGAAATTCAGAAGAGGAAATGTGGAAGGGTGGTTTACTGTGGTATATGGAAAGCATAATTATATTGCTAGAAGGGATTTGTGGGAGGCCTTGGTGACCTTATCAAGGAATATAAATGTCCCCTGGCTCATGGGGGGGGATTTCAATGCTATTCTCAACCACAATGAACACCAGGGAAGGGCTATTCCTCATCTCAATAGTATGTTGGATTTTTCCAATTTTGTGGCAGACTGTGACCTTATTGAACCCAATTTTTCTGGTCCCAAATTCACTTGGGCTGGTGTGAGGGCAAATGGTTGGGTTTGGAGGCGGCTGGATAGATACTTGTTTAATGATAAATGGAATGATTTCTTCAGACAGATCCAAATTGAGGTTCTAGACAAAACTCCCTCTGACCATACTCCTATACTTATCAGATGTTATAGAGAAGATATCAGTGCACCTAAATCGTTCAAATTTCAGAACATGTGGGTGAATCATTCCACATTTCTACACACAGTACAAGCAAGCTGGAATAAGAGCTTAAGTGGAGGGGGTATGAGAGGATTCATGTATAAGCTTAAATGCCTCAAAAATGATTTAAAAAGATGGAACAAGGAGACTTTTGGAAATATATTTGAAGATATTCAAAGATGTGAAGCTCAGGTGCAAAAGGCAGAAAAGGATTTTAGAGACTTCCCTTCTGAAGTCAATAGAGAACTTTGGAATCAGCAAAGAGCTCTTCTTATCTCTAAGCTAAACCTGGAAAGAAAATTTTGGAAGCAAAAGGCACATGTCAAATGGTTGAAGGAGGGAGATGCTAATACAAAATATTTTCATTCCTATGTGAAAATAAGGCACAGGAAGCAAAATATCAGTTCTATCAAAGATGAATTTGGTAGGGTAGTTTCCTCTTTACCTGGAATTGGGAAGGTTGCCGCTGATTTTTACTCCAAGCTTTACTCTGTCTCTTCTTCCACTGCTTCAGATGCTGTTCTCCACTTTATTCCTAGATTGGTCACTGATGCAGATAATTACATGTTAATGGAGTTACCACAAGAAGAGGAAGTTAAAAAAGCAGTCTGGAATCTTAATCCAAATGGGGCACCAGGGCCGGATGGATTTAATGGCAAGTTTTTCAAAAAATGCTGGCATATTGTGGGGTCTGACTTATTGAAAGCTGTGCAAGAATTTTTTATGGGAATTTCTATTCCTAAAGCCCTATCTAGCAGTCTCATTGTGTTGATTCCTAAGGTGCCTAATCCCTCTACCTTTGGAGATTTTAGACCTATTTGTCTTTCTAATTTTGTTAGTAAAGTCTGCACAAAGGTCCTGGCTGATAGGCTTTCTTTGATCCTACCTAAAATTATCTCTCCTGAGCAAATTGGATTCATGAAAAACAAGGACATGGTGGACCATATTCTAATTGCTCAGGAGATGGTACACTCTCTGAATAAGAAGGTGAGAGGTTCTAATGTTATGGTTAAGCTAGATATGGCCAAAGCCTTTGATAAGTTATCATGGAAATTCATTTCTGATATTTTGAATAGATTTGGCTTCTCTCCCAATTTTATTCATGTTATTATGAATAATTTGCGGTCAACCTTTCTGTCTGTTCTTGTTAATGGGGTGCCCCATGGTTTCTTCCAACCTAAAAGAGGGGTTAAGCAAGGTGATCCTTTGTCCCCTTTCTTATTTATTCTTGCTTCAGAAGCTTTTTCCAGAGGAATTAAATGGCATATGGCAAATGGTTCTATTAAGCAGTACTGGATGGGATCCTATGGCTATTCTATATCTCATTTAGGCTTTGCAGATGATTTATTGATATTTTTAAATGGAGAAGCTAGATCATTGGTGAATTTCAATAAATTTTTAATATCTTACCAAAAGGCATCTGGTCAAACCATCAATCTGCAGAAGAGTTCTTTCTTGTGTGGCAGAAAAGCTAGATCTGGACTGATCTCCAACATTCTTGGTATGCAAGAGGCTGACCTTCCCATCAAGTATTTGGGGGTTCCCCTACACAAAGGCATCAACAGAGTTAGCTATTGCATGGATTTAATTCATAAATTTGATCAGAAACTCTCTACTTGGAAGCAGAATCATCTCTCTATGGCAGGCAGATTAATTTTGATAAAACATGTATTAAATACTATTCCTGTTCATATTTTGGCAGCTGATAAGCTGCCTAAGAAGGTTGTCAGTATCATTGATCAGAAAATGGCCTGCTTTTTTTGGGGTTCCTCTAATGAAAAGAAAAAATACCATTGGATTAAATGGTCAAAGCTATGCTACCCAACTGAGGAGGGGGGAATAGGTATCAGACACCTTTCTGACATTGAAAAAGCTTTCACTTTAAAACTTTGGTGGAAGTGGAAGGTCAGTGACTCTGTTTGGGCCAATTTTATAAGAGCTAGATATCCCAGGGGTCAAAATATGGTTCCTAAGGTCTCTGACTCTCCAATATGGAGACGAATTTGTTCAGTTGATGGTCTGGCTTTATCTATTTGTGGGGAAAACACTGATGGAAGTGTCTTTTGGGAGCCAAATGTTAATGGTATTTTTACTCTCAAATCTGCTTATGATAAGGTTAGAGAAGAACTACCTATTACTTTTTCTGCTCAGCACATATGGCATCCTAAGCTTCCTCTACAGATCAGATTATTTCAGTGGCGGTTACTAAATGGTATTCTTCCTATTCCTTATAATATGGCCAGATTTCAAGTTTTGCTCAATCCATCCATTTGTCCTCTTTGTAGAAGTCATTCTGACACTGTCGATCATATATTCTATAGTTGTGCTAAAACCAGACCTGTGTGGGAATATTTTATGGGTATCCTGGGGATTCCCATTCTTTCTCATACAAAATCAATAAGGCAAATATTCATTTCCTGGTGGCTCAAGGCTGGTTCTAAAACACTGGATGATATTTTTAAACACTGTCTGCCTGGTGTAATTGGTTGGTTTATTTGGAAGTCTTACTCTTCACTGGTTTGGGGTTCAGAAGACACAAAGCCTACTCCTGCTTCTTTAATTACACATGTTAAATTGTTTACTCAGACTTGGGTTTCCTCCATTAATTCTAAGAAACTTGTTAGAGTGGGCGAAATCTTATATGTTGAACAGTTGATTCCTAAGGATTTCAGGTTACTCAGGCCGACTTTAAAAGCAATAACTTGGGAGAAACCTATTGCTTGCCTTAAACTAAACGTAGATGCAAGCTATTTACCTAGTCGCGCTGCTGGGGGTGCCATATTGAGAGATGATAAAGGCCAGATGATTATTGCCTCCTCTTTCTTGATCTCGGCTGCTTCTGCGTTCGAAGCTGAACTTGCTTCGTTGATCCATGCAGTCACTTGGGTAATCAATCTGGGATATCGCGACTTCATCGTTGAGGTGGATTCCATGGAGGCGGTGGAGCATCTCAAACGACGCAGGTTTGGTAGAAGAAGCGATGAAGTTGCTCACTTGTTGGATCTGTCTGAAGACAGTGGTGTTGCCTATTTTGTGGTTGCGAGAGAGGCGAACTGGGCGGCCCATTTTTTGGCGGTGAATTACATGGGCCGCATGAGTATTTATTCTCGGGTAAGTGATCTGCCGCCTCAGGCTCGGAATTCCTACTTCTCTGATTTGTTTGGGCTCCCATCTTTGCGTATGATCCAGTAGTTTTCTCTTGTTTTATCATTTGGTGTAACAAGAGGTTTTGGTTCGGTCCCCCTCTTTTGTATTATTTTCTGATCAAATTAATAATATATCGGTAAATGTACTCCGGCATTTACCCCACTGATTTTGGTGGTTTGCCTTCCGGAGGAAAAAAAAAAAAAAAAATTAAAAAACCTCCCCTTCACAGGGGAGGCCACCTCACAGTTTCAGGTAGAACTTGAAGGTTGCTACCATCGCCGTTGCTTCGGGAGGATCCAAAAGGAGGAGACGTGGTTCGTGCTTCCTCCGTTTTCCATTTTACAAACATTTTAATTAATGTTCATGGATATTATTTTAAATATTTATTTGGGGGCTTGTATGCCCAAGTTTGCCAAGGTGTGGCATGAACACTTGTATTGAATGTTTCCGCTGCTTTGAATGAATATTTTACATTATGTTTGTTTATGGATGTACTATGTGTGAACGATATCCCAGACGCCTTGTATAGTATGGATGTGTTGGACTGCGGTTGACTATTCGTACTGTACGGCGGATTGTTGACGTGTCCGGGTAGGTCCGGGGCGTGACATGTTTATTTAGGTACTAGTTTTAGTAACGCGCGATGCGCGATTGGCTTAGTGCCCAATAACATTGATCTTTTGTAAACGTTGTTGTATTTATTTAGTACAAAATTTGATAGTTTTGGGAACTACCTAAGAGTACTACTACCTAAGAGTAAAAATTAAATAATTTGAGAATTATCCCTATAATTGTAATGATAATTCATTTATCTGTTATCTCATTTATCCAAATGCTAAAGAATTACTCCGTATATTCTTATGCTTTCGTGTAGACTTGACTTTGAATTTGAGTTAATTATTATGCAGTATATCATTATAGGTGGACATAGTTCATGCATTTTGAGATATTTTGAGATTGACATGTAATTTGTGTTGTTTTACTGGGGAAACAATATACTTGTTATTTATTCTCCTTCAAAAGCCACTTTATACTTCTAGAACAAGCTAATCATGTTTAATTTTTGATAAATGAAATAATCATCGAACACTTACAAACATTCCTATTGATTTCAAGAAATCATAAGAACAATGTGTTAACTATCCCAATTTTCAATGCATGAACTAAATAAGTAACTCAAAATATTTCTCCACAAAGATGTCATCTAATATTTTCACATTTAAATTTGAGAGATTAGTAATACTCTTAGTACTCTTCTGCGTTTGAGTTTTTTTTGAATAAGGAACACTACCCCAATAGCAATCATGAGTTGATCAAATTTCTCTTAAGAGAATATCAACCTCACAGAGTCCCAGTCATTAATAGTGGTTCATAAGGTTTTCAACGCTACTTTAGTTTGACTATCTCAATTTCAATACCGCATGTCAGAAGTAATTCAAAGCAAGGTTTGCTACCATTGAATTGACTAAGTGACCGTGATTCATAACCTTTGATATGCTTTGTTGGGTCAAGTGTGGTGGCTCTTGGGCTGGTAATGTTAAGAAGGAAATAAGAATAATAGGAATAAGTAATTCCTTGAAAAGATACAGCAGTACATCAATTAATGTATGTATAAAAATAGTGCTTTGTTTGCAAAATAAGCAATGACAATATCAGGTGCTCAAACACTTCAAAGGTATTATCATTACATTTGATTAATATAGATATTTATATTAGTCATTTTAACTTGAAGGAAAATTTATAAGTTGCATGTTTCTACTTCTATTAAAAGACCCGGTGATGAGTAACAATAAAGAAATAATAATGGAATATTCTACATCCTAGAAGAAAAATTTGATTAATCAACGGGCTATTGAAATCCATTCATTCTCTTTCACACTAAAAAACAGAGTGTGGACAAAAAACATATCAAAACTTTACATTGCCTTGATGTGTATTTTCTCGCACTTAAAAACATTGTAATATAGTGGTGTAAGTACGAGTATCGTCTCCACAGGGACGGACAAAAGGGAATCAAGAATTAATTAAATTCAGCGATTAAAAATAAATAAAATAAATGCGTCGTGCGAGATATGATTGGTATAAAAAATTTAACTAATGCGAATGAGCGATTAAATAAAAAGATTGGTTTCTCTCTAATTAATGACGAAGAGAACAGGAATTGATTCCGGGGTTAACCAGATTTCTGGCAGAACAGGCCTAATTACATGAATTTAATTTAATTGAGCCTAGCTAATCATTACTAAGTTCTTACCGCTCTCGCGGCGTAGAGTACAATAATTTAGGGGACCAGGCTGATCTCTCATGCGACAAGATCCTAAATTATTGTCAAAACGAGCGAGCTTACGGCCCCTTAATCGTTACTAATCTCTTAGCGAACGATTAAGTGTGTGAATGTGTCCTAGAATAAACTAGATCTCTCTTAATTTATTCTACAAGAAATTGCAATCCTAGTCGCGGTTCCAGGTTACAAAAGATATCAGTTAAATTATTCAAACACAAATTAAACGGCATTCATGCAATTAAACCAACAAGAATCTAGCCATCAATCATGATTAACCCCTTCATCAACCCCAAATCCCTAATTAAACTACTCACAATTCATAATTGAAGAATCAACAGAATTGTGATGAATAGAAATAATTGTCATTAATTAAAAAGATGAACTTACAAATAATCCCAGGGTCTTGGAAGCAAATAGCGTAAAAACGGTGTTAAATTCGTCTCTAGGCCTCTCCGTAATGTTCGTAACATCAAAATATGGGTATGGGGGTCTTATTTATAGAAAACAGATGAGTTTGGGCTTAACTGGGACTAAAAAGTGGCTGAAATCCGCGTTTCAAGGGTACGCACGATCGTGCGTACCTTGCCACGCACGATAGTGCGTACGTGGCATTGGCTTTCTTCCGTTTTTGCCTCGGACGCACGAGCGTGCGTTCCCCTACGCACGGCGTGCGTCAAACTTCCGAATTTTACAAAAGTTCCTTCATGAAAGTTGTAGATAATGAAGTGCTCTATCTACCCCAATTTGCCGAATGTGATTGGAATCATCCAATCAAGAGATATGATCAAAACGGTGGAAGGTGTCATTCTGAAATCGCAGCAGAGATCATCTGACTTCATCGTCTGTTTTCACCTTCTTTCTCTCATATTCTCATAATGGTGTCTTCATATGATTTGTAGCCCTTGAACTTAGCTTTTATATTCAACTTGAATCGTGTCCATTGGTTGTTTATACAAAGAGATATGCTTGAACGATTGACAGAAGGTCATCCTGATCGTCGTTTTCAAGCTTCATTCATCTTCTGTTGATCCCGAAGCCAATCCTAGAGCTCTTTTGTCATCAAATCTTCATTGTGAACCTCCCGGTGACCTCCAAAGCTCTAAAATCACTCTCTAATGCTTCTCAACTCATCCCGATTTCTTCTCAAGCGCCGGTGCCGAACTTTAAAATCCTGATATTGACTCCAAATGACACAAAACTCGAACCAACGCCTGGTAAACATAACTTGAGCTAAAATTGAGACTTGCAACACCTTAAAGCTAGGAAAACCATCAAAATCCAATCCCAACACGCATCAAATGCGTGTCTAAATACGGATTTATCATATTCCCCCACACTTAAGCTTTTGCTTGTCCTCAAGCAAACTGAACAACGGGACTTACGATATTAACCACACGGAATTTAGAACAGTTAGCATGCACACGTAGGTAAAAGGGATATTCACATGATAGACAATCTAAACCAAGAAAATTCTTCCCTAAACTACATCTTTGTACTCAAGCTAAACTGTGTGACACAATTATTCACAACATCATTAAAGTAATGGCAGCATACACAAATAAACTAGCTACTGATCAGAAGGACTTGTGAAAATGGTGGTGAAGGATGAATGGTAACAATAAACAGTTCCTTTCTTAAGATTTTGGAACATTCTAACAAAGACTCAATGCATTCGGGAATTTCGGGGCTATTCTAAGGATCAAAGAACTTAGTAGGCCACAATTTAGGAACAATCGTTTAAACCTATGCAAAGAGTAGACATGGTGTACAACTAAGCTAAACCGTCTCGGCACATTTGTGCTTTGACGTTTACTTGAAGTACGCGGAGGACTAAAGCTAAATTTTGCAATAGCCTCCAAGTTCATTAATTATGTTTAGTTTTCCTTGTCATGTTGGCACGAGAACGCCATTTCTTTCGAAAGATACCCAAGTCTCATCTTACGCTTTTTGACCGGGGCTCCCATTCCCTTTTTTGCAAAGTAAGAGGTCTAGCTATATTAATTTTTCACCTTTCGGATTCTCACTACATATTACCCCATTCTAATATCGGCCTCACCAAGGAAAAATAGCAATTAAGGTTCATTTATTTAAAAGTGAATCCATGCCTACAATGCAATCCCCGAAAGTATCATATTCCTAAAAGATGACTGCTCTTACCCCATTTGGGGCATAGGAACAGTGCCAAAAATGGCTCCTACACAAAATTCCCTAAACTTAGCAAATTAATCCCTTAATTCCCTAAACATCAAGACTAAGTTAGAAATATTCACGGGTAAGGAAACAGGCCATTTGGCTATGGAGCTCAATTAATTGGGTAACAAAGAACAGTCAGACTCAAAATGGCTTCTCCTAAAGGGTCTTATTCAGGTCAAATGGGAACTTTGTTCATTCATTCAATGGGTGACTAATGTCTTCATCGTTTCAATCACTAAGTTATCATGCAAGCAATTTAAGCCTAAACACTTCAAGGACATTCTAAAAGCATAGTCAAAATGCTAGCCATCTCACAAAGACACAGTTTAAAGAAAAAAATTCAAAAATTTTGACATGAATTTCCTATGAATATACAACTAACACCTGCGCATGCTAATTCTAATAATCACATGTAGCAACTACTGCCCGAATGCCCAATTCACTCCCCCACACTTGAACTTTGGCATCGTCCTCGATGACAAAAAATGCACTATGCACAAGGGGGTAAAGAGGATAGGGTCACGCGTGCTCAACTCAACTCAAGTCAATATTTACAAAACAGGCGATTATAAAAGTTGCAGAAACTTTCCTAAGGCGTTGGTCGGTGCAGAACTAAACTGAGTCAATGTAATCCTCGGCACATCATCCCCAAAGCAAGACCCTGAGCTGCAAAAACAAAACACACAAAACACACAAAACAAAAAACAGAAAACATCCCATTTTTTTGGGTGGGTGGGGTGGGGGGGGTTTCTTGAAAGCAAACAAACAAACAATAAAAAAATGCAGAAATAAGATTGGGTTGCCTCCCAAGAAGCGCTATTTTTAACGTCGTTTGCCCGACGCAACTTCCTCATAGGCTCTCAAATAGCACAGACATCAGTGGTGCACTAATAGTCAACATCTCCAGCTTCCTCTCAACAAATGCCATTAGATGGCGCAAATTTTTAAATTCTTGAAAACACGTAGGAAGTGCATGGTCTTCATAACCCTTATCAACACAGAAGTGAAGTATGAACTTCTCATCCTCATGTTCAAAATGTATCACAAACGCCTCCTTTCCTCGCTCGAATGTACCATGAAAATTCTGAGCACCTCTTCTTGACTCGCTACCACTCTCCAAGAATGCATCCCAATTCGTTTTCTCACTCTTCTTATTAATATCCTCCAAGAAATTGTGGAGCGACACTTCTTCGTCATGGAGATCATCTACCTTACTACCACTCTCTTGGAGCTCGTGATCATCTTTTCCCAACTCATCTTCAATACCCAAACCTACCTCAGTAGCACCATCATCATGATTGATCTTCTCCTTGCCCTCCTCAGGTGTTGAGACTAATGGTAAATCAAACGGCTGGGGAGTTTCTGTATGAAAATCAAAGTGATTTGTGACTTCATCAATTACAGCTTGTACCGTTTCAAACTTTTTCCTGTATTCTTGGAAAAACAACTTGACACTATTATCTTCTTCTTCATCTCCAAACATAGGAGGGTCTTCAAAAGCATCAGGAAGTGTATCATCCATCATATTCCCACCTTCGCAGTCCGACTCACTCACATGATCATCCCTATTGGTCTCCTCGGGTTGGGCTTCTGTGTCGCTAGGATGAGATCTCTCGGACTCCTCAGATAGGGCATTAAACAGCTGATCCAAGTGATTTTCCATGTTCTGCATACTTGCATTTGCTTGTTGATTATTTACCTCAGAAGCTTGTATGAATCAGCTTCTCTGAAATTATCTCTTCCCATTCGTCGTCTGAATCTTGTGGCTCATAGCTCGGCAAAGACGTAAGAGTGATTGAAACATTTGTGTTTGTAAGTTGTGGGGAGGACGAAGTGGGGTATGCAGTTGCCCAGTAAGGATGGTCGTATGGAGGAATGGGGCAAAGACATGAATGGTGACCACCTCCACAGAAGTTACAAATGCTATTTTTAGGAAAACAATCAACCAATTCCTCGGGACTTTTAGTTTGAATGAGAAATTCCATAATGGAGCCTGGTTTTGTCCGAGGATATTGTGGATAAGGATATTGATTAGGAGAATGAGATTGAGAGTATTGCGTATTTGGAAGAGGGTAAGAATAGGAAGATGGGAAATTTTGTGGTGTAGGAGAATAATTTTGATGAGATGTGTAATATTGAGGAGGAGGAGGAGTGTAAGGAGGGTATGGCGTATATGGTGAATATTCCATGGAGGTTTGAGAGTAAGGAATTCCTCCAGGAATTTGGCTGAATGGGTTCATCTCATGCCACTTAGAAATTACATGAAAGGTTAGCAAAGAAAAATCCTACGGAAAAATTAAAAGAAAACTAACTAAAAAAATTTCGCTGCAATTAATTAACCCTTAAAACCGACACCGTCCCCGGCAACGGCGCCAAAAACTGATGTGTATTTTCTCGCACTTAAAAAGATTGTAATATAATGGTGTAAGTACGAGTATCGTCTCCACAGGGACGGACAAAAGGGAATCAAGAATTAATTAAATTCAGCGATTAAAAATAAATAAAATAAATGCGTCGTGCGAGATATGATTGGTATAAAAAATTAAACTAATGCGAATGAGCGATTAAATAAAAAGATTGGTTTCTCTCTAATTAATGACGAAGAGAACAGGAATTGATTCCGGTGTTAGCCAGATTTCTGGCAGAACAGGCCTAATTACATGAATTTAATTTAATTGAGCCTAGCTAATCATTACTAAGTTCTTACCGCTCTCGCGGCGTAGAGTACAATAATTTAGGGGACCAGGCTGATCTCTCATGCGACAAGATCCTAAATTGTTGTCAAAACGAGCGAGCTTACGGCCCCTTAATCGTTACTAATCTCTTAGCGAACGATTAAGTGTGTGTGAATGTGTCCTAGAATAAACTAGATCTCTCTTAATTTATTCTACAAGCAATTGCAATCCTAGCCGCGGTTCCAGGTTACAAAAGATATCAGTTAAATTATTCAAACACAAATTAAACGGCATTCATGCAATTAAACCAACAAGAATCTAGCCATCAATCATGATTAACCCCTTCATCAACCTCAAATCCCTAATTAAACTACTCACAATTCATAATTGAAGAATCAACAGAATTGGGATGAATAGAAATAATTGTCATTAATTAAAAAGATGAACTTACAAATAATCCCAGGGTCTTGGAAGAAAATAGCGTAAAAACGGTGTTAAATTCGTCCCTAGGCCTCTCCGTAATGTTCGTAACGTCAAAATATTGGTATGGGGGTCTTATTTATAGAAAACAGATGAGTTTGGGCTGAACTGGGACTAAAACGTGGCTGAAATCCGCGTTTCGGGGGTACGCACGATCGTGCGTACCTTGCCACGCACGATAGTGCGTACGTGGCAGTGGCTTTCTTCCGTTTTTGCCTCGGACGCACGAGCGTGCGTTCCCCTACGAACGGCGTGCGTCAAACTTCCGAATTTCACAAAACTTCCTTCATGGAAGTTGTAGATAATGAAGTGCTCTATCCACCCCAATTTGCCGAATGTGATTTGAATCATCCAATCAAGAGATATGATCAAAACGGTGGAAGGTGTCATTTTGAAATCGCAGCAGAGATCATCTGACTTCATCGTCTGTTTTCACCTTCTTGCTCTCATATTCTCGTAATGGTGTCTTCATATGATTTGTATCCCTTGAAGTTAGCTTTTATATTCAACTTGAATCGTGTCCATTGGTTGTTTCTACAAAGAGATATGCTTGAACGATTGACAGAAGGTCATCCTGATCGTCGTTTTCAAGCTTCATTCATCTTCTTTTGATCCCGAAGCCAATCCTAGAGCTCTTTTGTCATCAAATCTTCATCGCGAACCTCCCGGTGACCTCCAAAGCTCTCAAATCACTCTCTAATGCTTCTCAACTCATCCCGATTTCTTCTCAAGCGCCGGTGCCGAACTTTAAAATCCTGATATTGACTCCAAATGACACAAAACTCGAACCAACGTCTGGTAAACATAACTTGAGCTAAAATTGAGACTTGCAACACCTTAAAGCTAGGAAAACCATCAAAATCCAATCCCAACACGCATCAAATGTGTGTCTAAATACGGATTTATCATGCCTCATCAACATTTAAGAATAAAATAGGCTAAAGGGTCAAATAGGCCCTTGAACTGAATTAAAGTGTTCAATTAGCCCCTTATATAGGAGGTTCTGCCCGGACGTCGCCAATTGGGGCGGTTCCTGGTGGAATATTTTGATGAAATATTTTGAGCATCTTCTTCATTAAGTCTACTTTACTCATACCAAATTTCAATTAAAAAGTCAACTGGGAAGGCAGTCAAATGAGTTTTTGAAGATAACTGCGAAGGTAAACAACGCAGAACATTTTGGAAAATCATTTGACTGCCTTCCCACTTGAATTTTTAGCTGAAATTTGGTATGGGTAATGAGATTTTGTATTTGTATTTGTTTAATATTTTCGAATACGAATTCGAATTCAAATATGAAACGAATATTAATTTCGATTTGTATTTATATTTGTTTAACAATACGCATAGTTAACGAATTATATACGAATATCGAATCGATTTGAGCACAGGTTAAATATTAGTCAAATACGGAGTATCACTTTAAAACAACTTTTCTTATACTCCGTATTGTTTATGTTGTAAATGCATGCTATGACTTAATATGTGTTCTTAGAATTTAAATTTAATGGATCAATGCATTTTTAGATGATGCACAATATACTAAAGTGAATTAATTTTATGATTAATAAATATAAATCTATTGCAAACCTTTTGAAAAAACACTAACACACACATATTAGAAATTATACTTATAATGCGTGAAATAAGTTGCCGATTGTATATATCAAAGTCCAACAACTCTAATTTTATTATTCAAATCAAATACATAATTATTTGTATTGTATTTGAAAGACATTTGAACCAAAAAATTGATTTGTATTCGTATTTATATTCTGGTTTATTACAAATAGGCTTCAAATCTGTATGCAAAAATGTATATATGGGCTACACGTTGAAAATATTGATATCTTTTAAAAGTTATTACAGTGTTATTATTACTATTATTATTATTATTATTATTATTATTAGTATTGATATTAATATTACCACTATTATTAATCGAATATATTTGATTAATATTGGAATCGAATACACTGATATTCTTATTTGTATTTGATAACAACTCGAATCAAATTTAATATTCTTATTTGTATTTGAATTTTGCAAATTCGAATCGTCTTATACGAATTCGAATCGCGAATCGAGCACAAATTATTTGATTCGTTTATAACCCTACATATGAGTACATCATCATGTGTTAAATATAGAAAACCATTTAACAGTAACGATGGATTAATAAGAAGTTTGCACCTCTTCTTTTTAACGTTGTGCTTCTCTTGTAGGTACCCGTGGTTTGAATTGATTTGTAAAGCTTTTTTTATGACTTAACATTCAGAATAAGATTATTCTGGATGTATCGTTATAATTCAGATTTTTCTTGAGTAGAAAAATGCAAACACGTGCATTCCACGTATCAATTATAAAAAAGGCTATAAGCAATATGTTAAGAGAACAAGTATCCTCACTACAAGGGGCAAAAAAGGAGCTAAGGACGCACTTGATCTTCTTAAGTGAACAAGTCCATGACATATACCCAGTATTTCTATTTTATAAAACCAATTTCTTTGTTATTTAATAATCTGGTTATTAAATACTACTTCCGTCCCAGAGACAAGTTCTCACTTTCCTTTTTTGCCAGTCCCAACAAAAAGTTCTCATTTCTCTAAATGGAAAGTTATCCTACATCAAAACAGTGCCAAACAGTGTCGAAACAGTGCCAAACAGTGTCGAAACAGTGCCAAATAGTAAAATTTACCCCTCAGTAACTTTATTTTCTTAATGTGTGTGAAAGTCAACCCGGGAACTTCTCCCTGGGACGGAGGGAGTACTAAGTATGAGAAAAGGATCATGTAAACCCTTGTACTATCTTCAAATAATCACCTAGGTCCATGTACTAAAATATGTATCATATTCATCTATCTACTCATCAAAAGTAGTCATTTTTATTTTTTACCATTTGACCTGAAAGCGACCTGATTTAGTAGGTTGTTTGCTTATCCCCAATTTTATTTTCCTTTCTTTTACTTTCTCTGTTTTTTCTTTTCTTTTTCTTCTTTTTTGGTCTATTCCTTCTTCCTTTTCTGTTTCTTGGTCAACAGCAGATGCCTCCGTCTTCATTTTCTACTCCCTCCGTTTCAGTTTCTTTGACACACTTTTCTTTTTTGGACGTTTCAAAATGAATGCCACACTTCCCATTTGGTAAACAATACAGTACTAGACAGTGCAAAACAGTGTCAAACAGTGTCCAAACAGTGCCAAACAGTGTCCAAACAGTGGGCCCGTTTGGTACGGTGTAAAGTAAACATTTTGCATGCAAAGTGTGAGGATGTAATCATTTTACACCGTTTGTTTTAAATATTTAATGTAAACTGTAGGGCACTTTTTTTAAAACATTTTACACTGTACCGTGTAAAGTATTTTACGTGGGGGGAGGGTAGTAAACTATTTTACACCCGTTATTAAGGATTATAAAATACGGAGAATCTTTTTACGACTACAACCTAGGCTTTAGAAACTGGTTCGACAGTAAAGCAAAAAATCATGGCGGCGGCAAAGGAAAAATTCTTGGCTGCAAAAAACTAATTTTTTCTCCAATCAAATCGTCAATCATCATCACATCTCTTCTCCATCTGCGTTGGTCTCCTTATTCTATACGAGTAATATATATTACTCCGTATATATGTACGTATATATAATATATATACTCCGGTATATATTATTTATATGGTTCTGCCTTCTATACCTTGTTTTCATCCATTCAAATGTGTAAACACCCCCTGTATTGTTTGGTTTCTTCTGGCTGCTTGCTTTTGGTATGATTGACGATAAGAGCACTGATTTAGTAGGTCAATAGACGATCTAGTGATTTTTTACATATTTTGCATGTAAAGTTATTTTTCAATCAAAGAATGTAAAGAGTTTGCGTGTAATTTAAAAATAGATTGCACACGTAACCAAACAATGTATTTTTATTTTACATGCAAACTATTTTACTGTCCTAAACTTTACATGCAATCATTTTGCATGTAAAGTTTTAAAGTGTAAACTACCAAACGAGCCCAGTGTTCAGATAGTGCCAAACAGTGTCCTAACAGTGTTCAAACAGTAAAATTTACCCCTAAGTAAAAAAAATCCTTAAATGTTGACATGTCAAACTATGGGCCCGTTTGGATGCTGGCAGTTTTCCTCGATCCGCCGAAAATTTACAAATGAAAACACTGCATGATGTAGCGGATTGGCATCCACCCGCCATTAAACAAACAGAGCCTATGCCAAAGAAAATGAAACGGAGGGAGTATTTAATTTCCTTAGCTCTAAGCATCTCCGGAATAGAAGATGTTGGCTAGCAGTAAATATTGAGGTAAGATTTTACTGAAATGTTTCCTTAGCTCCGTCACTATATCTTCCCGCTTTAATTTGGTTGTTCCGGGCTATTGGCGGGGGCGGGATTTGCAGTGAAACCGACTCTCCCTTCTTCAAATGGGGTGTCCAGTAGAACCAATATGGCAATACCAGTGTCTGAGACTGAGGGAGGAAATGACAAGTGCTTCAATGGCAAAGAACCAATATGGCAATACCAGTGTCTGAGGGAGGAAATGACAAGTGCTTCAATGGCGTGCACAACTTCGCTCAATTTATCTCTATCTATGTTCTTTAATTTGCCTTGTTACTTTATTTTTTAATATGGCAATATACGTAGTATTAGGTTAGGGAGAAGAGAAGAACGAGCAAAAGGAATCCGAGAAAAAAACGAAAAGAAAGAACTGAAAAAAATGTTGAAGGCTAAATGTGTAAAATGAGTTGACCAGACATTTAAAATTATACATATGGTTTTACCGGCTGAATAGGTTACTTAGGATGTTTTTACTTGGACTATAATTTGCCCCAGACCAGACCAGTCCAGACCAGACTTGGATAGTTATAAAAATACAAAGAAACCAGACCAGACCAGTTCAGACCAGACCAGCAAATTACAGTCCAAGTAAAAACATCCTTAGTTACTAATATGACAAGTAGATAATTTCAACAATTAGTAAAAGGGTTTATTTGACCCTTTTCTCTACTACGTATTAATCTTTTGCTTATGTTATGAATCGAATATGTTTTTGTTAGAAACATGGTTAATACGGTAAAAGCCTGCCAAATTAAAATGATGTCAGTTTCTAAAATCCTGGAATGTAGTTTTAGGTTTTGCTTTACATGTAATATGACTTCATTGTGTGTGGGTGTATGTAGTGTAAAAAATGGTTGTACTTTTTCTTCTCACTTCAAACTTTATTTCACTTTCGTTCTTTCTGCATGGAGTTTGAATTTCATAACTAGCCCTACAAGTACAATCTATATACATAATAATATCGGGCATTTACCTAATCGAGCAACAAGCATACGAGTATAAAAACTAGTATATTTTTAAGCGTGTAAAAGGCCAACTACTGGATGTATGTGACCGTTGTCCAAGGTTCCAAGCTCAGTTAGGGCCAGACACTTAATAGTCGCCTTCAGCTACATATTCCATGAAACAATCAACTTCTGTGAGATCATAATTTCGCTCGAACTTTTTCAATCAGTTCCCGTCTGAGAATTTTCCCAGAGGCAGATTTTGGGACACTATTTATAAATGTTACCTTGACCAGTCTCTTAAATGGTGCAACCTGCACAAAGAATGACTGTGGTGATTAATACAGCAAACAATATATGCACTCAATTGACCCCAACACAAAAATATTTAACCAGGGGTAGGATTGTGAGTTTGCAACTGCTGCAACATATTCAGTCATGTTTGTCAAAAATTTCCCATGAAATGCTTCTTAAATGAAAGCCCACCAACTTATAATATTGTGCCACATTTTCTCTAGAGTGTATCGGTTACTCTGCCACTAAAATATACTTTTGTCCCAATTTGATATGCATGAAATGACTTTTACCAAATAATAATAACAACAACAATGATAATACCTGATCTGCAATAAACTTTTTGACATCTTCTTCACTCAGAGAGCTACTCGGAGAACGCACAACAAATGCACCTGGGACTTCACCAGCTTCAGTATCTGGATAGCTATCAGGGGCGGATACAGAAGAAAAAGTTCAGCAGGAGCAGATAAAATACACTACAACCATCTTCAAAATAGAGACTTGTTTTTAATACTCATATCAGTACTACAAAACAAGATTCTTTTTCACATAGATGGAGTAATCCTATTTTCCCCACTTGGCTTTAGAAAGCAGCAAAATATCATTCTATTCATAATAGTGACAAACGAAACTTTCTCTAAACACAAGTTAAGCATTCACTTAAAACTAATCATTAATTCAACGAAAGGAGCGGTTTGCTTGACTCAGTAGCTCATGAATGCATCATTAGGTAATACAACTCAACTAGGTCTGCATTACTAAAGAGGCTTTACAGTAAAACTACGAGTTGTTAAAGGTGCAACTTACGGGACGACGACCGCATCCAGGATTTCGGGGTGAGAAACAAGCAAACCTTCAAGCTCTGCAGGCGCGACCTGGTGAGAAGATCACCAAAGGGAAAGGATCCATTTGGATCCTCAAAAATATCAGCAAAGAAAATAAGAAAAAAATAAAGGGGGGAATGGGATGAAAACAAACTGTGGGGAAAAGGCCCGGAAAATAAAAGATAAAGTAACACTCAATAAATTATTTTAAACATTTGTTGTTGGCTTGATACTCATTTTGTTCACTTATGTTTGTAAGCAATAACTTTGTGATGAGATCAGTTTTTTGTGATGCAAGTCCCATTTTATAAGGAATAAAATGCAATGTTACAAAATTTTGAGGAAAAGTTGGAGTGATGAGAACATAGATTACAAGAAGGCCAAAAGAAAAGCTAAGAGAACCATGTAGGAAGCACGTGGAAAAGTGATTAAGGAGTAATATGTAAAATTAGACTCTAAAGAAGGAGAAAAGTATATTTATAGACTTGCTCGTCTTCGTGATCATAAGACTAAAGATATCTAAAAGGTTAAGTGTGTGAAGAATGTCAATCAAAGAGTACTAATGAAGGATTAATAACTAAAAGAGAGGTGAAGATATTACTTTGGTACATTATTCAATAGGAATAAAGCATAAGACATTGATGATCTTGCTATATCAAATTGTATGGAGAATTGGAGTTTTATGAGAATTACAAACGATAGAAGTTAAAGAAGCTCTAAACAAATAAGGAGGAAGAAAGCCGTGAATCTAGATGGCATACCGATCAAGGCCTGGAGCAATTTGGGAGAGAGAGGTGCCGAGTGATTAACACATTTCTGGAATGAGTTTTGGAGAACCAACAAAATGTGAATGACTTGGCAAAAGGATACTCTTATCACTTTATTTAAGAACAAGGGTGATGTACAAAAGTTTACCAAATAACGAGGTATTAAACTTATGAGTCTCATCATGAAACTTTGGGAACAAGTAATTGAGTAAAGGCTCAGAAGAAGTGTGATGATTTCGGAGAATGAATTCAATTTTATGCATGGTCGCTCAACAACTAAGGTCATTTACCTTCTTATGCAACTTGTGGAGAAGTATAGAGACACAAACATGGATTTGCATTTGGTGATTTAAAAAATTCTTATGATCTTTGTTTAAAAAAGCGTACCTGAGGGTTCTATTTGTGCGAAAACAATAGATGCTTACTTTTCACCACCACACATTATTCCACAATTTAAACTAATTCATAATTATAATAGGTTTTATCTTCAGTAACATTGAATTTACAAAATCATATATCAGTTAATATTAATAGTTGATGCTAATGAGCAATAAAAAGGGTCTTCAAATAATTTGGGCCAAAAGCAAAATGTTGTGTGTGTACCTGCAGGGAGGGTTCATTTGTGTAGAACAATCTCACAATGAGATCACTTTATTATGAGAACTTGTAATCCCCGTCTTTCATGTTGTTCAGTCAATGGCTATCAATCATATAGTGCCTTTTTTGTAATTTTTTTTGAAAGGGCCTTTTTTGTAATTATTCTAAATTCAAACTGTGGCTATTTGCTAAAATAATTAATAAAAACAATTTGTCAATTTTAACAACCATTGATTAGAATAATGAAACGTGGAGTCTAACGATTAAAATTCTCATTTATAAAATCAAACCTCAATGTAAATAAAATATTAACCGTTCCCTATAAGTGTGTGCATACGTGTGTGTGTGTTTGTGTGCGCGCAAGAATAGGTTCAACCCATGAAAATACAGTTACGGATTGGGGAAACCTAAGATTAGGAGTTTAGGACACTAATATTATATCTAGTGTTGTGCTCTATCTAACAATGTCTATTATATCGAGAATAACAGTTTTAAATCTACATATATGTTTAGAAAACTGATTAATTTTCCTTTGTTTTTGCATTTCCATGATTAAACTAAGGAAAAATTGACAAGAATAATCCCACCTTTCACTGGTCTTCTCATAATAATCCCACCTTTTAATAATCCCAAAATAATCCCACATTTGCACATCATCTTCTTTCATTGGACCTTGACCAAGTTTTTTACCCTTTTTAAAAATCTTATATAAATAATCTCACATTTATAAGGATATACTTAAAAAGTGAAAGGTGAGATTATTTGTATAATTTTCAAAGAAAGAGTAAAAAACATGGTCAGGGTCCAATGAAAGAAGATGAGGTGCAAAGGTGGGATTATTTTGGGATTATTTAAAGGTGAGATTATTATGAGAAGACCAGTGAAAGGTGGGATTATTCTTGTCAATTTTTCCTTAAACTAATCATAAGAAAACAACTTTTTAGCACTTTTTTACCTTTCCATAACATTTTTCAGAATCAAGACACTCTAAGGGTTTGTTAGGAACTAGGAAAATGCCGAGGAAAGAAAACGGAGAGGAAATTAAGACAAAATTAGGAAGTTAAAATGATGTTGCAAATTAAATATTGAATCAAAATTCAATAAATTTGCAGTTATTATTTGTTTAAACTCATTTTAATACAGGGTAAGGCTGCGTACACTGGGGCAATGTTGTTGTTGTGTATTTATCTAGTGGAATTTAAACATATGTAAATATATTAGAATAATTAATCACTCTACATTTTCTTTTTCTTTTGCATTTCACCAGGTTATAATAAATATAAGAAAACAACTTTACATAGCACTTTTTTTCCCTAATACTTTGCAGAATCCAAACATACTCTATGGGTCCATTTCGAATGATAAATGCTAGGGAAAGAAAATGTGGAGGAATCCAAGATGAAATTAGAAAGGAAAGAAACTGTTGTGGAAACAAAACATCGGTTCAAATTGAATAAATTTTGTTTATTATTTGTTTAAACTTATTTCTACTATATAAATACTATGAAATCTAAAACATATGTTAAAAAATAAAAATAAAAACTAATTGAATTTCATTTTCCTCTGCCTTTCCCGAGTGAAAATAAAGCGTAAAAAAATACTACGTATTCTTTTGCATTTTCTATCCTTTCCCTAGTGCTTTCTGGATCCACAACATATCCTAAAGAAATTGAGCAAAGAAAGAGATAACTGAAGCGCCAGTAGCGAAAATAAAATTGGTTGTCTGAGCAATTATAGTTTGCAACTAATAGTTTAACATATAAATTTCACAAAAACAAAATAAAACATACCTGAAAACCTTTATACTTAATGAGCTCCTTGATACGGTCAACAACATATAGCTGTCCTTCTTCATCAAAGTATCCAAGATCTCCTGTATGGAGCCAACCCTGTTTATCTATTGTAAGCTTGGTAGCCTCTGGATTCTTGTAATAACCTGAAAATAAACAGAGTGATAAGGTTAGTGAAAGCAGATTTGCCTATTAATATGATGATTATTCATTATAAATGTCCTATTATAACGGCAGAAGAGGGACAGAAAATGGACTAATATACAGAGTAATAAATAGAGTAAAACACCTTTCATCATGTTAGGACCCCGTGCCCAAATTTCTCCCAACTGACCAGGAGGGAGACGCTGGTGATTGCTAACATTAACTATTACAGCTTCTACTCCGGGAGAAAGTATTCCGGCTGACCCTGAGTTTCTTTTACCAATACTTGAATTCTCGTACGAGATAACTCCACAAGATTCTGTCATCCCATACCCCTGCAAATAGAAACAGCTTCCTTATAGCAAATCATTCTTCAATGAGTCAATCCCTAACTAAGATGATCTTATGGTTCGGAGGAATTTTTCAAGTGGGTCAAAACATGATGCACATGGGTCAAACCACATTAAAAAAGTTAAATCCATTCTATTAGTGAGTCTAGTCTAACTGAAGCATTACCATTGAATAAAACTATTTGTACCTTATGCATCAGGTGACAACCTGTTTACTTTGAACATAATGTCATAACTGATTGATAGCAATTTGAACCCGTAAGATATGAATACTCAATATCTTGTGAAGTGTGTCATACTGTACATCCAACTAAACTAAAAAATGAATCTAATCTATATCTAAACTGATCATTCTGATTATTCTCTCTCAACCACATAACATGAACATTGTGAATCTATTTGATGGATCACTTGCATAGGTCAAACAAAATCAAAATATTGGTTCTAAGTGGTCTAACTCAAAGTCTTACAATGCATATACCTCTCCTAAGTTTTTAAATGTGGGAATCTTACCTCCAAACATTCAAAAGTGAAATACCATATTAGATTCTTGAAATTAATTACAAATTTCACTCAAGGGTAATGTAAGAAAAACCTGAATTAAAGCAGCTTGGGGGAAATTCTTGGAACATTCCTCCATCAAATCTTTCCCAAGGGGTGCTGCCCCGGACCCAATCTGCTTCAATGATGTCAAGGTATACTTTCTTACCGCACTGCTCTTTGCAAAGGCCAGTATGATGGGAGGCACAACCCACAAATTCGTCACTCTGTACTTCTCCACACTTCTCAATATCATCTCCAGGTCAAATCTTTCCATGATAACCACAGCATTCCCCCTCACCAACTGCGCATACACGATAATCGCAAGCCCGAACACATGAAACATAGGCAATACGCACAAGAACACATTGTGCATTTCTCCCGCCGCGTCCTGATCTGCCGTTATCATCTGAGACAATGCAATGAAGTTCCTATGCGTAAGGACAACGCCTTTACTGATCCCCGTCGTCCCAGAAGAGTACAGCAGCGCAGCTGTGTCGCTATGCTTTATAGGAACGCGATCGAAATCCAATGAACCTGCATTTTTTACCAGGTCTGTGTAAAATGTAAGGCTCGGGTAGGAATTGATCCCCGAATGGTTGCTGTTTTCAAAACCCAGAAGCAAAACGGGCAAATCGAACCCTTTGACTTTGTCGAGCAATTGGGGTACAGTAACGATGAGCTTCGGGCTACAATCCTTGATCTGTTTGGAAAGCTCTGGAACTGTATACGCAGGATTCACCGTCGAAGCAACGGCGCCGGCTGCTATGATGCCGAAGAAGCAAAGAGGGAACTGGATAGAGTTGGGGGACAAGATAAGGACGACGTCGTCTTTCCTGATACCCAGTTGGTGCGCCATGCCATGAGCAACTTTGGAGACCTCGGATTTCATCTGCTCGAAAGTTAACGTCTGACCGGAATCGGCGTCGTGGAGGGCCGGTTTGTCAGGGTACTGAGAGATGTTCCGGAACATGAAAGAGACCATTGACAGGTTGGGGTCCCTGGGGAAGCTCAGCGGCGGCCGGAGGGATCGGTAGATTCCGTCACGACCATACCCAGACTTCTCCATAGCTAAGATACAGTGGGAGAAAGGGGGGGTGAGCAGGAAATCCAAATTAGAAGATTCGCTCTCATTCTTATCCAATTATATCAGTACATTTTTTAATATTCAATCCATTCATTATCTGGGCTGGGCTGAAATGTTTGGTTGATACAAAAATGATATACTACGTACTTCTTATAAAGTACTAGTAAATTAAGAGTGAAAGGAACTTGAACAATTATATGGGAGGGAAGGAGTATAACAAATTAAAAAGTCATATACTTTGTACATCACGTAGAAATTAAATCATTAATGATATTTAAAATTTTAGCATTTTATAGACAATAATAGTGTGGCTCTGATAAAAAATGATACTCCCTCCGTCCCGAAAACAACTTCCTACTTTCCTTAAACGGATGTCCCAAAATTGACTTCATACTTCAATACTTTCCTTATTTGGCAAATTATCTACATAAAAAAAGTGATAAACAGTGTCAAACAGTGTTTAAACAGTGTCAAACAGTGTTTGAACAGTGCCAAACAGTGTTTAAACATTGCAAAACAGTGCATTCTACAGTAAAGTCAATTTTTTTTCCTAAAAGTGTGTGAAAGTCCAACCGGGAAGTTGTTTTCGGGACGGAGGGAGTATATGCTAGAAAAAATTTGTATACATTTTGTTCACATTTTCAAAAAATCTCATATTTATATTTTTCTGTAAAATCGGATTTTTAAATAGTTTTTGTTTATGCTATAACTTAACAAATACGGAGTAACAATTATTGGTACAAAGGACTTTGTAAATTTAGTTTTTTTTTACTGTTTTTTCTTCAATCCCAAAAATTGTTAGCACGAAAGATTTTGAAAATGTGTACAAAAGTATGTGATTTGGCGGTTGAAGGGAGGCATAATACAACAGAAAGAGAGGCAAAACATGTTTTAAATTGGACAAAAAATTCCTGATATTGTCTATTTAAATATTTTCAGATCTAAACTAGTATACATTTGATTTGTGTGTATTTACTATTATTTAAGTCTAATATGATATGATCTGTTCAAGCCTAATGTGAGGACTGTTAGGATTTAAACACACACAATACGAAAAATAATAAGAAAGACACGAGAATTTGGTGACCCAGTTCGCCAAGAATGTCTACGTCTGAGGACGCTACCAAGCAAGGATGTTACTATTTTTCTGATGATGATTACAAGGAGAGAATATGTATTTATAGAGAGCAAAACTTAACCCAACAATGAAATAACCCACGGCCCATATAACTAAAGACCCAAAAAATTCGAGTTGGATCGACGGAATGAGCTATATTATACCGTCTCTAACACCTTACAAGGACGTCGTCTTGTTTGCGGCTGAAAACAGTTCAATTAAATACATCCCAATAAGGGAGGAAGAAGAAAAAGAAAAGGCTAAAAATAATTAAAACAAAAACAAAAATAGAAACGAGGAATAAAAGAAAAACAAAAATGATTCTTTAGGAGGTAACACAAAATGAAAGTGGCAATGAAGATAAACCCAAAAAAAAAAAAGAAAAAACAAACACCGTAGAACAAAGAAATGAAGAAAACGGGTGGAAAGGAGCAACGGCTGGATGATCTGATATTGCAGGTTGCTATTAGGTTAGTTGGCCTAATTGATGGTTTTTTGATAGTAAATGTGTCTATGTGATGCTTATTTTAGTAGATGGGCTTAAGTGGTGGTTAGATATTAGTAAGAGGGCTTATTTGACCCTTTTTCCAAAACTAGGGGTAGACATAAAATCCGAACCGAACCGGTACCGAACCGGCCCGTAATGGTATCGAACCGAATATCGGGTATTCAAATGGTTCTGTAAATTTTTTTCCCGAACCGAAACCGTACCGTTTGAAACGGATACGAGATCGGTCCTAGATTTGGAGAACCGAAAAGAACCGGACCGGACCGTTCAAGAATAATGCATTTGAATTTTTTTATATATTCTTCCATACCAATAAATATATTTTATAAACCAACAATTTTATATCCCAATATGTATTCATGTATCTCTAAAATAGCTAATTGTGTGTGTTTATATGTATATTCTTATTTTTTCTTTTTAGCTAATTTTGTGTTATATTTTGGTATGTATTGAAAGAATGTTAAAGTTTTAAAAATCATTAATGTCTATTCATTTCTAGTAATGTAGTGTATATGACTTTTTGTTGTATCATGGTTGTGAAATTGTACAACTTAATTAATATGGTTATTAATATGGTTTAAATCTTAGCTCTCACGATTTAACTATAAATCAAAGTAGAACTAATATTTAACCTCTAGAACAAAAAAGAAGAACATTGAATTTTTTTATTATATTGAACAACTTAATGATGTTCTTTTTATATTTCCACATGAACTTAGTAAATAAAAGATGATATTTATCTCGTGTATCATCATTTTGCTATACTTTTTCTTAGTTGTGTTGCACTATTTGTGTATTTGTTAACTTTACTCCTATGTATGCAATTTCTACTATTTATATCAACACTTAATGTGAGTTGGTTGGTGTGATGTTATTTACTAATTGCAAGATTTGTCCAACTTCTTAGCACGTGTTTGACATTGTATCATACCGTTTTGTACCGTTCCAAAATGACATGGTACCGGATGGTTCCATCCTTAGAAGCGGACTGTACCGGACCATTAGAAACCTTACGGATACATTACGGGTTTTACTAATTTCCCGGACCGTTTCGGACCTTGCCCACCCCTACTAAAAATTGTGTCCACATTCAGAGCCATTTTTGAATCTGTTTTCGGAGTTGTCAATTTTATACTTAGGCTCGACTTTACGAGACTACTTTTTAATTTCGCGGTTTGTTTTGGAAGAAGGTGGTTTATATTAATAAGAAAGAAAGTAAACAGGATACAAACAGATAAAGATCCCATTGTCTACCGTTTGCCCTTGAACCAGACTTAGAACCTGCCACCTCATAAGAAATAACCAGATTCGCTAATTCTGAATTGGGCTTTGACAAAAGAATACTTTGAACGCACATAATATTTTTTCTTGTAGTGACCCTGCTCGACCAAAGAAGTAGAGCCCTTGGACTCAACCTGAAGCACAATGACGCCTGCACACTTGGACTGCTGCTCTTACCGAAGGGGACGAAGTGGAGAAGCTCAAAACCCTAGACGAAGGGAGACAGCCACAATTTGGATATATGGCTTCATAAAATGCTCCTTTTTAATTAATTAACTAAAATCTTCATTGAGTCATGCTTCATTATATATCTCTAATGAAAATATTTAACATAGAAAGAATAACCAAGATATTACTAGGAGACTTTTCAAGTGACAAAAATAAGACTAGTTTTGGATTGGACAAAAAAGTGAGTACGTTAATAAAGGGAAATGGGTAACTTACATGAAAAGGTCAAATAAGTCCTTATATAAGAGGTTCTATCCGGCCGTCGCCATTTGGAATAGTTCTCGGTGAAATTTTTTGATGAAATTTTTTGAACATCTTATTCATTAAGTCTAGTTTACTTAGGCCTGAGACCGGTTCGGTTCCTAGGCAAAATATGTGGAACCGTTTGAAAATATGAAAATTTTCCAACGGTTCGGTTATTATAAATTACTCCGGTATTTTATAGAACCTATAAGGAACTGAACCGTTCTTAACGGTTCGGTTCTTGTCATTTAACGGTTCCTAGTCTTTGAAAAAAATCTTACAAATCACGACTAATTTTTTGCTAAAAAGACATTCAACATTTGAAATTACAATACAAATATGTTGAACCAGTTAAAGAGAATAATAATTTTAAATAGTTTGGACCTTCCGAGTTCCGACACGCTGGAGTTTGGACATAATGAGAGGCCTAAGTAGCCTAAGAGAACCCGTTGAAGTGAATAATAGTTTTAAATAGTTAAATAACTAAACTAAAATAATGAGTGTAATATAAAAATAAATAAGTAAATATACACCAAAATATATATACTCATAAGAAATATATTTTATTTTAATTATTATATATAACGGTTCCTTAACGGTTCCTGGTACATATTTTTTCAGGAACCGAGAACCGAACCGTTAATAAAAAAAATAGGAACCAAAGTGTTAACAAATAACTAATAAATGTTGGAACCGAACCGAACCAGGTCATAACGGTTCGGTCCGGTTCGGTTCTCCGGTTCTTGGTTCCAAAGTCCCAGCCCTAAGTTTACTCATACCAAATGTCAGCTAAAACGTCAATCGGGAATGCATTCAAATGAATTCTTGAAGATAAGTGCACAGTTAAAAGTGCAGTTATCTTCAAGAATTCATTTGAATGCTTTCCCGATTGAATTGTTAGCTGAAATTTGGTATGAGTAAACTAGACTTAATGAATAAGATGCTCACAAAATTTCATCAAAAACTCCACCAGGAACTGCCCCAAATGGCGACGGTTGGACAGAACCTCCTATATAAGGACTTATTTGACCTTTTTATGTAAGTTCGAGGCCCTATTTGACCCTTTTCCCGTTAATAAATGGACCAGAACTTTTCCTTCATCTTCGAGATTGCATTATCCCTTCATTTTCCTATTTGCCCGTCCATCTTCACTATGCCTTCTTTCTTCGCCGAAGCCATCTCCGAATGGACACAGAAGCATCATCAGTCGACCTCCGCAATCCTCCGCCCAGGACCACACCGTCTCTGCCTCTGCTCCCCCGGACGTCTCCGTCGCCTCCTACCCTCCATTTTCCGTCACCACCACCATCGTCCTTGCCTTCACGCAACGTCGTCTTTTCCGTTGTCCTCTCCCTGGACCTTGTCGTCGCCCTACCCCACTTCCTTTTCTTCTCTTTATGTCCGGCGTTGCCATGGCGTGGGTTATTCTAGATCTCCGTGTTGGAAATATGCCCTAGGACAATCATAGTTTATGATTTATCAATGAATATTTAATGCTCATTAATTAATAAAGTTACAAACTCATTTATGTTATTTTTATTGTGAGTTTTCTTTATTAATATTTAGTCCCTGAATATTATGTGTAGTAGCTAATTAAGAATGTGACTTAATTGTGGAATGCTACACTTTAAAATAAACATAATATTCTAATTTTCCCTGGTCTAATATTATTAATTTGGGACATTAATAATTAATAGACCAGTATGTGAATTAACTGACGACTATATTCCACTAGTCATGAGTATAGAGATATCAAGTTAATAACATAGATGTTTGTTAGGGAACAAGTTCATTGGACAGACCCAACTTGAGGACATTGCTAGGTTATATGTCATCAGTGTTGTCCTCAATAATGATGAGGTGTTATATTCTTATACTTGAGATAATCATGGTTACTTGCATGAGAATTAATATGTGTTAACACCATTAAATTTTATCTTTAAATGGGTAATTATAAAGGTGATGATTGTACATATTATGAACCATGTAGTAGTATGTGAATTATCAAAATAGTTGTTGTCACTCTTGTATAGCGAGAGAAAGATATCTATTAGGCTCCTTGACAAGTAAGATTAATTAGCATGGTCATGCTCAAATGAGGTGTCATTTGATCAAGATTAAGCTTACTTGGTAATCAAGAAATATTAATTGAGAATAACAAGGATGACACGACTTAACCTTGTCTCAATTAAGATATCGTTTGACAAAAGAGAATTATTAGAACAAATTAATCATTAAAAGGTTATGTCAGATTTAATTGACATTTATATATTTTTGGATAGTCATAATGTCTTACTAGAGGTCGCTTATGATTTGTGAGGCTCGAATTAATTTTCTAGCTCACTGCCAATAATATATAAACCTATGTGGTCAAACACCTAAGTGATTTGGATCATTAATGTTTGTTAATAGCATTAAAACGGCCTGATTAGACCAATTCGAAATAGGGTTTTGAATGGTATTGGGCTAGGGCCTCTAGGAGAGTTTTATTAGCTATAAAACCCCTTCTTTCCTCCTCTTATAAATAGGTCTATATAGACCCACAGATTTTAAGAGTTAAAATTCACTTCTTAAAACCTAGAGTAGAGAGGAAGAAATAAGAGAACGCTAGCATGTTCCTTGCAGCCGATCTAGTCACGTGCGTGTGGATACCGGTAGAGTTCGGGATCATTTTCTCGCACTGTCTGACATCCTTGCTTAAGATTGCTATGCAAGTCCCTCTTATGTCTTGTAATTTCGTTTATAGTAAGAACCTCGGATCCGACTGTTTTCTTTTGGGTAGTAAATTTTTGTTTGTTCCACTGCGTTTTTCAGCCCAAAACCCAACACTCCAGCGATTGTTCGACGGCTAGGGAGTGGCAAGGTGGGGATTGCGGTTAAAGTCCGATCTGGATCTAGATCTTGGTAGTTGTATGATTTGTGTGACTGTGGGAGGGGTGTGGGGTCGTGGTGGGCATTGCTGGGGTCGGTTGGGGATTGTTTGACAATGTCGAATCTGGAGATCGTGGGATGAGGTTCGACCGACAGCCGGTGGCTTCACCCACTGAAGGAGGTGACGTTGTGTGCGGTGGTGCAATGACAGTGTGTGGGGTGGATAGTGACAATAGTGCTAGATGGGGAGTGATGGTGCAGTGTGTGGGTGGGTATGGTCAATGGTGGAGGCGGCAGTGGCTGTGCTTTGGCGGTACCAGTGGAGTGGCGGTCAGATTTGGGTAAAAAAAATTGGTTTTGCTAGAAAAGTTGCCGGAAAATTTTCCGACAATGACATAGGTGATGTCGTTAGTGACATATCTAGCTAAGTGGTAAAAAATCTCACAGTGACATCCCATAGTGACATGAAATATGACGGTGCATCAATTAGTCACATTTTGTCCTAATTTGAATGTGGTCTTTTTTTTTTTTTTAAATTACATTAATTTAATAATATTCATGTAAAAACCCCTTAAACATATATGTATTTCTGCTTTTCAATAAATAAAATGCAAATATAAGGCAAAAGAAATCAGCCTATTACTCAATTAAGGCCGAAGAAGTCAACATACTAATGCTTCAACAGAAAGAGTCTCATCCTTATCATCTGTATGATCCACCAGTGGCCGCAGCTCAACTGGTAGTGAGGGAGTGCCACACTGCCACAAGGGTTAGGTCCCGAGTTCGACTCCCGGCAACTGCGATGAGAGGTTATTCAATAGAGGATGTCTACAAGTACCGGAGACGGAGCCCCACTCTCTAGCTGTCAAATTGTGATTATAGTCCAATTTACATCCTCCCATCGTGCCGTCCGGTCGGTGTGGGGGGCTCAAGAATGGGGTGTCATCCTTTTTTTTTATCATCTGTATGATCCAAATTCTTTGAGTATATTCGGATTGTAAAAATCATTTTATAACTATATTAAGGCCGAAAAATCAGCCTACTCACCCAAATATAAAGATGGAACACTCGACCTAATATTTTCTCTTTTGGTAGGCCGGCCCCTGTTGCAGCCCCTAGAAGGCTAGAACCACCAATATTCCAATGTTTGTAATGGAAACACAAAATAGACCGAAACCGAACATGGACCGGCTAGTGTCCCTGCGAATCAGCAGTCTTCTAACTGGAACGGTATTACTGGTTCTGCAGAGGCGGATCCGGATCCAAGAATTGAGATGCCCTGGATTGAACGATAATTATATTAGGCTTAAAAATTACATGAGTGAGCTAAAAATGAAAAATGGAACAATTCACACTAAAAAATGAAAAAGAAAAGTAAGTTGTCCCATGTTTAAGCCCACCATTGCCCAGGGCCATGAGCCCGTGAATCGTGTCCACCCTTAAATGGAAGATTGGCATGGATGAAGTAGTTGAGGACAAGGTGGTCTGCTGGGTACGCGACGTTGGTGGTGGTGGGAAGAAAGATAAATTGTAGAGTTTTATTGTCTCCGTTGGACAAAGCTAGTGGTGTTAATAGTAACTGAAACATTAAAATTGGATAGAAAACTTCTGTAGCAAATTTTATCCGATTCTACTATAACTTAGACATACTTTTTTCTTATCATCATCCTGTGTTTCAACTTTTCACAATATAACGATCGGTCGAGCTTGAAACATATATATACATATTTATGGTTAGTCGTGTAGGAGATAGGTTTGACACATAAACGGCATCTCCTTAATTGCGTCTGTGCACTGGATTTTTGTATCTCCATTTACACAATTACACATACCACCACTTTCTAACTTTTCTTACGTTTAAAATTAAACATGAATTTGAACATTTTGGATATTCCATCTAGTAACGTCTTAAAAGTTGAATTTGAACTTTTTGGATATTCGATCCAGCTCTAACGCCTTAAAAGTATAATCAGAACATTTTGGATGTTCAATCGTTTTAAGGAAAAAATGCTCCACTTAAAAGCTATTGATTAATCTTATAACCGGTCCCAAATAAAATTCACACTTACCCTTTTGAGCAGGTTCAAAATAAAGTTCACACTTCTACTTTAGCAAGTTTTTAATATAAAATTACTTATGCACTCTTACTTTGTTGCCTACTTTACACTCACTTTTTCTCTCCTACTACATCAAATTTACTTTTTGTAGGGGTTTAAATAGTACTCCGTAATAATAATGTGAGTTTTGTCTTTATTTTATGACCTTTATTACTCTCCACTACAAAAAAGAGTTGTTTTGTCACGGATTTTGTCCGTGACAAGTTTATTACAGACTTATCACGGATGTCAAAAAAAATTGTCACGGATTTATCCGTCAAAATCCGTGACAAAACCTTGTCACGGATTTTATCCGGCAACCCAAAATTATATCCGGCGTTATTGTTTTTTATTCCGGTACTTTGTCACGAATAAATCCGTGACAAATTCCGTGACAACAAAAAAATTAAATTTTCAACGCTCAACAATTAAGTTGTACAGGTAATTTTGTACAGATTATGTTTGTCACGGACGAATCCGTGACAACATCCGTGACAACGTTTTTTTATATATGCATGAGTAGATTCATTGAACAAATCCACACGGATTCAACTCAGATACAATATATAATACAATATCTATGGAAAGATTGAAGGATATCACACAAAAAAAACACGCGCGTAGTCACGGATTTAGTTACGGACGACATTTCAAATTTTCCGTGACTAACAGAGGTAGTCACGGTCGCTAGCCGTGACTAATTCCGTGACTTAATGGGCGTGACTAAATACAGTCATTGCCACATTAACCGTGACTAAACGTAGTCACGGAATAGTCACGGTCGCCAGCCGTGACTAATAATAGGCCGGAAAACTTCTCCGACGTAGTAGTCACGGTCCAGAGCCGTGACTATTGTATTTTTTTTATTTTTATATACTAGTCACAGATCTAGCCGTGACTAATATAATCCGGTTTTTAAAAATTCCGCCATCTTAGTCACGGACTTAGCCGTGACTAATTTTTCAAATTTTCAAAATTTTTGAAAGACCGCGGTTTTCTATCTTTGAAATTTTGAAGTAGTCACGGACATTAATCCGTGACTATATTTTTTTTTTAAATGAAAAAAATTAATTCCGGACTAATCTTAGTCACAGATCAGGACCGTCACTAAGTTATTTGTTTTTTTTTTAAAAAAAAAAATTCCGTTTTTAAAAAAAATGTTTTTTCGGATTATATTTTCAAAAAAATTAAAAATTATATTTTAAATTTTCTTTAAAGAAAATATGGTATTAGTTTTTCTTTAAAATCTAATTTTTTAAAGAAAAAAGACAATTTAAACCTTATATCAGTGATTATTTAGTGAAATAAATTACCTAAAATTGAAGGATATATATAATCTACCTTATATCATTTTCTCTGTTTATGCGGATAAGGTATGTCATTCGATTTATGTATTTTTTTTTATTAAGAATTAATTGTTTCGTTTTAAATCATTCTAATATAAATTAGTGAGGTTGTTAATTAATTAACAATATATTAAACTATAAACGTATAGTAGTGATGTCATAAATAGTTAAATTTTTAGATTTTTAAAATATATTAGTTAAAATAGTTAAACATAGGTTTATATTAGTAGTTAAACATATATTTAGTTAGTTAAACGTAGGTTTAAACGTAGTGATGCATTAAGTTGAAATTAAGTAAATTATTTAAATTTTTTATAATATTTAGGTTTATTAAAATTTGTTAAACCTGTATTTAGTTAAAATTAGGTAAATTAGATAAATTTTTGGTAAATTAATTAAATTTATAGGTTTATAAAATAATTTAGTTAAAATTAGTTAAATGTAAATATGGTTAATTTATTTTGACTTGATTAAACTTATATTTAAACGTAAATATAGTAAATTTATCTAATAATTATGTTCAAATTTATGATTATATATTAATTTATAATTGATGACTTTATGATTATAGTAAATTTAAACTAATTCAAAAATATATTATTTTAACTAATATATTTAAATAACGAATGAAATAATAATCTATAGACATTTTAACTAATTTATTTAAAATTAGTTAAACGTAGTGTTAAGTTGTATTTAGTTAAAATTAGGTGAATTAGTTAATTTTTTGATAATAATAGTTAAATTTGAATATTAGTTAATTCAAATGGGTTTATAATAAAATTATTAAATTTTTTTATTAGCAATTATTATTAACTCCTAATTTAGGATTTATAATGATTTAAGTTAGGATTGAAACATTGCTTTAGTGTGAATTATTCTTGTGAATTATGTGAATTATTATTTTCAATTATTTGAATTTCATTTAATTTAGTGAATTGTTTATTGTGTATTATTAGGTTTTCATAATTTTAGTATCATGAATAAATGTCATTAACGTATTGTTTCTAGTTAATTAATAATATTAATTAAAAGTTAGTTAATTTCAGTGAATTAAAAGTATGTGATTAGTATTAAAAGTAGTAAATATTAGTGAATTGTTTCTAGTAAATTAAAAGTAGTGAATATTAGTGAATTAGTTAATTGTTTCTAGTATTTAATGTCCCTAAATATTGTGAGTTACGGAGTAGTTAATAATTTTAATGATTAATGTCATTAACGTATTGTTTTTAGTAAATTAATAAATTAATTGAACATTAGTTAATTTTGGTGAACTTTAGCGAAATGTAATAAATTAATGTTCCTAGATCGTAGTAAGTGAATATATTAAACATAAGAAATTATAGTTAATGTTTATAATGTATAGTTTTTAACCAATATAATTTGTTTATTATAACATTCAGGCATAATGTATAGACAAAATAGAAGTTGGATGTATGATAAACATGCGGAATTGTAAGCAAATTCTCTTGATGGAATTGGGGAGTTGTTTTATTTGTACTTGAACACCTTAATTATATGGATGGTGATAAAATCAAATGTCCATGTGAAAAGTGTAAAAATCTCAAATTTAAAGACACCGACGTGGTTGTGTGGCATCTGTACGAACAAGGTTTCATTGCCAATTATTACAATTTCACTTCTCATGACGAACCTTTGGATCCATCACTTTTACCACAAACAATAGGTTCGTCTCGTAACGTCCCTAATGAGATGAGTGGGTGGGGAGACTATGCTCAAATGAACTGAGACCAAAAAATGGTATATGATGCATACGCTGCCTCCAAGTCTCAGTTTAACCTCCCACAACCATTTAACAATCCTCCTGAAGCCTCGCCCTCGTATCAACCAGATGCAGATGAAAATCCGAATTCTCATGTTCCTCATATTGAAGGTTTAGCTGAGAGATTTCAAGATGTTTTAAAAGCCGCCGATCAACCTTTGTATGCTGATTGTGAGGGATACTCTCAGCTATCCGCCGTTTCAGAGTTGATGAACATAAAAGCTGAATACAGTCTCCCTGAAACTTGCATGTCTAGACTGTTGCACTCAGTAGGAGGGATGCGACCGTGTGACCATAGCCTCCCTGATTCATATTACAGCATGAAGCAATTAATATCTAAGTTGGTGCTTCCTTATATAGAAATTGATGCTTGCCCTTCAGGATGTATGTTGTTCTGGAAGGATGATGAGACACTAGAGAGCTGCAAGTTCTGTGGTGGAGACAGATACAAACTTGTTCCTCAAAGACAAAAAAACCACGATATAGGTCTGCATTATCTAAATTGTTTTACCTCCCACTAGCTCCACGACTGCAGAGGATGTATGCTTCGAATGCTACTACGAAACACATGACATGGCATGTGGAGCACGAAAAAAAAGAGGGTTTGACGTCTCACCCTTCGGACTGTGCAGCTTGGAGATATTTTGACCATTGTCATCCCCAGCTTGCAATGGAGCCACGGAATGTGCGATTGAGATTGTGTGCAGACGGATTTGCTCCTTTTGGAAGGTTTGGGAAGAGATATTCATGTTGGTCAGTCATGTTAACTCCTTATAATCTCCCTCTTGACATGTGCATGAAAAGTCATTTCATCTTTTTTACTTTAATTTGTCTGGGTCCCAAGGATCCTAGAAAAAAGATAGACATTTATCTCCAACCCCTTATCGAGGAGATGAATGAACTTTGGGCCGTTGGGGTACAAACTTATGATGTTTCAAGAGATCGGATGTTTATCATGAAAGCTGCCATCATTTGGACCATTAGTGACTTTCCTGCCTATGATATGCTTTCAGGATGGAGCACACACGGTCTGATGGGATGTCCAATATGTATGGAGAAATCAGGTGCCAATTGGTTCATTTTCAGTTCCAAAGGAAGTTACTTTGATTGTCACCGCAAGTTTCTCCCGGCAAACCACCGATATCGAAAGGACAAAAAGTCTTTCATTAGAGGTAGAGCGGTACGAGACCCCCACCCCCGAGACTGACTGGCGAACAAATTGTTAACCGGGTTCGAAGTATTCCTATGGTTATGCAAGAGCCAAAGAAGGAGCCATATGGGTATTGTGATACACATAAGTGGACAAAGAGGGGTATATTTTGGGAGTTTCCATATTGGAAAGACCTTCTCATTCGTCACAATTTAGATGTAATGCACATTGAGAAGAACATCTTTGATAATATATTTAAAACGGTGATGTATTTCAAAGAGAGAACCAAAGATGGTCTTGCATCATGTCTTTTCTATATGCAAGACCGTCTTTGATAATGTTCGGCGAATCTAGACGGCCTAGGCGACCGATTAGGCGCTCTCGACGGGTAACTAGGCATCATAGGTGGCCGTACGGCAAACCAATTAGTCGGAGCGTCTAGACGAAAATCGGCGCGCCCGGCCACCGCCGAGCGCCTAGGCGGGGACTAGTCGGACGCCAAGAACGATTTTTAGAACAGAGTTTATCATACATCCAACTTCTATTTTGTCTATACATTATGCCTGAATGTTATAATCAATAAATTATATTGGTTAAAAACTATACATTATAAACATTAACAATAGTTTCTTATGTTTAATATATTCACTTATTAAGATCTAGGAACACTTATTTATTTCATTTCGCTAAAGTTCACCAAAATTAACTAATGTTCAATTAATTTAATAATTAACTAAAAGCAATATGTTAATGGCATTAATCATTAAAATTATTAACTACCCCGTAGTTCACAATATATAGGGACATTAAATACTAGAAACAATTAACCAATTCACTATATTCACTACTTTTAATTCACTAGAAACAATTCACTAATATTCACTACTTTTAATACTAATCTCATACTTTTAATTCACTGAGGAATAATTAACGTTTAATTAATATTATTAATTAAGTAGAAACAATAAATTAATGACATTAATTCATGATACTAAAATTATGAAAATCTAATAATACACAATAAACAATTCACTAAATTAAATGAAATTAAAATAATTCACAATAATATTTCACATAATTCACAATAATAATTCACACTAATGTAATGTTTCAATCCTATCTTAATTCATTATAAATCCTAAATTAGGAGTTAACAATAGTTGCTAATAAACAAATCTAATAATTTTATTATAAACCCATTTGAATTAACTAATTTACCTAATTTAACTAATTTTATTATCAAAAATTTAACTAATTTACCTAATTTAACTAAATACAACTTAACACTACGTTTAACTAATTTTAACTAAATTAGTTAAAATGTCTATATATTATTATTTCATTCGTTATTTAAATATATTAGTTAAAATATATAATCATAAATTTGAACATAATTATTAGATAAATTTACTATGTTTACGTTTAAATATAAGATTAATTAAGTCAAAATAAATTTTCCATATTTACGTTTAACTAGTTTTAACTAAATTATTTCATAAACCTACAAATTTAATTAATCTACCTAAAATTTATCTAATTTACCTAATTTTAACTAAATACAGATTTAACAAATTTTAATAAACCTAAATATTATAAAAAATTTAAATAATTTACCTAATGTTAACTTAATGTATCACTACGTTTAAACCTACGTTTAACTAACTAAATATATGTTTAATTACTAATATAAACCTATGTTTAACTATTTTAACTAAATTATTTAAAAATCTAAAAGTTTAACTATTTATGACAGAAAAAAAAAAGTACTGAAGCTGAGGGAAAAGGTACAACTGTCTGGTGATTGGCAGAAACAATTGAATGAACAAAGTTTTAGGAGGAAAGATATGTATACACTACTCAGGTCTCCCATAGCAAAAGTTGACTAGAAGGAAATGGTAATGCAAAACATGGCTTCACCTCGGGCTAGGTTTATATTGTGGCTTACCTTGTGGGGTAGAATTGCTACTAAAGATAGACTTTCACAATTCCATATTCCAGTCCCTGATACTTCTTGTGTTTTTTGTGGATTCCATCTTGAGACAGTGGACCATGTGGTTTTTGAATGCCCTGAAATTCAGAAACTTTGGGCTGCTTTGTATAGCTGGTTAGGGAGAAGGTTCTATATTTGTAGTTGGACTCAATTTATTCCTATGCTATCCAAAGATACAAAGGGGAAGAAGCTGCCAAACAGATTGTTGAAAGCTTTGATTACTGAATTGCTTTATGCTATATAGAAAGAGCGGAATCAGAGAATTTTTAATAATACACGATTGGAGCTACAACTACTTCTCAGACAGATTGTACAAAGGGTGATTAGTAGATGCTCTAGGAGATTGCTTGTTTCTTTAAAGGATTTAATCATTACCCCATGATTTAGTTTGCATGTTGTTAGTTTGATTTTTGGTAATCTAGTTAGACACTCCTGTTTGTTTAGGGGTTTCCTGGGCATGTGCCTTTTGGTTATGTGAGAAGGTTGTACTTATTTTCCAATGAATGAAATATACAAGCTTATTTCGTTCAAAAAAAACTATTTATGACATCACTACTATACGTTTATAGTTTAATATATTGTTAATTAATTAACAACCTCACTAATTTATATTAGAATTATTTAAAACGAAACAATGAATTCTTAATAAAAAATACATAAATTGAATGGCATACCTTATCCGCATAAACAGAGAAAATGACATATGGTAGATTACATCCTTCAATCTTTCAACATATACTGTATTATATACTGTATCTGAGTTGAATCCGTGTGGATTTGTTGAATGAGTCTGCTCATGCATATATAAAAAACGTTGTAACGGATTCATCCGTATGTGACAAACATAATCCGTACAAAATTACCGGTACAGCTTAATTGTTGAGCGGTTAAAATTTAATTTTTTTTGTTGTCACGGAATTTGTCACAGATTTATCCGTGACAAAGTACTGGAATAAAAAACAATAATGCTGGATATAATTTCGGGCTGCCGTAATCCGTTTGTCACGGATAAATTCCGTGACAAAATTTTTTCATGGATAAATCCCTAACCATTTTTTGACATCCGTGACAAGTCCGTGATAAAGTTGTCACTGACGAAATCTGTGACAAAACAACTGTTTTTTTGTAGTGCCAGGCTCCAGCGATGTCATAACCATCCTCCACATCCATCCTCTAGTAATGGTGCCACAACCATCCTCTAGAAAACTATGGTTGTCGCCACCCTCCGATCAGACTGCCGCCACAACCACCCACCCACGAGCCGGCGCAATCACTATATGACGAATCCTTCCCTATCTCTGTCGAGACTGTCATCTGATTAAAAGTGACATAATAATGACATTTTATATAAGAATACTACATATCCAGATGTGAAACATATGACATAATTATATATAGTAAAAAAAATATATTAAAGTTCATGGCATTTTCATAAGAATTATGATTATTTCAGAATAAAATAATAAAACTCAAAATATGGGAATAATAAGAAAAGTGAAAAATTAGTAAGAAATTGTCGTCTTGGAAAAGTCAGTAGCATAAAGCGGACATTTATTTGTCAAACGGACAAAAACATGGCATTCCTAAATTTTGTAGTTTCAAAGTAAGATTGTCACTCCATAGGTGCAATGACATAAAAGTGCTAATTTTTCTGATAACTAATAAGAATGTTTTTACTTGGACTGAAATTTGCTGGTCTAATCTGATCTGTTTAATTCTGGTCTGGTCTGGCCTGGTCTGGTAATTGTTTGGTCTCCTTATATTTTATAACCAAGAAATTTAGGTTTGGATAGATGTGGTCTTGTCTGTTTACGCCTGGTCTGGAATGATATGTTTAAGTCTGATGATCTGATCCGATTAGGGACTGAAAACAATCCAAATAAAAACATCCTAAATTATGACATTCTAAAATTCCTAATCAATCAAAATTAGCAAATAAGCCCAAAATCCAAATCAGTCTTTCATTGAAAGTTTTTTTTATCGAATGGGGTAAAAGACAATAAAAGGACCACACGTAACCATCCGCTCTTGGCTGAGACTCAGAGTTAATCACTTTTCTCAAAGCAATATAACTCACTAGACCTAAATTGGGCAATTTAAAGCCAATGAAGATTACCGTAGACCTCTCATCATATCCCCAAACCTAATGCAAGAGTCTTAGAGAACATAAAAACAGGAAAGGAAAACAGAACAATCCAACCATGGAAAAAACAAAACAAGCAACCACTAAAAGTAAAACCAATAGTCATCTTCCTGATCACCACAGTCACATGATAACTCGGCGGGCCTAGGGAAATTGACCCGCCGCCTCCCCATTTTTGACCCATCCAGAGCCATTCCTTCTCCAGTTGTACCTCCTTTGGCTTGACTTTCCCAGATTCTTTTGCGCTTTGACTCACCCGGAGTTTCTTCTTTATCAATTGACCTATCCTGCTGGGATACACTAGCCCCTGATTCAACCGAATGCTCTCCCCCGAGATCAGTCTTCCGCTGTAGTCCATATCCCCCCGAACTAGAAGCTTCGTTAACAAGCCACTTACTAGGTCTTGTAGGGCTGGTCTTCACCCTTCTTCCAGCTCTGAGGTCCACCCCAAAAGATTTCTCTATAACAAACCCCTCTTCATACTTAGTGGACATAATTTGTCAGAGTGACCAATTATCCCACACATAAAACAGAAATTGGGTGATTTTTCATATTTAAAGTCCACATATAGTGTTTAACCCCATCTTTTGTCAAGATAGTACCCTTTTTTAAAGGCTTCCGCACATCCATAGAAACTCGTATACGCAAGTAAGACTTCTGATTGTCTTCAAATTGGCTCTTATCAAATTTACTAAACAAGCCTAAAAAGTTAAACAAGCCTAAAAAGTTCCCAATTCTCCTGACAGACCCCAAATTTCTAAATTTAATAGGTACATTATGAACCTGTACCCAAAAATTAGCCTCAAACATAATGTACCTATTAAATTTAGAAATTTGGGGTAAATTTCTAAATTTCGATATACCAAAATTTCGGTAAGGTAAGGTACAATATTGGTAAATTATCAAATTGTTATATATTAAATGAAATATAGAAAATCAGTGTTAATAGTGATATACTAAAATTATTAATGAAATTAATTATAAAATACCAATGATAACCTATTTGTGTTCTATTCAACTTTGAACAAAATATGTACGCATACTTCAACACATGATATATGAAGATAACAACACATTCGCTAAAATAATAATTTAAAAAACATAAATATATTTGAAATAACATCGATCTCCAACAAAAAGTATAAATAATTCAAGAAACATGGATATAAAGTCATTATCCTTGAATTAATGTTGTGTTTCTAGTTATTTTTACAATTTTAAAGAAAATATTGGCTTGAAATTACGGTATGACGGTATAACGGTATACCGTTTATTTCCAAAATATATACCGATACCATACTGAAGTAATTCGGTATTTCTCGATATGGTAAGTCCGGTATACCGAAATTTCGGTAATTTTCCCCACCCCTAGAGGAGATATGGTTCCCAAGTTTAATTTCCAAGCATGGATCAGGAGATGAGGCAAATGTTTGGGTTTAATTGAATGAGGGGTAAAATTGTAATGTGAAGTCCTATTTAGTGGAATAATAAACTTATAGTTCTATTTAGGCACTTTCACAACGTTTTAGTCTTATTTAGATCAATAAACAATAACCAAAACATATAGGCCATGTTTGGTAAATGGATTATCAACCATTTTTTAGCTGGTTTGATTAAATTTAGCTTCTTTGACTGGTTGACCAGCTAAATGATACTTCCTCCGTCCCGCTAAGATTGTTTGAGACACTATTCACTTGGTCAACACAAAGCACTCTTAATCTCTTACTTTAGATATCAATTTTTTTTTTATCAAATTTGATTCAGTTTTTGCAACTTTGTAAAACTTTTAATGTAGTTTCTGAATATTTTTTTTTTCTAAAAATAATTTGAGAGCGGACATGAATTTGTTTGCTTTATCGTCAGTCAAGCATCGTAAATCGAATTGTCCCAATCTTAGTGGGACGGAGGAAATAGTATGTTTGGTGAATAGCTTTTTGAATCAGATCGTTCATTCCAAGAAGCCAAAAATTTAGCTTGTTGGAAACGCCACATGTGGCAGCGTTTCATCTTGGCTGCTTCACAATTTATTGGGAAAATTGTCAATTTGGTCCTCGTACTATTACAAAAAAATCAATTAGATTCTCGTACTTTTAAACAAATCAATCAAGACTCCGAACTTTGTAAAAGCGTTTAATTGAGTTCATTTGCATATTACTTGCCAGGTCAGCAGGTTACCCGCTGACGAGGCACACATGTGGCAGCCCAGTCAGCAGTGACTTTGCTGACGGTCCACGTGTGCGCCACGTAAGCGAGTGACCTGCAAATGGACTTAATTGAAAGTTCTTGCAAAGTTTGGGGATTTGATTGATTTTTTTAAAAGTAGAAGAACCTAATTGACTTTTACATTATAGTACGAGGACCAAATTGACAGCTTTCCCTGACTTTTTTTTTACTAAACAGTCTTATGCTCTGTTTGTTTGGGGGTTAACCTAGGTTATTGAAGGTTCAATTTCTAGTTAACCTCGTTTGTTTGTATTTTTGCAACAAGAACCTAGGTTTATGTGTTAACCTCACTTAACTCCCGAGAACCTGGAAGAACCTTAAATTGAAGAACCTCCGAATCGGAGGTTTTGAAGGTTAAGTTCTCGTTTAACATAAAATGAGCTAGAGTACCTTCATCCAAACAACATTTATTACATTAACCTAGGTTCACCTTCTATATTTCCAAACACTATTTTATGCATGGACCTAAATTCACTTAGGTTTACCTAATTTTTATTAAAACTTAGATTTAATTTATTGCACTAGGTTTACTTAACTTCACTCTATCCAAACAGAGCATTAATATATACGAAGTACTTCTTATATGCCCAGTTTCCTAATAATTGAACGAATTACGTAATACGAAGCACATTCTGTCCTAGATTCTTTCTATGTTAGCCGTTTTATTTATCTTTTTATTTTGCTTTATACAATTATACTTCTAAAATAAATAAATGTGAACCAGTAAAACTTAATTGTTCACAAAAATAAACATATTATTATAAGAGTCTGTTTGGGTTGATTCTGCTGAAATTTATGAAGTTCTGACTGAAATAGTTGCATTGAGTAATTCTGTTATTTTAAGAAAAAAATATTTTTAAAATATATTTTATTAATAAAATAAAGAAAAAATTCTATGTAAAAATAGCTAAAATGGTCATCTAAAGTAACTTCAGCCAATACAGCCAGAAAAATAACTTCAACCTTATTTTTTCTGCTTATTACACAATTCAGCGCGCGAAAGCAAAAGTTACGTGTTTGGTGGAAAAAAATGGCTGATAAACCTGATAAGCCGAAAAACAATGTTGCCAAACCACCTCTAAGTTGACAAAGATTAGATTAAATAAATATTTAATACTACCTCTTATCAATAAAAAAGGGTTTGAAAAGTTCTAGTTTATTCAAAGCATCAATTTTACTTGACTAAAGTTAACAACTTATACTTCGTATTTGTAGGCTAATAGGACTATTATTTTTTTAAATCAAAGCATGGAGTATATATAGAAATAAACATTTGAAATCTTATGTGTATATTAATTACATTCCCAAGTTTTAATAATAGTGTATAATTCATTCATTATGTGACATGACTCGGAGATGGAGCAGAGACAACCTATCTTAACTATTACGAGTGCCTACATTGCATACTCAATAACCGATTCTTTTTTGATAAGAAATCTTGGTGTTAAGTCAGGCGAGAGGGCAGGGCCTCATCCGTTGCGGAAACTCTTCAACTAAACCCTCATAAAACAAATCTACATCTTTGTTAGTCCCATTTTGTTAAAAGTATTTGTCCTACATAGGAAATCTATAAAAAATAAAACACTATATAGAGTTTGTGCTACGCCTCCTATCAGGTTCACCTATTAGGATGAAACTCGGTTCATAATCCATTTAAATTACTCTCTTCGTCCCCCTATTATTGTCTCAATTCCTATTCATTTGATCAACACAAATTATTCTTAATCTCTTACTTTATGTATCAAATTTTTATCAAAAATGATTTTGGGTTTTACGACTTTGTAAAACTTTTAATGTAGTTTCTGAATATGCATTTTTTTTTTCTTAAAAATAATTTGAGTGCAGACGAGGATCCGCTTGCTTTATCGCCGGTCAAACATCATACGTAAATCACAATGGAACAATAATAGAAGAACGGAGGAAGTAGCATTTATGTAAACTACATGTACTTGCAGGTGCAGGGTAAGTAAGAGAAATCTTTATAAGAGCTTCTGATTTATTTCAACACCCATTATAACATCGATAGATAACAATAACTACTAATACAAGCTTCTACTAATAATACTAATAATATTAATAAAATAAAGTAGCAAATTAGTTTTCTAAAATGATAAGCTAGTTGCTACTGCATGGCTGGATCTGAAAGTCCATTCTCTTGATCTAATGAAGCAAACTTCTAAACAGATGAACTGATAATAGTAATACGGAGTATTAATTTTAAAAAAAAAAGTAGCAAATTAAGTTGCTAAAATATTAAGCTAGTTGCTACTGCAGGCTGGAGCTGATCGAAAGTCCATTCTCTTGATCTTAATAAAGAAAACTTCTAAACGGATCTGCAAAGAAGCCAGGCCGGCGGCCATTCTCTGCAAAGAAAGCCCTTTATATTTGGTTTGTACTGCTTTCACTTTCCAGTGACTGAGTCAGTTTTAGCAGTAGTACATCCCCATCTGATGCTCTATTTTGCTTTCATCATCATTGAAGAAATAGAAGCCGTCATTGTTACTGTTATTATTCAGCATTTCATGACACCCATTACTGCCACTCACCAGCTGCGCAACAATCTCCAGATCTCTTTCCACCAGCTTATTGTTATAACTACTGTTATCATCACTACTGTTATTATTACTATTATCAGTATTCATAACGGCATTAACAGTGTCAAAGAAATTCTGGTCTTCATCAAATAAACTAGGAACATTTATTTGTCCTCGGAAACAGCTTGCCAGAAGATCATCGGGTTCGTGCTTTGCGACGTCAGCTGCACTCGAAGAAGACGAACCCGTGCTGGCTTCAGCTGCTCTTCCAAACATGAGGGTATTATTGTAATTCCAATCGTTACCATTGTTGTTGGTGGTGGCAGCGGTGGTGGAGGTGGTGGTGGTGGTGTATTGCATGGTGGGGGTGAAGAAACCCTGGGTCTGGGCTTGGTGTAGATTACAACTTGGTGGAGGAGCTCCAAGGGAAATAAAGTTGTTGTCACACATGAAAGCTGGGGTTTGGATGGGAGAGAGGGAGTCCAGGGAGGGAAATAGTGGAGAGTTGTTTGTGGGAATTGGGGAGTAAAATGAGAAAAGGGATTGTTGAGGGAGTGGTTGAAAAGAAACAAGGTTTGTGGGAAAGTTAGTTGGTGCAGAAAAAACAGGTGATCTTCTTCTCTTGTTGTAAGAAGATGATGAAGATGGAGGAGGGAAAAGCATAACTCCCATTAACTTTTTCTTAAGCTTTGTGTTCCAATAGTTTTTGATATCATTATCTGTCCTTCCTGGTAACTGTGCTGCTATTATTGACCACCTGTCATCCACATTTTTTTATTTTGATTAATATTCACTTTGTTACAACCAACATTAAATTAATAATAGGACTATGCATGTTTGTAGAAAAAAAGGACTATATCAACTATGCATGATTTTCCAAACAAAAAACAATTCTCACTTAAAAATATACATCTTACTGCTACATTAAAAATTAATTAAACACTTCTAAATTAAATTACAACTTAATTATAAATGAGAAATTAAACAAGAAGGAAGTATTTTGGGAAATAATAATGCAGTGAATTCGCTAAGGATCAGACAAATAATTAAATTCAAACTCAGTTCCCTATCTTATTATTAATGGCAGATATCATCTCTATATATAAATTATTATAAAAGAGGCCTGTTCTAGGGTTACGTACACCTCCGTCCTTTATTTAATTTTGAGAAAGGGATGGAGCATCATAATTTTGTACACTTAAAATAGTACAACACTATCAAACGAGTACTTTTTAGTGTTACGTGATACATCATACGGAGTATCTTTTAAAAAGGTTTTCCATAAACGATGTTTTCAATAGAAATTGGTTTATACTCCATATATCTATGACCGCATATGAAGAAACATGATACAAAAGAGTACAAAAAAAATTATACTCCTTATAAAACAAACATAAATTTAACAAATTAAAAAAATAAGTGAACTAAATTAAAAGTATACGTTTTTATCAAATATAAGGATATAATTATTTTCTATGACTATGTTCAATTTATTTTGAAGAAAATACCGGTTGCCTTTGTCCCAATTTTTTCCAACTTTTACTTCTTATTATAAAGATAGAAAATGTATGACTAGCCCGACACACTTATGAATAGAGTAGAAAAATGTATGGTTTCGATTGATTGAAAAAGGATGTAAATCTTAACTACACAGACCAATCCTTAAAAGAAAATGTGAAGAAAATTTTGGTACACCAATGGCAGAGAGAAAGTAAAGTATTAAGAAATAATAACGAATATACGATTGGTAGATAAAAATGTGACCTTTATATTTTAATGATGACTATAATAATAAATTTAATGATCGTGGTCATGATCTATTTTAGATTGTAATTAGTAATTACTGTGATTAACATATGTTCACAGTTTATATTCGGCAGCTATTATCTTATTTGTGCATAAGTAGTACTTTAATAATGAGTCCTTGTGGTGACCATGTTTGTCCGCTCTTGAGGTTCATCAACCAACTTTTTCATCAAACACGTAAATTTTGACTTCGCGCGCTGAATTGTGTAATAATAAGAAAAAGTAAGAGACCGTTTGACAACACTGTTTTTCGGCTTATCAGGCTTATCAGCCAACTTTTTTACCAAACACGTAACTTTTGCTTTCACGCACTTAATTGTGTAATAAACAAAAAAGTAAGGTTGGAGTTACTTTTCTGGCTGTATTGGCTGAAGTTACTGTAGATGACCATTTTAGCTATTTTTACATATATATTTTCTTTATTTTATTAATAAAATATAATTTAAAAATATTTTTTTCTTAAATCAGCAGAATCAGCCAATATAACCACTTCAGCCAGAACTTCATAAATTTCAGCAGAATCAGCCTAAACAGCCGATTTTCGTGCTACCAAACGGGCTATAAGGTTGAAGTTACTTTTATGCCTGTATTGGCTGAAGTTACTGTAGAGAATCATTTTAGCTATTTTTTCATATTTTTTCTTTAATTTATTAATTGATAAAAAACATTTTAAATATAATTTTTCATAAATCAGCAGAATCGGCCAATCCAGCCACTTTAGTCAGAATTTCATAAATTTCAGTAAAATCAGTCACCTATTCCTAATTGGAGCAATATATTGCCTAGTACGGGTATATACTATAATATTGCCTAATGATGGTTACTTTTACTATATAAAATAATACTCCGTAATACTTTTATAGGTGTATCATGGTTGTTTAACTTCTAATTGGAGTAATTTATTATTTACTAAAAAAGTTGTAGCGGTGGTAGTGGGAAAAAAGGCCGAATATGTCCCCTAGCAGTGTAACCTTATTTGGGTTTTCAACCCTTTTTGCAGAAGGGAGGTGAGGGGGACATCTAAAACTGACCATACTGCATGCATAAGCATGGCGTCAATACATACATAATCTCCCAATTATTAATCTCTAGCCTATAAAACAAAAGTAATAAAGTCGTTATTTCAGCATCACCAGAAATTGTTTTTTTTTCTTTTCTTGTTTTCATTGACTCTACAGTTTATTTATTTATCATTTTTTGTCACCACATGCTAAAGCTATGCCCGTGCACCAGTACCTTTTATAGTGAAAACTTATACAACTCAGATAATGCTGAGACACATTTGAATATACAACCAAACGTACGCTCATAGATTCAGATTTTGTGCATGTGAGGCTAATTAATTAATAAAGCAAAATATGTTTAATTTAAAACATTCTTATTATTAATATAATAAATCCCAATTATTTAATTAATTAAATAAATAATTAATTAGCTTGCTACCTGCTGCCAATGGTAGCATACAATGTGCAAATGATTCTATCCTCTTCATCAGTGAATTCTCCATGCTTTATATTTGGCCTCAAATAATTTAGCCACCTCAATCTGCAGCTCTTCCCACATCTCTTCAGTCCTGTTTGGTTCAATTCCAATACATGCATATATGTTCAATACTCACATAGTCACATACAGTATATTCAATTATAATGTTAAGTATATATACATATAGTATATAGGACAAAGATCATATGAAAATAACTACTATGATCAATATGTTCAAAATGTCACATTGTCATCCACTATTGTTATTTCTCATTTCTCATGTGTGAAATCAAACTTATATTAACAAAAAAATAACTTTTAAATTAACAAAAAATTATAAAATCCAGTCGGGTTTTTACTATAAAAGCGACCCGTAAAGCCAAAGAAGTTACTACCTCCGTCCCACTAAGATTGGGACGAGAGAAGGTGGCACGATTATTAAGAAAAGTGGATTTGTGTGGTTGATATTAAATTGATAAAGTAAGAATAAAGTAAGAATGATTTAGAGCCACACAATCTTTACCAAATTAGGTATGAGACAATCTTAGTGGAACTTCCCGAAAAGGTAAAATGGGACAATCTTAGCGGGACGGAGGGAGTATATTATACTACGAATGATTTGTCATAATCCCTTCATTCCGAAAAGATTGACCAATTTGACTTTTCTTAGTCAATGATATTAAAGTTTGAACAACGATTTTAGGTATCATAGTTGTGTATAATTTATATATTTTATACTTTTATAAAAAAAAATTATTAAAGAATATGCTCATATAATTTTCATAATTTAAATAATCTTGTATTAAAAAATATCATTGGTCATACACTCATACTAGATCACCAACGATCAAGAAAAGTCAATTTGGTCAATCTTTTTGGGACGGATGGTGTAATTCATAAATCTTCTTGTTGTTAAATTTTATATTTTGCATGTGATGATTTCCTTAATGATCCACTCCCTATATATATGATTAAACGCTCAAAATAAATTTATTTATTTGGTTGTAGATAATTTTTTCGATGAAAAAAAATTAACATCGACCCTTTGATCCTTAACAATTAGATTTATTACCAGCTTTCTGAGGGAGAGCAATCCAATTGCCACCAGTTCCAAATTTTTCAATGAAGTCTTTCAACTTTGCATCTTCTTCAGGTGACCAAGGCCCTTTCTTCACATTAGCCTTGTCACAACATGGAGCTCTTCCCATCTTAGCTCTCTTTATCTAACAGTATGGACAGTATAGTGTACTTAGGAGCAAGCTAGTTCCTTGTTTGGCTTAGAGGAAATAGTGAATGAGTGTGTTTGTGGAGTGGTGTGCTAAGAGGTTTATATAAAGGTGGAGGCTGGAGAAATAGGGCAGGCCGGTCTTATCTTCGTCGGCTGCGCTGCAGATGTGGGAAATGTGCAGAATGGAACGAGGTAAATCTTTTCCAAAACTGTAAAAAATGAAAAGTAGACAGAGTGAAAATGTACTGGTATTTTACTGTTGGTGCTTGTGTTTTCACGTGTAAGTAGGGTAGAATTTTCTTTTTCTTTACCTTTTTCCCTTTTAGTATTAGGTATCCACCCGGAACAGAAAACGAGGGCTAAGGTTAAAAGGGCGTTATTAAAGATTTAAAGCCAACACAATTAAACTACTTTCACCATTTTGGAGATTGTCAATTTGAGGTTTATACAAAAAGATATTCAAAATTGAATTACATTTCAAGAATATCAACGTATAACCTCTAAATTTTGTGATATATTTTTCAAGAAAATATTCTTTATGGATCATCCCGAAACAGTCTCTTTGTGCTTTAGTACAGATGTATGACTGCGTATATCTGATCCACTAACTCTTTGCGGCTTTGAGGTAATGATGATGATGAATGATGATGGTGATGATTGTTCAAGAAAATATGTTTGAATGCATTAATAACTAATAAGAAAATCATATTTTCATACCCAAGTTTCTTTTATGCCATAACGTTATGTGTGTTTTTATTATATAGAGTATCAAGATAAAAAAAAAAAGTGTACGTGAAAAATTTTCTTAAATATTCTTTGTACTAGCCCATTCCAATATATCGTCCAGCCTACATTACTGCTCCGTCCCTTGTAACTTTGTACTTTCTCCTTTCCTCATTTAAATTTGTGGTTTCTATTTTTTCTCTTTTTTGCATAAACTTTAACCATACAGTTTTTATTTTACTATTCTTTGTGTCGATCAGATTTGGTAAAAATTTTAAGGGACAAAAGGAGTACTAAACGTGCCAAAGTGTATCGATGATTCCGTGTCAAATAGATTGTGCCAAAGTGTTTTTGGCACGAATTTGGCATATCCCTGCCAAATCCTTAATAATGGCTTTTGGCGAATCCCTGCCAAAAATCTCTGTCAATCCTTTTTTGTAGTGTTAATTTTTTTTTGATACATCGGAATAAAAAAAAAGCAAAATTAATATCTAATACTTTCTAGGCCATTTGCATCCTCCCATAGATGTTGTTTCAACCACTCCGGAGATGTGTTGAGAATCGTCAGTCCCTTGTTGGATTCATAGGCTGCATTGGCTAGCCTATCTGCACATTTATTACCTTCACGTAATGTGTGTTGGAGGCGGATAAATCTATCCTCTTCAAGTAGTCTCCTGCAGTCCCGAATCAGGACCCCAATAGTTGTTCTGCAGTCCTCCTGGTTCTTTTTAACCGCATTAATCATGTTTTCCGAGTCTACCTCCACAATGACCCTATGATGTCCAAATTCCCTTGCCATGAGAAGGCCCGTCCTTAGCCCCCATAATTCTGCATTAAAACTTTCTGTTTTGCCAATGTTTAAAGTGAAACCGATAATCCATTCACCTCTATGGAATATGAATCTAGTGAATGTAATAATGAAATATGTTGTATTTGGTGAATGTGTTGAAAATTTGAAAGTTACTGATGAAATTGTTGTCATCCATCCTGCGAAAATATCTGATATCATGTCAAAATAAATGTATTAATAAAATAAATAAAAACTATTGAAAAAATGAAAGTTAGGATGAACTTGTTTTTTTGAGTACGTTAAAAATGGGTAACTAAACATGTAGTTCACTTAATAGGTTGGCCATCTGGCCATCCATCCCAAATCCGGGACAAATGTATGGTACCTTATGAGTATCATAGAATCTACCAATAAATAAATAGAGTTCCTAATATAACCAATAAAGTTAGGATACAAAACGAGGTCGCAATTGAATTGACAAATAATTAGAGTGTTGGTTTGCTGCATAAATAGAGTATTGATTTGCCAAATAAATTGAATTGGCAAATCTATCAAAGTGAACTCTTACTTTACTCACTTGGGATTCTAACGTCGTGTTTCTTGGGAAACTGCCCAGCCATAAAGTGACAAAAACAATTTTGCCTTTTAAAAAGAAGACAGTGACGTTATGACGCAATAATAACCATAATTTCGCCATTTTAGTGCGCAAAATTTCCAATAAAATGGGGAAAAACAAAAAAAGCACGGGAGCCTTACGTAAAACTTCGAACTACAGACAATGCATATGATACGCCGCAAGATCAGAGCTTTTCATTCAGGGAGCTGAGCACTGCGTATTTTATTATTTTTCTGCGATAACATCAATTATAATATAATTGGTACGTACCGTCATCATCCTTATAAATTATAATATTCAATTCGGTGTTTTGATTTCATAAATTTCAACTTTATATCGGTTAAAGTTTTCAAGCTAGATGTACCCCTTTTATTAGGGGCGGACAAAAATACCGAACCGGCATGGTACCGAACCGGACCGATATGGTACCGTAGCGAATAACGGGGTTCAAAATGGTTTTCGAAATTTTTGTCCCGAACCGGACCGTACCGGTTCCAAACTATGTCATGATCGGTTCTCGTAAAATGAGAACTGGTACCGTACCGAACCGCACCGAATGATTATTTATATAATCAATAATTTATAATTATTGTATATGTATAGAATTTGATGACTCCTTCCAGTTTACACTTTGCCTCTTTGTATACATTTATAATAGTTACTCGTTCGTTGTATGTGCCCACAGGGGAAGATCTATATAGGGAGAAGCCCAGCCCATATTGTCTTAATTTTTACTCCGTATTTATATGTTTAGCCCATCTAAAAAATACTCAAAAGTCAAACGGTTTGTTGACTCAAACCCGCTTGCCCAAAAATCTTGCATTTGTCGAAAATTTGTGTGGATTTTTGGATTATGACTAAATTTATTTGTGTGGATTTGTGTCAAAAAATGGCATTGTACCCCGTTCGAAATTGGAACCGTACCGAACGGGTTTAGGTCTAAGACCGAACCGAATCGTTTCAATAGTAACGGTCCGGGTACGGGTTCGGTCAAATATTAGACCGGACTGGACCGCGCCCACCCCTACCTTTTATTATGTAATCACTACTCCCTATTTTACGCGCTCACATGATTGTTTATTTTTATGTGCGCACACAATTGTTTTTGTCATATGAACATGATTTGTTTTTCGTATCGACAATCTTTGTCCATGGTATAGATAAAAAAAGAGATGTTACCCGAAATAGGACTAAAAAGGTTTGAAAATTCTAAAATAGGATTGCCATGTTTTTATTCCCAAAATAGGACTAATTACTGTCATGTTTTGGCAGTATCAGACTTCAAACATGGCAGTATTTTCCAAACTTAGCAGTAATTACTCCTATTTTGGGAATAAAAAACATGGTAGTCCTATTTTGGAATTTCCAAACTATTTTAGTCCTATTTGGGGAACTTTCGCGATAAAAAATGTTGCTGCGAAGAATATTTTTTTTCACAAAACGAAAAAATTGTCTATTATTGTCAGGATGTTTTCTTTTTGACTGAAATTTGTTGGTCTGATCTGGTTTGGTCTGGTTAGAAAAATGTCTGGTCTCTGTGTATTTTATAATTACGAAAGTCTCGTCTAGTCTGATCTGATCTAGTCTGGTCTGAAATGACCTGGTCTAGTCTAATCTAGTATGAGACTGAAAACAGTTCAAAAGAAAAATTCTCAATCGACGTGTAAAATTGCAGAAAAACGTGTACAAAAAATATTTTCTTAAAGTTTTACTGCCCACACTATTTTTTTCTTTCACTTCGAGAGGCCATGAAGTTGCGAACTTTTCATTAATTTAAGAGGTAAGGATGTTTCTTTTGGACTGAAATTTGTTGGTCTATTCTGGTCTGGTCTGATCTGATCTGGTCTGAACTGGTCTGGTAAACGTCAGGTCTCTGTGTATTTTATAACTACAAAAGTCTGGTCTGATCTGGGACTGAAAACAATCCAAAAGAAAACATCATAAGTGCCAAATATTCCCCATATACTGATATACCATTTAACTTGTGTGGTTTGAATGTTTGATACATTACCCAATTTTTTTACTCAATGTTAGATATTTATTTGATTTGTTGTTTTGTATTGTACGTCTAATCTAAATCTAAAAACATTATAATTGTGAATGTGAGTTAGTATCCTTGAATTATGTCCATATATTATAAGCATAAGATGTTGTACATTTTTATTAAATCATTGTACTTCTTCTTTTTATGGGCTTAAATACCCTTCCTCCGCTTAATTTTAAGAAGCACCCCGTCATCTCTATGTAGAAGGTGAACCAACATCTAATTGGTGTGCAACGATCTTTTAGAAGGTAAACGTTATTGACTATTGAGTAATCAATAGGGGTGGAAATAGGTCAGACGGCCTATCAGGGACCTGTGGCCTGGCTTGTTTAAGGTCTGGTCTGGCCTGTTTAATAATCAAACTAGGTTTGAGCTTTTTGAAAAGCCTATTTACTTAAATAGGTCAGGCATAGCCCAACTCTGAAGCCTTTTTAGCTTAACAGACCAACCTATTTATATGTGTGTATATATATACATATATGTTTGTACATATATATTCAGTTATATTGAAATTTATTTGTAATATTAATAATTATATATTAGTATACTTAACTATAGCAAACTAGGCACAATAGTATTTTAATGGAGTATGTATTATAAATTAGAATACTAGCTATTTCAAATATATAAAGTGTGTTAATAGGTTATTAGGGTAATTGAAATTCAAAGCTTTTCAAGATTTAAAGTACATAAAAATTAATAAGCTACATAATTGACGTATTAAAAAAATTGATGTATTATTAGACATTCAAAACAAAACTAGACTTTTTGGTGAATATGTGGAGGATAAATTTTATATCGGGTAATAGGATTTTTCGGTTTTTATTTTTTATTTTTATAAACTTTTGATTTTTTTTCCTTAATAGGCCCACTAAACAAGCTTCAGGCTAGACCAGGCTTTTAAACAGGCCACGCTCAGGCTGAAAAAATAGGCCTTTAACAGGTAACATGTCAGGCTCAAGCCTATTAATTCCAAACCAGGCCCGGCCTGTTTAGCCAAAAGCCTTGTCTGGCCTGTTTCCACCCCTATTAATCAATATTTATTCCTTTCAATGCCATTTATTTAAATATATTATGAGTCTTATTGTATAACGATTTACGTAGTAAAATTATCGAAATAATTACATAAATATGACCAAAATAAAGATGGTTTGCAAAAATATGACTAGTTACTAGAATATTAATGATATCATAATAATTCATGTTCAAGTTTTGAACATAAGTTACCACAACACTACGTTATAGTAATGAATAGTCATATTTATGTAAATAAGTTTTATTTTAGTAATATTGTTGTATAAAACCCAAAATTATCCAATTCCAAAGTCAAACTTATCTAAATGTATTTCAAATGTTGACTAAGCTAAAACATTACTCCCTTTAAACACACACATGCTGTTTCTAGAAAATGGGTATTTTTTGAGCTCGTTTGATAACATTGAAATTGGCTGAATTGGCTAATCTTAATAAAATGTATTAAGTTCAACTTAGTCATCTATACTAACTTCAGCCAATTCAACTAGAAAAATAACTTCAACATTACTTATTTTGATTATTACACAATTTAGCGCTTGCAATAAAAAATTACATATTTGGGAAAATAGTTGACTGAAAAAGGTTATAAGTAGAAAAATAGTATCACCGAACAAGTTCTTTATGTTTGAGTGAACTGCCACATTGTTAGTAAATTATAATTGTTAGTAAATTATATTATTATGTTCCCGGTCTATTTTTTTTTTTAGTTTTTAACCGGACCGAATAATATAAAGCCGGACTGAACCCGAATATTCAGGCTCATAAACGGGCTCTAAAATCTATAACCCGGCCCAGACCGATAAAAACCCGGAACAAATAACTTTATTATAAAATCAAATAATCAATATTACATATGAATCTAACTTATAATAAACAATTCCTAATATATGATTATAATTATGGTGGATAAAAGAATGACTAAGTAACTTTTAGTGACTACAAATATGTTCAATTTTGTATACCGTAATGATCATGAAAATTTATTTATATTAACTAGAGTCACATTTTTATTAAAAATTTTATTTAATAATATTTTTAGAAAAGCTATATGATTTATTTATATGCATCTTAAACAAAATATTAAGATAATTGTCTTCTTTGGATTTGAATCGTTGGTGATTTTGGAGATTAATATTTGTGTTATTATTTGCGGTTTGTATTTTTGATTAATTTTATTTGAAAATAAATTTTAATGTAAAAGAAATTAAAAATGAGATGATTTCACGTTAGGGCTTTAATCGGCTCAACCCGAACCCGGGCTACCAAAACCCTGACTCAGACCAATGTAATGGGCTTTATTTTGATCCCTAATTTTCATAACTCGAGACGTTACTGGTAATTTCTGGGTTTAGCAAAAAAACGACCTAGACCGGACCGATCACACCCCTAATTTTGATTTATTTGAGCTTTTTATTAACTTTGTTACTAATTTGTGATGATTTTATCCGCACAAAAATTCTTTTTTGACAGTAGTTTTATAACCTTAATCGATATTTAATTTTTTAAATAAAATATTAAAAGTCATGATATTTTATATCTTACTTGTGAGTATTTTCACTTAACTAGTTTCAATAATATCTATTCCACGATGGAGTAGCTAAGTAGAAAAATAACGACCAACAACAATAACTTATAATTATGATAATAATTTGTGTTTTACTTTAAAATTTACTTTTATAGACAATTTGCATTGAATATAAGAGTTATATTAAATTTGATTTAACAAATATATTAACATTAGGGGGGGGTAACAATTTGCATTGAAAATGCAAGATTACATTAATAATTATGACAACAATTTGCATTGAAAATGCAAGATAACATTAATAATTATGACATAACTTTAGGGGGTTAATAATAATTTTCCCTAGAAAAAATAACAAAGTTTTGAGTGATAGAGGGAGTAGTTTAAGAGTCCGTTTGGTAGCCTAGTTTTTCAGCTTATTACTCAACTTTTCACTAAACGCGTAATTTTTGATTTCGCATGCTGAATTGCCTTATAATAATAAAAAAGTAAGGTTGAAGTTACTTTTCTGGATGTATTGGCTGAAGTTACTGTAAATGATCATTTTCGCTATTTTTACATATAATTTTTTCTTTATTTTATTACTAAAATATATTTTAATTTTTTTTATAAATCAGCTGAATCAGTCAATTCAATCACTTCAATCAGAATTTCATAAGTTTTAGTACAATCAACCGATTCATCGGATTTGGTATTAACACACGGGCTTTAAATAAGGTACTACTCCATATATGGTTGTTTTATAAACCTATTTTAGTAAAAAAAAAAAAAACCTATTTTAGTTTATCGATATATCGCCATCATGACTACTAACCATCACATGGTCACTTTATATAAAAGTTGATGATATCATTGTATGATGATGCTATCATCTCATACTCCCCTGCTCACACACGAAATTTTGTACCACTAGTACCTTTTTTTTTTAAATTTCTTGTAGAGTAAATATTACTACCTCCGTCCCTAAATTTACTTTCAAAATAAAGTGAGAATTGTTTGGTGGAGAGTTGTGTAGAGGAGAGAAAAATGTTGTGAACCACAAATTCTTTGCCAAAAAGAGAAAGTGAAGTTCTTTTTGGGACGGACGAAAAGGAAAAGTTGGAAGTATTTTCAGGGACGGAGGGAGAGTACCTATTTAGAGTAAAAATACGTGGACAACAAGTCAATACTCCATGTTATTTACTTCTCTTTTGATAATCTTTATTCTTTCACTGCACAATTTTTAACGTTTTTTAAATTACAAGAAATACTTTTCAACCATCTATTCTACTTAGAGTTTTTTTTAGGGTTTCCTAGGCAATGTTTTTCCGGCGAAACTACCCGTGGTGATCATTTCTGACGCAACGAAGGTTGATCAGACGAGTAGGCGAGACGAATAGTATACTTAGTTGGAATTGTAGATGATTTGGGGAATCTAGCTACCACCCAATTGATGTCAGAATAGAAGCCATCGATCTTATTTTTTTATGGAGACAAAGGCTAGGGCTTTTCGATCTCAGGAGTTTGTGCGGCCGACGGGGTTCCAACATTTTGTAGGCGTCGATAGCGAAGGGACTAGTGGCGGGCTGCTCTTAGCCTAGAACAACGATGTGGAGCTTGAAGTAATTGACGCCCAATTTGCTTTTGTCGATTGCAGATTTAAATCATTTATGGAGGATCGAACCTGGCCTATTACCGGCTACTATGGCTTCCTGGAGACTGGACGGCGGAGAGAGATGTGGGCTCTGCTGCATCAGATGACTAACAGGTCTGATCTGCCATGGTTGGTGATCGGCGACTTCAACGATATTTTGTACGCATCATAAAAAGGGGACATGTTCCACATCCGAAATGGAGGATGAGGGGTTTCCGAGAGGCAGTGTATAAAAGTTCCCTTAGGAACTTTCCCTTTGATGGCTATCAGTGGGCATGGGATCATGGACGGGGGGGGGGGGGGGGGGGGGTACATGTCATTGGGTCGAGGAGAAGCTTGACCATGTTCTGGTAAATGATGTGTAGTGGGATTTGTTAAATGCAGGATTGGCAAAGTCGGTGGAAGCTCCGATAAATAATCATATGGCATTATATGTTGAATTTAAACGTAATGTTGGTGGACGCAGAAGTAGACCCTTTAAATTTGAAAGTATCTGCTCACTGAGGAGGATGTCGAGTTGTGGTTGAGTATAGTTGGCGGGCAGGGGTTGTTTTTCCTATTAGTGAGAGGCTGAAATATTATGGGAAGGAACTTTAGAGTTGGAATCGGAGAAGAAGGCATGGATTTAGAGCTTAAATTTATGCATGTAAAAGGAGGTTGGCCTGGCTGCACGACAAATGCGACCGACATAGTTTTATGGAATTTATGCATGTACGAATGACTCTGATCTGGTTGTGTTATTGGAAAAAAGAAAATAGTTTTTGGAGACAAAGGGCTAAGGAGTTTTGGCTAAAAAAGGGGGACTGCAACTCTAAATAGTTTCATAATGCAATGAAGCAAAGAAGATGAACCAATAAAGTGGTTGGCCTGGAGAATGGAGCGGGGTCTGAACTAGCGGCAGAGCAGAAATGAGAATTCTTGTGGAGGATTATTTTGTGAGATTGTTTGGTTCTAGCACGGTGGGGCGATAAGGGGAGATTGAAAATGACTTCAAACAGGTCTTGTATGCACAAAATCAAGAGCTTATCAGACCGAACAGGGTAGAGGAGGTGAAGAAGGCCGCTTTTGGTATGCGTCCAGATAAGGCGCCAAGAGTTAATGGTATGAATCTCACGTTTTTTTTTTCCGGCTTTTTGGGATATTATTGGGGCGAATATTATCTCTATTTGTGCTTCTATTTTTAATCGGGAATATGCCTCAAGATATAAGTACTACTAATACTGTTTTAATCCCGAAAAAGGAGAAGCCTGTTAATATGGTTGATTGGAGGCTGATTGCATAATGTAAAGTGGTCTATAAAATTTTCTCTAAAGTGCTAGCTAATATGTTGAAAGGAATGTTGGCGCCTTTATACCAGGGCGGTCGAACGTGGATAACATCATGGTCGCTTTTGAGAATCAGCATTTTATTAAGAGGAAAAGATATGGGAAGGAGGGATTTTGCGGCATTAAAGCTTGATCGGATAAACTGGGGGTTCTTATGTGGAAATAGGGAGCGGATTGGCTTTCATGCACGCTGGATTCAGGTGATTATGATATGTATTAGTACTGTCTAGTATTGTGTCCCATTTGAGAGGGAGTTTATTGGGCCTATTACTCCCTATCATGGATTATGGCAGGGGTCATTATCTTTTTAATTTTAGTCACAGAGAGTCTAAGTGTCTCTCTCCGACATGTCGAGTGTAGGGGGTGGACATTCATGTGGTCTCCGTGTGTTGAGGGCCCCCCACAGGTGTACCATCTTCTCTTTGTTGATGATAGTCTTCTGTTTTTAGAGCTACTCAGGGGAGAGTGTGATACAATTAAATCTATATTGGGGTTTAGACGGGTCAAAGACTTTAATTTGGCTATGCTCTTGATAACGCTTTAATTTTCATATTTTAAAATCTTGTTTTATCCCACATTTGATTGGTTTTTTCATTAATTTTGCTTTGAATTGTTGAAGTCTCAATTTTATTTTAATTACGGATGCTACTAATCGGGTTTATGTGTTTTATCAGATTTTTGGAGAATAAGAAGCATCTCGAGAGCAAATTGAAGACAACGAATAATTAAAATTCAATCCCGAGTCAAACAGGGGTTGACCTGCCAATGGCCAGTCAACCCTCCCCTTTCCCACTGTCATCTCTGGACAGGGGCAACAAACAAGCAGGGTGGAGAGCAACCCGCCGGAAATCAGGCAGGCGCTCAGAGAAGAATAGGAGGAGACGCCGCCGTCCCTTCCCTGTGCATTTGACGTTGTCCCCATCCCCCGTCGCCACCTATTTCCACCGCCATACCACCGCTCCACGTCGGAATCCAACCATCGGCAAACACCCTCTTTTCACAACGAATCTTCCGGCCTCCGTCGTCCAAAACGAAAGAAAAGAATCTGTTGCTGCATCGATGGAGAAGAAAATTCAGTTGCTCTCGTCTTCGACGTGCCTCGATTCAGAGAAGAAGGGCTCGCTGCGAAAAGAAGATCGAAGATGAAGCCCGGTTGCTGTTGTTGCGGCCTGCGTACGAAGAAGAAACCAAGGCCAGCACCCTTTGTATTCATTTTCTCGCTTCTACCCTTAGTGGTAATTTTCCAAGGCCGAATTCAGCCCTACAAATATCTCAAGTCTGTCCATTTTTGAGGGAGGTCATTAGAGAAGACCCATTAGAATAGTTTTTACGGTTTTTGCATTTCTTCTCTCTACACATGAGTGTAGATTTGTAGAGATTTGTCTTACAATATTCAAGCTCTCCTCTTGCACTTCAATGAATTGCTTCTCATCTATTCGGGTGATATTTTTCTACATCTTCTACTTTAGTTAAATACTTAAATTCAAGTTTAAGTCTTTAATTTTATTTATACACTTTTAGGTCTATGTATTTATTTTATTTGCAATGCATGAGTAGTTAGTTGGGTTAGGGGGGTTGTTTAGAGCTTATTTATGTGATTGAAATACTGGCTGATTAGTATTGAATTTTATTGCTTGAAATGTGTTTGTGGAAATGCCTCAATGACATTAATTAATGCAATTTTGAGAAATCTTGTATTTAATTATTTGGGAAACATTCCGATGAGCAGAATCGGATATTCATTTTCCCTTTTCACACACACTTAGGCACTGTTGGAAAATGTGTTAATAGACGGGATCCACTTTCGATTTGGGTCGGGTCAAAGTGGTTCCGGATTGTCCATGCTTAGGACTACAATTCAATATATGGTACGCTCAAAACGGATAACGGGTGAATGATAAATTGATTCTCGAAGTTCACTCATTGAAATGGAGAAAACTAAGAAAAAATGGGTTTCTAGTGTGGTTATTTCCCACACCGGAAAACCCAAGGAAATTTGAACCCCTTATAAAGGGAAGCCCGTTCTATGGAATTAAGATTCCTAAGTGGAAAGGCTCTCTTTGCGCGCGCGGGGGGGGGGGGGGGGGTGCAAATCAAATCACGAAACCGGAGAACAAAAAGCGCGACATGGGGTATAGTATGTATGTGGGCAAGGGGTATGCAATCGATGGGCTGTTTAAGCTCAATGTAACGATTATTAATAATAATAATAAAATCCCTTCTGCTTACTTGCTTGAGTCTTCCAATGTGTGACATGGTAGACTAGAACATGTTAATTTTAATTCTATACGTAGATTAATTAACATGGAACACATTCTTAAATTCACAATTGATGTATAGTATGTATGTGGGCAAGGGGTATGCAATTGATGGGCTGTTTAAGCTCAATGTAACGATTATTAATAATAATAAAATCCCTTATGCTTACTTGCTTGAGTCTTCCAATGTGTGGCATGGTAGACTAGTACATGTTAATTTTAATTCTATACGTAGATTAATTAACATGGAACACATTTCTAAATTCACAATTGATGTGAAGCACAAATGTGAAGTTTGTGTCAAGGCAAAACTAACGAAAACGTCTTTCAAATCGGTTGAAAGAAAAACGAAACTACTAAAATTAATTCATAGTGACGTTTGTGATTTTAAATCAATACAAACACGTGGTGGTAATAAATACTAGTATTTTATTACTTTTATCGATGATAGCACCCGCATAGCTATGTTTATTTATTAAAAAATAAACATGAAGCAATCGATAAATTCATTCTTTATAAGAATGAAGCGGAAAATCAACATAACAGATGGATTAAAATGGTTAGAAGTGATCGAGGTGGTGAGTATGAAGCACCAATTGGTGACTTTTGCGCTAGTGTGGGTATAGTACACGAACGTACCACACCCTATTCACCTCAATCAAACGGTGTTGCCGAACAAAAGAATTGCACATTGAATGATATGATGATTGCGATGTTAGTAAGTTCGGGCCTGCCACAAAATATGTGGGGCGAAGCAGTTTTGTCAAGCAATTACCTTTTAAATTAGGTTCTCCGGAAAAAATATGATAAAACTCCGTACGAGTTGTGGAAAGGTAGAAGGCCTTCCTATCAATATTTAAAAGTGTGGGGTGTCTTGCAAAGGTGCTTGTAGCAACACCTAAGAAAATAAAAATAGGTCCAAAACCGGTGGATTGTATTTTTATTGGGTATGCACAAAATGGTAGTGCTTATCGGTTTTTAGTGTACGATTCGAATAATTCGGATATACATAAAAACACAATAATTCAATCAAGGAATGCATCATTCTTTGAAGACGTATTTCCATGCAAGTCCAACGAAGGACCAAGCACGTCAAAACATACATTTGACGTAGCTATGGAAAATACTAGCGAGGGATCCGGATAAGAAGCTGAACCCCGACGTAGCAAACGTGCTAGAATTGAAAAACCCTTTGGACCGGATTTTCTCACATACTTGGTAGAATTTGATTCCAACATTCTAACATGTATGGTAGAAAATGAACCAAATTTTGTAACATGATTGGTAGAAAATGAGCCACAGACTTATACGGAAGCCGTAACGTCTGCCGAAGGTCCTATGTGGAAAGAAGCCATCAAAAGTGAGGTGGATTCTATCCTACAAAATCACACATGGGAACTGGTTGATCTTCTTCCGGGATGTAAACCTTTGGGATCCAAGTGGATTTTTAAACGGAAAATGAAACCCGATTAGGGGTGGGAAAAAAATACCAAAATTTCGGTATACCGGACTTACCATATCGAAAAATACCGAAATTACCGAAATGTTTGGTATACCGACACTTTTGGTACGATATGATACTGTACCGAATTACTTCGGTATGGTATCGGTATATATTTTGGAAATAAACGATATACCGGTATACCATCATACCGTAAATCCAAGTCAATAATTTCCTTAAAATTGTAAAAATAACTAGAAACACAACACTAATTCAAGGATAAATGACTTTATATTCATGTTTATTGAATTAATTATACTTTTTGTTGGAGATCGGTGTTATTTTAATTATATTTATGTTGTTTAAATTATTTTAGCAGAATGTGTGGTTATCTTCATATATCATGTGTTGAAATATCTATACATATTTATAATATTTTTTGTCAAAAGTTGATAAGAACACAAATAGGTTATCTCATTGGTATTTTATAATTAATTTCATTAATGATTTTAGTATATCACTATTAACACTGATTTTCTTTATTTCATTTGACATATAATAATTTTTTATATTAAATCATGGTAATTTACCGATACCGTACCTTACCGTACCGAAATTTTGGTATACCGAAACAAGGCATACCGAAATTTCGGTATGGTAACGGTATGTATTTTTGCATACCGAAAGTTTACGGTATGGTAAAGGTATACAATAAAATATTTGGTATACCGTACTGAACTACCCCTAAACCCTATGGTTTCATTGATAAGTACAAGGCTAGGCTTGTAATTAAGGGATACAAGCAACGTGAAGGTCATTATTACTTTGACACGAATTCTCCGGTAACGAGAATAAATTCCATTAGGATGATACTAGCAATTGCGGAAATTGGAAGTTCATCAAATGGACGTAAAAACCGCTTTTCTAAATGGCGATATAGACGAAGAAATCTATATGGAACAACCCGAGGGTTTTCGATTTCCAGGCCAAGAAAGGAAAGTTTGTAAATTAATTAAATCATTTTACGGATTAAAATAAACGAAAGTGACAAATGCGTCTATGTGAAAGCACGGTAGACGGCTATGTCATTTTTTGTTTATATGTAGATGATATACTCATCATGGGTAGCAATAATCTAATGATTAATTCTACCAAAAGCATGTTAAATTCGAAGTTTGACATGAAGGATATGGGGCTGGCCGATTTAATCCTTGGGATTAAAATAATTAGAGGACCTGACGGTCTTACGCTATGTCAATCTCATTACGTTGATAAAATCCTTACTAAATTGAGATATTACCCAAAATGGGACTACAAAAGTTTGAAAATTCTAAAATAGGACTTCCATGTTTTTATTCCCAAAATAGGACTAATTACTGTCATGTTTTGGCAGTACCAGACTTCAAACATGACAGTATTTTCCAAATTTGGCAGTAATTATTCCTATTTTGGGAATAAAAACATGACAGTCCTATTTTGGAATTTTCGAACTTTTTTAGTCCCATTTCGGGAACTTTCCCTACTAAATTTAATAGGGATGAGGCGGGAGTAAAGACCTACATATTTTTAAACGTAGTATTTTTAATTTTTTCGATATTTTTAGGATTTTTTCAAAAATATTACTAAAATAAAATTTATTTACTCAAACATGACTAATAGTCACTATCACATTTTTGTAAACATTCTTTATTTTAGACATAAATATGAAATTATTTCTTTTTTTAATTTTTACTAATTTTATTATTATTTTTCTTCATGTTCTTACATTTTCATTATAAATAATGTTATGTGATGGAGTTATGGGACTAGGCCCAGAGCCTAATCGGCCCACGCCCCGAACTTGGACCCGTGGATCTAGATCCACAACCTGGAGCCTGCTTACCACCCCAACGGGGAGCCTGCCAGTACGGCCGACCCGCCAGCCATGAAAAGTAACGGTCAAGCAATTAATGCGTTGTTTAATTATGTATTTAATTCTGTATTAATGTTGTAATTAATTAGTCATTAGTATCGGTAACGGTTACGAATTGTATACGCCTATAAAAGGCACGTTGTAATTCAAACAAAGGGAAGCGAATTCTAGATGCTATTTCTGGCTCTCAAACTCTCTAGCTACTTTCCATATTCGTATTGCTTTCTACTTTCCTGCTTGAGTGTTCTTTCGTAGCTTTCCTAAAAGCCTCCGAGCGTCCTATTTTGAACCAGCATTGGTGCTTTCATTGAGAGCACTTGGGGACTAGGCCCAATTCCTAATCGGCCCAGGTCCCGAACTTGGATCAGCAGGCCCAACCAGCGGACCGAGCAATCCGGATCTCAAGCTGGCCCAACCGATCAAGCCCATCAAGGAGCGAAGTCCAGCGGAGCGGAAGCCCAAGCCGGCCTGCCTACCGGTCCAGCGGAAGCCTACCGCCCGGGGAGCCCGAACGCCCGGCCTGCCATCCAAGCCGGCCCGCCATCCAAGAACAGTAACGGCCAGAGCAATTAACGCGCGACTTAATTATGTATTTAATTCTGTATTAATAATGTAATAAGTTAGTCATTAGTGTCTTTGGCAGTTACCATATGTAATCGCCTATAAAAGGCAAGTCCGGTTCAAATGAATGACATGCTATTCTTGGCAACTAAAACTCCTGAGCAACTTTCCATTCTCATATTATTTTTTATTCCTGTTTGAGTGTTCTTATGTAGCTTTTCAAAAGCCTACGAGCGTCCTATTTTGGACCAACATTATTTTATCCCAAAACATTATAAAACATTAATTATATTAAAACCAAAGAGGGTAGGATCAGAAGGATAGTCCTATTTAAGGATTTTAATTTGTAGTTAGATCATATTCAGGGATTACATCATAACAATTTTTTTAGGCGGTAAGCGTAATTATATTCCATACCTTTTAGGCTTCATGATGTCGGATTGTTAATCTTGTTTTACGCGTGTTTTATGTGGTTCTAGAGGAAAGACGCCCTATGTTAAACTTTAATTTGGAGGCAAATATGAGATTTAGAGTACAACCGCTCAACTCACAATTTCGAGGCCTATTTGACCCTTTTCACATTATTTATATAATTATGTGAATCAATGACTATTTCGACAACCGCTCAACTCACAATTTTGTACTTGGATGATGTTGGGGGTGTTTGGTTAATGGCCTATCAGCCATATTTCGGCTGATTTGACCACTATTTGGCTTTTTGATCAAATAAATAGCCAACAACCAACCAATTAATTAATCCAATCAGTCAACAGCCAACAACTTTTTCACTAACAGCCAATTGCCAAACACCCCCATTATGTTCACCGTTTGAGAATATCCTTTAGTCGACTACACCAAATGACACCATGCTATTGAAATAAAATCATTTTTTGCAAAAAAAAATTGATTTTTTATAGCAAAAAAGGTATTTGTTTTTGGCAAAAAATAATTTTTCATTAAAACATTTTTATTGTCTTCGTATTCAAATCAAAACATATTCACTAGTTACGTAAATTTATTGAACAATTAATTAAACTCCTTGTTTTCATTGTTTACATTTGATATTATATGAAGTTATATCTTCTTATACGCAAGTTATACACAAGTTACACCACTAAATAAATCTCTGCTAATGACAAATAATGATTTTTCTAACTATATCCTTTTTTATAATCCTAATAGTAAAAATAAAACATATTCATTACTTACAAAATGCATTTCGGCAATTAGGATCTTTTTTTCATTGTGTACATTAGAATCAATGATTTTTTCTCGTATATTTCATTTTAGACATCTTACATTTCAACTTGACTCAAATTACATTTTCTATCAAATTAGGTTACATTTATGTAAACACGAGTTACACCACCTTGCTACTGAAACACATACATAAAAATTACTCTTCATCCGTTTCATGCATGATTTAACCTAGGGTAGGCCGATTAATAAAGTGTAAATGAAAGATTAGTTTAAGGGAAAGGTAGGTAGTACGGATGAATAGTTGTAGCAACTATAGGGGAGGAGGGTTGATGCATCGTCACCAGTCGTCACTGAGGGTTTTGGGTATGGCCGGCATTTTCTGCGAGTGCTAACAAAAAGGGCAGATTGATCCGCATCCGCTCTCAGATTCCTAACCCCAAACCAGCTCTGTCCCACTATCTGTCGGGTCCGCTGACGCAAGCAACCACATGAAATCTGCTCTCCCTCGGCCCCATCCATTTATGCATTCCTCCTGCGAGCAAGTACTCTCACGCTCCCCCTCCCTTCCCAATAAATCCTTACCCTTTAATTTCCAATCCCCTTTAACACATTTTATGGTTTTTTTAGCTTTTATTAAGGAATTGTGTGATTTGTCCCCTCCCTTAAAACTTTGTCAAGTTTGACTGCCACAAGAATTAATAAAGTAAAAATGGTATGATTGAAGTTTGTGCAGAGGAGAGAGAATTAACTGGAACCACAAATTCTTTACTAAAAAGAGAAAGTGACAAAGTTAATGGGACATCCTAAAAAGAAAAGTTGACAAAGTTTTAACGGGGGAGAGTATAACTTACCAAAATTTGCTCTCAAAATTTATATGGGACAGAGCGAGTATATGCTTTCAGTAAAATTGTATTCAGTAAAATTAGAGATTCATGGCCATCATGTCACTTGGAGATGTGGGAGCTAGTATCAGATTAAATAATCAGTTTTGTAGCCATATGGTGATACTTTGGTACCGAATGGAAACTTCCAATGGAAAATTATTGTGCGTGTCATCCTTGCGCAGGGGCCATGCTACCAATGGAAACTTATTAATCTTTGATTAGCTAGCATTTCTGGGTTTGTGACTCCAGACCTTGTATTTTGCCTATAAATAGAACCTCCCAAATGCGAAAGGAGGAACTCAATTGTTGCTTGTACTCTTACTCTAACAAATTTAATACTACGTGTATGACTTTCTCGTTCTATAATCGCTCTAACTTCTCTCCCCTTTACTATTACCCCGGCTTATCAAACCCGACAATGCGATAAGTGATAAGACAATTATAGAATATAATTTGTACTTGGATAATTGTGTGCATACTTTTCATTTATTAAAGTTTTTAACAATTCTTTAATAATTTTGAGTTTCCTTTATTGTTAATATTTAGTCCCTGAATAATATAATATGCTTTGTAACTAAATAAGTTTGTGACTTGATTGCATTGCCACACACCATTATAAGTAGAGTATAGTATTCTAATTATTCTCAGATGTAACATTGTTTTTTTTGCCCGGACTTGAACGTTTAGTCTCTTATAGTATCTACCTATCTATTTAATGTTAAACGCCAACATCATTAATTGAGATGAATTTCAAATCTATACTTAAACAATCTAGTTTAGACCAAACCAGACCAGAAAATTTCAATCTAATTAAAACCATCCTTCAAGTCAATTACCAACATATATAAGAGCAATATGACTCATTAATCTATATTTAGGAAACCGGATCGGGAGGTGACCCGTCCGCATGACAGGGTCACGGGTCAACCCCATAAAACCGGAAACCATATAATGATAATGATAATAATAATAATAATAATAATAATAATAATAATAATAATAATAATAATAATAATAATAATAATAATAATAATAATAATAATAATAATAATAATAATAATAATAATAATAATAATAATAATAATAATAATAATAATAATAATAATAATAATAATAATAATAATAATAATAATAATAATAATAATAATAATAATAATAATAATAATAATAATAATAATAATAATAATAATAATAATAATAATAATAATAATAATAATAATAATAATAATAATAATAATAATAATAATAATAATAATAATAATAATAATAATAATAATAATAATAATAATAATAATAATAATAATAATAATAATAATAATAATAATAATAATAATAATAATAATAATAATAATAATAATAATAATAATAATAATAATAATAATAATAATAATAATAATAATAATAATAATAATAATAATAATAATAATAATAATAATAATAATAATAATAATAATAATAATAATAATAATAATAATAATAATAATAATAATAATAATAATAATAATAATAATAATAATAATAATAATAATAATAATAAATATATGTAATTGTATACAAAATTAAATTAAAAGGTAGTTATTTCATAATAATCAACTTGTTGTGTTAATAGGCCCAACAGAGGAGAAACCCATTAACCCCTAGCAAGAAAACCATCGAGGCCCAATTTGGGGCGGCCCAGCAAGGAAGCCAGCAAGACGCTTGTCCTGTCATCGAAGACGCTCGGCGTCAGTGGCCTTGGCCAGATGGAGCAAGGTGATGACCCAAGAGCCTCACGGAGAACAACCAGCATAGACCGAGCGGAGCTCCGTCCTTGTGCTTACTTGGGCACGGAATCAGAAGACCAGGGGACACTCGCCCAGGCCTATTGGCGGGAAAGCAAGATATTGGCGGGAAACACATTTAATGCAGTAGATTTGGTGGTTGGGAAGATAGCCACTCAAGAACATCCACATCATCACTACCACCTAACACTTGGTAGTATAAATAGTAGCATTTATTTCATAGTTAGGGGTTGACAATTTGTATTCTCTAGCAATAGCCATTATTCCCTCTTGCTCCCTGCCCGAATTAGATGACCGGGCTAACAGGCTTGTAGTAGAGTGTGTTGTAACAGACCCTTATTATTGAGTAATAAGATACGACCCACTTACTAGATACATTCTTTGCTCATCCATTTATTGTTTGTGTCATACTCTACTCAATCCACTTAAACACTCCACTCGAAACCCAAAGAAAGGTGTCGGGCATTTGGAGTTGAAGGAATAAACCTCAACACATGATAAGTCCATATTTAGACACGCATTTGATGCGTGTTTGGATCGGATGTTGATGGTTTTCCTAGCTTTAAGGGGTTTCAAGTCTCAATTTTAGCTCAAGTCATGCTTACCAGGCGTTGGTTCAAGTTCTGTGTCGTTTGGAGACAAAATCAGGAATTTAGAGTCCGGCACCGGTGCTTGAGGAGCAATCGGGACGAGTTGAGAAGCATTCGAGATTTATTTGAGAGCTTTGGAGGTCACCGGGAGGTTTACGATGAAGATTTGATGACAAAAGAGCTCTAGGATTGACTACGGGATCAAAAGAAGATGAATAGAGCTTGAAAATGACAATCAGGATGACCTTCTGTCACTCGTTCAAGCACATCTCTTTGTATAAGCATCCAAATGACACGATTCAAGTTCCATATCAAATCCAACTTCAAGGTCTACAAATCATATAAAGACACCATTGCGAGAATATGAGAGGAGAAGGGTGAAACCAGACGATGAAGTCAGATGCTCCCTGTTGCGATTTGAGAATGAGACCTTCCACCGTTTTGATTATATCTCTTGATTGGATGATTCAAATCCAATTATGCAAGTTGGGGTGGATAGAGAACTTCATTATCTACACCTTGCATGAAGGAAGTTTTGTCAAATTTGGAAGTTTGACGCACGCCTTGCGTAGGGGAACACATGATCGTGCGTCTAAGGCGAGAAAGCAAGGAGTACACTGTCAGCCACGCACGGCCATGCGTGGGGGGACGCACACCATGCGTGGCCCCGTTTCATGCACACGTGCTCCGTACGCACTGCCAGCCATGCACGCCGTGCGTGGGGCCATACGTCCCCTCGGAGTCCCGATTTCACCCGAACTCCCCCGTTTTCTATAAATAAGGCCTCCATTCTCCTGTTTAAGCGGTTACGAACATCACGTAAAGGCCTAGGGACGAATTTACTTGCGTTTTTACGTCACTTTCTTCAAGAACCCTGGGATTATTTGTAAGTTCATCTTTTTAATTAATGACAATTATTTCTATTCATCGCAATTATGTTGATTCTTCGATTATGAATTGTGAGTAGTTTAATTAGGGATTTGGGATTCATGAAGGGGTTAATCATGATGTATGGCTAGATTCTTGATGGATTAATTGCATGAATGCTGATAGAGTTGTATTTTTATCATGTATTATTTCTATTTTAACTAGTTTTATTTGTTGTTGTTTGGAAAATTACACACTTTTGGTGTAATTAGTTAATTTTCTTAGATAGATGTAATTTGTTTAGATTAGGATTATTCTGAGCT